>JAPMUY010006844.1:32500-402500 GCA_026901105.3 Galaxias olidus | reverse complement strand
TATTATTATTATTATTATTATTATTATTATTATTAAAATTATTATTATTATTAATAATAATAATAATCAATCACCAGAAAGAGTGATTCCACGAAACCCCAGTAATATTTGTTCCATTTTCCTAATCTAAACTGCATTCCAAGGCTCAGCTTAATTTTGTTTTGTTGAGAGGCTGCGTGATAAGCAGAAGGGAAAATAATGAGCAGTGTCTCATTAGTGGATGGAAAATGCATCATAGGTTATACGTTGGACATGAATAAAACATGAGCCATAAGCATGGGCTGTGGCAGCGTCAGCCACGGATCATCAGAGATGTCAGATCATTCTCCACCCACTGTTTGATCATGTCTTTTGCACCTGAGTGAAACACGGAGGCACTCCACTCAGAGCGCTCCGCCGGGAATACATAAGAAGAGTTAGAAGCCACCATTGTTTTCCTTGTGGAGAAACACTTTCCTATGACAAGTAAACATTTGGCCTCCAAGGCATTGAAATGGTGTTTCCTTAAGAGCTTCCATGAGGCAAAAAAAAATAGCTAAATTTGAAAACAAGCCTTCATCATACTTTGACACTTTGCTTTACCTCAGCTGGCTCCTGAAGCAAACTAAATGTTGTTGTCCTTAAGCGCAAAAACCTTCAAGTGGGGAAATGCGTGGACAGAAAGTGCTTTAGAACTCTGTGTTGCTGTTTTTTTAAGCTTAAAGATAAGTAGTTTTGACATCCCTCTATTTATTCTTTGGACTTCAAAATAACAAAATAATGCACAAAAATAGTGCCCTCATTCTAATTCCATAGAAGTAATGTACAACAAGAGTAGATTAGTTAGAACCAGCAACAGTTCCATGGACATTCATTGAGCAACACAGTTGTTTCAGATTGCCTAGTGAAAAGTATCAGTCAGTGCTGAGCAATGGGGTCATTTTACAGCACAGTTAATTACCCTCCCTCCCAAAAAGACAGAGGCCCGTAATGGTCAGCGGAGCATCAATTACACAAGCAGGGTTAGGTCCCAGACAATCAATTACAGAGGACACCAGCAGCTAGCGGAGCTCAAGGTTGTGAGAGCCGGGAAACACACAGATCACTGCTTTTGTTTGGTCGCTGAGGTGCGGCTGGCCACACAGGGACTAAAGAGACAGAAATAGCTTCTGTGGCCCAACCCTTTCTGATCAGTCTGGTATTGACAGACACAGAACCGCTGCAATACCATGGCTTGTCCCTGAGGTTGGACAAACTGGTCCATTACAAACCTTGGTCTTTGTAATGAATCATAGGAAAAAACGTTTTTTTCTCCCCAAATGATTCCCCTTATTGTAGAAAGCAGACTCATATTTCCCTAGAATCATTTGGAGATGCACATCATTTCCCATCCGTGACTCCACTTAAATTGGTCAGAAACCTTTCAACCTAAGGTGCTCACTCTACACTGCCATGAATCTTTATGTGTGAGCGTGTTCTCTGTACTGTAAAGGGTTCTCCTGAGTGAGTGTGTTCTCTGTACTGTAAAAGGTTCTCCTGAGTGAGTGTGTTCTCTGTACTGTAAAGGGTTCTCCTGAGTGAGTGTGTTCTCTGTACTGTAAAGGGTTCTCCTGAGTGAGTGTGTTCTCTGTACTGTAAAGGGTTCTCCTGATTGAGTGTGTTCTCTGTACTGTAAAGGGTTCTCCTGAGTGAGTGTGTTCTCTGTACTGTAAAGGGTTCTCCTGAGTGAGTGTGTTCTCTGTACTGTAAAGGGTTCTCCTGAGTGAGTGTGTTCTCTGTACTGTAAAGGGTTCTCCTGAGTGAGTGTGTTCTCTGTACTGTAAAGGGTTCTCCTGATTGAGTGTGTTCTCTATACTGTAAAGTGTTCTCCTTTTATGCAGCTGTCAATCAAAATACACCCTCCTGCTGTCTGAATGGGCCACATCCTGTCCTTTCAGTCTGCGACGTGGAGCTGGAGCTCTGAGTGGCCGGCCCTGTCTCTTCCCCCAGCGTGGGGCTGATCTGCAGGTATCAGGACAGCAGCCCATGATTCTGCCTTAGATGGGCTGATTCTCATCACCACACTCGCCTGACTGTGACGGCTGCTCCTGTCAACCTGTCGGCACCAAAGACAGACACCTCGGGGATAGGAATGGAAGGGTCAGAGTTCAACCTTGTCTTTGCCCACATAGCAACTCTCAGGAAAACACACACAAACACACACGCCCACACACACACACACACCTAATCTCCCTCATCAATGAGTGTATTCACACACACATATACACACCTTAATTTAAGATTAGCTGTCAGCCTACTCTCCCTCATCAATGAGTGTATACACACACACACACACACACACAATCATACACACACACATATATAAAACAACATATATGTACATGCATGAACATTTGCACTCGCAGATAAACAGATGTTCTTTCATGGAAAAAACGTGCACACAGTCATACACATACATATTGTGGTTCAATTTTCTTTTTCTGGCCTGACTTTTTTGTGTCCAGAAAAAGAGATGACATGGTTATCTTTCAAATACAATGTTACCAGTGTGGTGGTTTAACATACAATGTTACCAGTGTGGTGGTTTATAATACAATGTTACCAGTGTAGTGGTTTAAAATACAATGTTACCAGTGTGGTGGTTTAACTTACAATGTTACCAGTGTGGTGGTTTAACATACAATGTTACCGGTGTGGTGGTTTAACATACAATGTTACCAGTGTGGTGGTTTAACATACAATGTTACCAGTGTGGTGGTTTAAAATACAATGTTACCAGTGTGGTGGTTTAAAATACAATGTTACCAGTGTGTTGGTTTAAAATACAATGTTACCAGTGTGGTGGTTTAAAATACAATGTTACCAGTGTGGTGGTTTAAAATACAATGTTACCAGTGTGGTGGTTTAAAATACAATGTTACCGGTGTGGTGGTTTAAAATACAATGTTACCAGTGAGGTGGTTTAAAATACAATGCTACTAGTGAGGTGGTTTAAAATACAATGTTACCAGTTTGGTGGTTTAAAATACAATGTTACCAGTGTCATCATCATCATCATCATCATCGTCATCCGCTTGGTCCGGGGTCGGGTCGCGGAGGTAGCAGTTCAAGCAGGGCATCCCAAACTTCCCTTTTCCGGGCCACATTAACCAGCTCTGACTGGGGATTCCAAGGCGTTCCCAGGCCAGTGTGGAGATATAATCCCTCCACCTGGTCCTAGGTCTGCCCCGCGGCCTCCGCCCAGCTGGACGTGCCTGGAACACCTCCCTAGGGAGGCGGCCAGGTGGCATCCTTACTAGATGCCCGAACCACCTCAACTGGCTCCTTTCTACGCAAAGAAGCAGCGGCTCTACTCCGAGTCCCTCACGAATGGCTGAACTTCTCACCCTATCCCTAAGGGAGATGCCAGCTACCCTCCGGAGGAAACTCATTTCCGCCGCTTGTATCCGCGATCTCGTTCTTTTGGTCATGACCCACCCTTCATGACCATAGGTGAGAGTAGGAACGAAGATAGACCGGTAGATTGAGAGCTTTGCCTTCTGGCTCAGCTCTCTCTTCGTCACAACGGTGCGATAGAGCGACTGCAACACCGCACCCGCTGCTCCAATTCTCCGGCCCATCTCTCGTTCCATTTTACCCTCACTCGAGAACAAGACCCCAAGATACTTGAACTCCTTCACTTGGGGTAAAGACTCGTTCCCTACCTGTACTAGACAATCCATCGGTTTCCTGCTGAGAACCATGGCCTCAGATTTGGAGCCAGTGTGGTGGTTTAAAATACAATGCTACTAGTGAGGTGGTTTATTTAGTGGTGACTAGCGGGCATGGATAGAGAGATAATGTATTTGTCCTCAGAGAGTTCACCACGGCTGCAACTAGATCTGCCCACCGATATGTAGATATACATGTTATGTATCAGTGGGAAATTCCCCTTTGTCTATATCTACCTGCTGACAGTAATGCCAAGGAATGACACCAATTCATCATACCCTTATATTTAACAGAGTTTTGATTTGTGCAAAAGGATCCCCCTCCCTTAGTCTCATGACCAGACTGCTGAACTATGAGCGCCTTACAGTGAATACATAGTGTCAGGAACAGGGTGGTCTAAGGAATAGACAGGCAGAGAACTCCATTGTATTGTACACTATTTCAAATCTAAGGGTAGACAGGCAGATAAGTCCATTGCACCATACACTGTTTCAGATCCAAGGATCGACAGCCAGAGAACTCCATCGTACACTGTTTCAGATTTAAGGATAGACAGCCAGAGAACGCCATCGAATTGTACACTGTTTCAGATCTAAGGATCGACAGCCGGAGAACTCCATCGTACACTGTTTCAGATCTAAGGATAGACAGCCAGAGAGCTCCATCGTACACTGTTTCAGATCTAAGGATAGACAGCCAGAGAGCTCCATGGTATTGTACACTATAGACAGCCAGAGAGCTCCATGGTATTGTACACTATAGACAGCCAGAGAGCTCCATGGTATTGTACACTATAGACAGGCAGAGAGCTCCATGGTATTGTACACTATAGACAGCCAGAGAGCTCCATGGTATTGTACACTATAGACAGCCAGAGAGCTCCATGGTATTGTACACTATAGACAGGCAGAGAGCTCCATGGTATTGTACACTATAGACAGGCAGAGAGCTCCATGGTATTGTACACTATAGACAGCCAGAGAGCTCCATGGTATTGTACACTATAGACAGGCAGAGAGCTCCATGGTACACTGTTTCTGTTGTCACGTCTGGGGGGAAATAAAGTGAGGGCCTGCAATGACAGATGGACGTCCAAACGTCTCGAGACATTACATGAAATACCCTGGCTTCCTATCTGAGGCTGCACTCACAATGACTGTGATACACATTTTTACTGCAAGGCTGTGTGCTACTTCAGATACAGCATGGAGATGGAGAATGAATTACAGAGATGGTCAGTGAAGGCGTGCAGGCGGTTGGGAGATGCTAGCCTCACCTTGGGCCACTGGGGAGATGATAAGCACTGAGGTTCTCATCTTTCCCACTCTCACAGACACAGGGAGTCATCACTACGTCAGGTGTGGCAGTGCATCCTTTCACATATCCAGACAAATGCTCAACACTCCTGTTATGTTAAGGGTCAGTTTGACTCGTTTCATCTTTTGACTGATGTAGTAGTTATCTTGGTTTGGTCTCCATCAAATTTGATGACGTTTGATGACGAGTTGTGGAAAGTCTGTGCAGACTTTGTTTACAAAGGTGATGTTGTGTGTCATTTTGACCTGGAGACTTTCATATGTGTAGGTCATTGCACAGACCTCAAATAAACATGTTCCAATAACCAGATGTTAAATGTAATATCGGAATAAAAAATGTGTATATTTAATTTGTTCTTTCTGAATGGTTACAGGAGCCAAAATAAAATGTTTTGCTAGTTGTACCTGAATTTTCGACTATATTCATTGTACTTAAACTGTGCGGGTCAATTTGACCCACAACGTAATGGATGTAATTATAATTTTTTTCAACATAATAGGAGGGTTAAAGGTTTAGTGGTGCAGAAAGCACAGTGCTCTGACTGACAGCAGGCACAGGTAGAAAAAGGTAACGTCATCACTATGAACAATGCAGTGAATTATTTGTAACCAGTGGTTCATTGTTTGCCAGATGCTTTTCTTACCCAGTCATATGTGTGTGCATGTAGAAGATGATATTCCCATTTTCAACAGTAAACTTGGATTTGAAAAGATAACGTGCCTTTGCTTTGGAATGCTCATGATGTTCTCAGGCTCTCAGTACAACACGGCCATTGAGGACCACTTTAAAAGATAGCTGTGTAGGCAGACTGGATGTTTAGAGAATTACTCATCTAGTGCACTATGCCTGCAAAGTTATACTGAAGACGAAAAGATCTTTCTAGATGTCTGTCACGGATAGTGTGTGGTGTGTCCTAGAGCGATCAAGCGGTGGATGGGATCTTCAGTGCCTGAGGTTCAAGGCTTTAATGATCCCTCCCAGGCTCTATACCTCTACACCTTCACCCTGTGCCTCCTCTGAAAAACGTACTCTAGCTCTTCTATCAATCTGCTTAGGACTGGGACAGGAGACTATGGTAGGGTTTATGTAAGTAGCTTTTTGTCCGAATTTGAAAATTTGCTTCATTAATGGTATTTACAATAAAATAAAATTAATTGTTCAAAAAGTATTGGTTTCTTTTCCCCCAATGTAAATGTAACACTCCTCCTTGTAAAGCCTAGTACACAGCGTGTTCGTTTGATATATTCCATCTACACAGCGTCTGGAGCTTGAACTTCAAACAGGCCAGTCACACAATCCAATCTAAATGGGAGCCCTGCTCCATGATCCGTGGGCCAACTTTGAAAATAAGATGCTTGAATAAGGGATAGAGATTCCTTACACTTTTGTGTTGTACAGTTTCCAGGTCTACCAAAGAAAACTTCAATGCATCAGTATCCATTGTGGTCTGACCTGTGCACCTATCTACCGGATGTTCAACGTCAGGGTATATGTATCAAGCTGGTGATAAATACCTAGATTAGCTATTTTTTTCAGATAGCTTCAAGGGTTTCAGGTAAAGCTGTCACTGAGAAGGTTTACATTGGAAATTATATTATAGTTGAAAAAAGAGTCAGATGAAAGGGATGGCCAGCAGGGATATTTGGTACGCCTCTTATTGCCCCCCATTCAGCGTATCCTAGAACATGGCCAGGGTGCCTGCATGTATGTGGTTTGCTTCATTGTAGCTTTGAGATTCTGGTTGTCAAGCAATTTAATTGCATTCACTGGCAAAAAAATCTTTAACTCTTCTCCTAACTAAAATGTTATACAGTTTATTCACTCTCCTTTCCACCATAGTATGGATCTTTGCTGGACGTCAGCAGATTTGGGATCAGTAGTAAAGATTATTCGTGAGTGGAGACATATGTATTTCCTATTTATGGCGTTCTCAGGATTCATGAAGAAAGCTCTGACAACACACTCAACACTCAGAGAGGAAGTGTGTTGAATAACATAGGATGCCCTTTCCTCTCTGTGATGGTGTTTCACGCTCACTGGCTTGGCACTGAATCATTGGAATGGGAAGGAATATCCACATCCGTCTCTCTCTCTGTCTCGGCCTGTTGATGCACTTTGGTCAGGTGGAGCTGGAGAATGCCTCTGGCGGCCTCTGTGATTGGAGCAGCTTGCCTGCCACTGAGAGCGCCTCTCCATGACAGGCTGTTTGGAACAGTTGGGAGCAGATGGTTTGCCGATTCAAAGGAGAGAAAAAAAACATGGAAAATGGTTTCCGTAAATAAATAAATAAAGAAGCGCATCAAAGTGTCACTGGTGACTTTAGCACATGCTGTTATTCCGGAGAGCACACACAATCCTGCCTAAAGACAACCAAGGCAGAATGCACAACCAGGTTTTTGTTGTAAAGGGGGCAAAAATGTTTATTGCATAAATCTTGTGTTCGCTTTTACAGTGCCTGTAAACGTTGCATTTTGCTAATCCGAATATTGTCATCCAAGTTTTTTTTCTGTCAACCCTTGGTGCTTCTAACATTGCATTACGTTGGAGTATATGCAGCTAGATTCAATGTAGCAACATGGATACATCTTAATCAATTTGAACAGTAATCCATTTGCTGTCCGTTGTTGACATTAGTGACAAAACATACACAGAATCACACAGCAGATTGAAACCTCACTCCAGCTCCAAATCCAATTGGAACTTTTGAACACAGCATAGGGCCTAAATGAAACGATGAGTCGGCACTGTGTTGGAGCACAGCATGCAGATACTGAATGTGCCTCCCCAGCTGAATTAATCCTCATAGACTCAAAGGACAAGCGTAAATAATGGCATGCAGCAGATTCAGAAAAATGTTGTGATATTAAGCTCGAGGCAGAAATAAATCAAATTGGATTGGATATTTCTCAGTCAGAAGTGAGTCTTGTGTTTAGACAGTGCTAACCACACAGCACTTTTTACAACCTCATGGTACACATCTCCGAAGAAATGTACAGCCAGCATTAACATTGCATCAACATAGACTAACCTTGATGCCAGTGTCACATTACGTGAAACGACACGTGCCTGCTTGCTTCTAAAGCGTGCTCTTCATACAGCAGTGTCAGCTCCTTGCTAGATCCTAGATAGTCCAGACCACCCTTTGAGAAGAGAGGCTATTTTGAATAATCTATTCTCTGCGTTCTTGTCTGGAAACAGAGAGAGGGAAACGTATTCCTTATGCACTAATTATTGTCCAGCTGTCCATTTACGACTTGATTATTTGTGGTATCTGCCAGTGATAAATATGGAAATGTTTAAATGTAAATGATGCAGTGATTCTTTAACAAAAGTTTACTGTGGTTAAAGGTGTTTCTTCATCGACCTGCTTCAAATAAAGTCAAACAAGCTGCAGAAAAGCAGTGAATTGTAACATTTTCAGCATAACAATAAGCCATTGATTATAGATGAATGACATGATGCACTGCAGATGACCAGTGACAGTAGAAGATTGTTGTGGGCCTGGTGACACCTTTCCAAATGGGCTTGGACAACGTTTAGTTTTCTTTCAGATGGAATAGTGCATAGTGGGTCCAGCTGATGCCAGAGAGCTATACGCAGACTGCACCCCCCACCACAGAACCCTGGTCATCAACGCTCCACAGCCTGTGAGTGCACTCTGTACCTGCTGCCTGTCTAGCATTCCACCTCACCTGGATCCTAACAGCCTGTGAGTACACTCTGTACCTGCTGCCTGTCCAGCATTCCACCTCACCTTGACCCTAAACAGCCTGTTAGTACACTCTGTACCTGCTGCCTGTCCAGCAACCCACCTCACCTTGAACCTAAACAGCCTGTTAGTACACTGTACCTGCTGCCTGTCCAGCATTCCACCTCACCTGGATCCTAACAGCCTGTGAGTACACTCTGTACCTGCTGCCTGTCCAGCATTCCACCTCACCTTGACCCTAAACAGCCTGTTAGTACACTCTGTACCTGCTGCCTGTCCAGCATTCCACCTCACCTGGATCCTAACAGCCTGTGAGTACACTGTGTACCTGCTGCCTGTCCAGCATTCCACCTCACCTGGATCCTAACAGCCTGTGAGTACACTGTGTACCTAAACAGCACCGTGTGCTGCATAACAGCCCACCATTTTAATATTCATCTTTTGTATGGTGCTGCCTGCATTTTATTTATTTATTCTAAAAGCAGATGGAACCTATTTGACCTCTTCAAAATCTACACAGTACTCTCTACACCAATCTTACTACTCAAACTGGTTAAGTTGACTTTTTATTGACAGATAGCGTAAACGAGTGTGGCTCACAATAACACTATCCAGAACAATACGTTTAGTCTAATAGTCAACTCCGGAAAAATTGACTAACCCCTCCTCTTTATTTTGAAGAGGGTAAAACCAAATGAAGACAATGGTCAAAGGACCCTTGTCAGAAAACGTGGTTATTATTTGTTTTCTTAGTTACCAGATATCAAACGTACAAAGAAGTGGAATGGCCTGATAGGCGCGTTGGCTAGATGTCAATCAAACACCACTCTTAATATCCTGACGGTTTCCTTTAAACTCATGTAGGGAAAATCAAGTTAGACTTTGATACTTTTGTTGATGTTCTTTGGAGATCGCTTAATGGTGTCAGCTTAGAGGCATCTTTGTCATACTGAATGGTTTTATGTAACAAAAGTTTTTCTCATCTTTTCTTCTTTTGAAAGAGGGCTACATTGAGGAAAATTACCTTTGCATGGATCAATCCACAGGCTCCATGGCAACCAGTCAACCCCGCGGAGCCAGCGATGTTGTAGCAATCCGCTTCAGGCCACGTGGACGCCCTTTTAAAGATTCCCCTGTCATACTGGCAGCAGGGCACTAATGGGGAGAGTGTGCTGGACTGTAGCTTATGACAAATGGATAAGAGGGAGAGTGAGATCCCTTGTTACCTTTGATTGCCCTTGAAAGACATGTGCTGTCAAATTCTCTTTCTCCCAAAATGTTTTTCCTCAGGCAAACCTCCCCCACGGAGACACACAAAAAAAAACCTCCCCTCCACCACACGCACACACACACACACACACACACACACACACACACACACACACACACACTCATAAACACACACACTCATAAACACACACAATGCTTTTTTAATGGGACATTGGACCTTTGCTCATAATTATCCACACAATGATTGCAGTTAGAAAATACCACTACTCTTTTTTCATCTGTGTTTTTGGGCTTGTGTTAGTCTGATGGATTCAGCAATTAAGAGGAAGCCTCATGTCCTTAACTTCCTGACCTCTGGCGTTTAATTTCATCCACAGCCAAATTGATGTTACGGATACTTTATTTGGAGGTGGGGATCAAATCTACCATGCAATGGAACAGTGGAAAATGAATTTGCACTGCAACAGTCAAATTCACAGATGTTGATTTAATTGCTTTTTTTTTAAATGCCAATTATATCCCTAACCAGCGCTCTCTCACCTTATCTACACTAATTTAGACTAGATGACATCTGAATAGACTGTCTCTTTGCAATAGGTATGAGGTCTAAGCTAAAAACGTGACCCTTAAATGTTTATTCTAAGAGCTGTCCATGGTGCTGAACCCAGGGATGTACACGTATTAGCTGAACACATACTCTTGCTAACGCATACTTCTTAACATGTCGGTTATAGGGAAATGATGCAGTTCACCATTTCAAAGTTGACCACATTCATAAAACATTTGCTCCTTATAAATATATGCTCTTACTCGGGAAAGAAACCTTGTTATCTGCCATTTCGTCTCAGTTAGGCCAGTGTTGATTATGGTCATAGGTCTGTGAATAACATCAAATCATGTGGACCCATTAAAACAAAACCCCTCTGTATCTCTAGTGGTGAACCAGAGGACACTGTCTGGAATAGGAGGTTAACCAGTAGAGCTGGGCAATAAATCAACACACCTGGACTCTCCTGTTGATAACACGCTTCATACACAACAAATATCTACCAGATTAAACTGGGATCTCAGTCATCTGGCGGGACATATAAATCTAGCTTGCCTTGATCCAACAGATATCAGATGGAGATTCGTGGGCAGGTAAGGGTTGCTAAACTTTTGTTGTTGTTTTAATTTAATTTATGAGACAGGAAGAAATCAGTTAAGAGGACAAGCATATCCATTTGAATTACGAGCAGCCCAACATGACTATTGAATACCAATTTTCAAAAGCAACGAGCTTGCTTCTAAATGCTGCTTAGATGGTATCCCGCGCCGCCACCAAATGCCTTTTAGATATAGCTTGGCTGGATGGTGGATGGAAAGCGTTTGTCTAGGATGCTCTGGGGCGCTGCTGTGCACTCCATCCCACTACTCGATTACCTCCCGCCGCCCCACCAGTCTGAATACAAATCCAGTCTCCAAACCCTGTCTGGTTTGTGAATTGTAATTCAGAATCTAATTTATTCCATTGCACCTCTAGTATCAGCCGTTCGCGTTTGCGGTTGCGTGTTGCTCCCTGCAGAAGAAGAAACGTGGATGCCATCTGCATGACTAAGCGCTTCTGGGCCGGCCTCCTCCATTTCACTACTACATGGTTCAATAGGTACAGTTAGAGGTGATGAATGATTTATTTTTGCTCCGCGTTCACCCGTGTTGCTCCACCTTGCCCATGTTGTTCTGTTTACAAGGCCACATGATTTATGTGGGAACTTTCCCTTATCTCCCACATTCTGCTGAAAAGATCAAACTGAAACAGAATTTATTCACACAAAAAATAAACCCATATTGATTCTTGCTTGTTTGTTTGTTTGTTTTGCGTTATCATCATTTTGTAGATAGGATATTGAATCTTTAAGAGTATGAATTTATGGTAAACTATATTTTCTACTTGTACACTCTTAGTGACTACACCAGGACGTGAATCAGACGTTCTGCAGTGTTCTACTGGCTGGCTTGAGACACATGCAGACCTCAGTATGTCAGCTGTGTACTCAAAGGCCCATCAAACTTCTCAGCGTGCACTGTCCTGTGAGCGTAGCTAGGGGATACCATCTCCATACTATCGGCAGTGATAACTGTCTAACTTGGACATTCTTGCCTCACAGCTCTCACAGACAGTGGCTTTTTATCTGAACTGCTGAGAAACCTTGTCGCTGTCACCACCCGTGTCTCTTTGACGGAACTGGGATGTAGTCCTCCTCCTCATTACGGCTGACCTCGGCCCTGTTTGTCCCCACCTGCCCTTGCATGTTGCCTGCCACTGTCTGTCAGACGGTAATCATATTCCCCCAGTGGGCCTCACATCACAGAGGAGCCAGCGCAGAAGAGGCCGGGCATGGCGCTAGACGAGCCTAATGAATGCCTAACCACCAAAGGACAGTGATTATGACAGGGACAGAGATACAGGAGACCAACAGGATTTCCAGCTATTTTGCCCTGTCCTGCCCAATACAAACAGCACACACCTGTCTACCCCATACATCGCATCTACAGCAATACAAGGATTTCATACATTCTGGATCATCATGCAAATAAGAGCATAATGAGTGATTTAAAAATATTGTGGCTGCTCCAGCAGAAATCCATGTAGTCAAGAACTATAGGACCTGGCAAGAGACGAGAGGACGAGGAGAGAGACTAGCTCCCAGTCTAACAGGGTTAATGACGAGAGGACAAGGGGAGAGACCAGCTCTATTAGGGTTAATGGTGAGAGGACTAGGGGAGAGAACAGCTCCCAGTCTAACAGGGTTAATGGTGAGAGGACGAGGGGAGAGACCAGCTCTAACGAGGTTAATGGTGAGAGGACGAGGAGAGAGACCAGCTCCCAGTCTAACGGGGTTAATGCGATGAGGAAAGGCGCGCTCACGTCACCTCTCTGCTCAGAAGCCTGGTGAATATTCATTAAAATCTCCACAATAAGAGGGAATTTAATCTGCCAATTTAATTATAAGGCCAGCTCAGAGGGAAGGCTTCGGTCTAGATTCCCTTTCCCCGGGAGAACCTGTCCCTATCCGTCACCCTCACAACGAGCGCTGGCGAAGGCATTCGACCAGATTCACAGAAAGGCAGGTCTCTCCTTGCTGCTGTCTGCTTCAAACGGCAGAGCTGAAAGAAAGAGATGGGGTGGCGACAAATGGAACAATGAAGAATTACGCATGTTTGTGTGCGTGTGTGTGTGTGTGTGTGTGTGTGTGTGTGTGTGTGTGTGTGTGTGTGTGTGTGTGTGTGTGTGTGTGTGTGTGTGTGTGTGTGTGTGTGAGTGTGTGTCGGTGTGTGTCCTTTTATCCCTTAAAAGTAAACATCCAACAGCAGAAAGTAGGACACCGGGGAAGCGGGGTATCTATGAGATGGTACTCCTGAGCAGGATGCAGGTTATGCTGACCTCTTTAGAACAGTCCCTGCATGCTATGTATGTAGACGGCTCTCTCAAGAACAGTGAGCACCTTCTTAAGAGGACCTCTATATACAACTGGTTTGCAATTAAATGTTCATAGCGGATGTGTTTTGTGAGCTTACAATGATAGTTACTACTAGCATATCAATGACTGGTCAGGCTAAGTTGTTTAGGTTGCTCTGCATTAGGGCTGGGTATTGGCAAGAATCTGGCTATACGCTCCGTATTACGATACAAGGGTTGCGATTCAACATATTGCAATATATTGTGATACTGTAAGCAAGGCCATATATTGCAATTTTTTTATTAATCTAATCTCTGGAAAAAAATTGACTAGCTTGCAGGCATGGCAGCCAAACAGATCTGCATTTGTATTTATCAAAGTCCCTGTAATATCCAAAACCATAGTACAACTTTGTGCAATCTGAGAAAAGAAATAGTGTTTGCCTATATCAGTACATTTCAGAATACGGTATCGCTAAACAGAAGTTAACATTCACTCCCACTCTGCATGCAGTGCAGCACCCTCATGTGACAGGACTCCTTCAGCCCTTTCTGTTCATTACACCCTGAACATAAGAACCATGTCTGTGTCCAGTTCCAGTTCTACAGACTGTAAAGGAATATATAAATATACTATAGTGAACAGCGGAATGGTTATGAAGTAACTGGTTGGACGATGATAGATTCATATAATTTCAAGTCAACTTTCTCATCAGATAGTGTGTGTGGAGGGGGGGGGTCTGTATATTTGTGGTACATAGATAAATGCTTGTCACGATAAATCCTCTAACTCTCCCGGGTGCCTACAAGGGATTTAGGAATCCCGAGGCGGAAAATTTTACAACTGTCAGTCTGAAGTCTTTATACGATTCTAAAGAAGGTGGAGAAGAGATATGGGGGGAGAGCCTTCCGATCCCCAGGCGCCAATGGATCAAACATGGTGTAAACAAACATGACATGGTGTTGAGACCATGGAGTCGTCTGCTGCCAGCCTCGTCATTTCGCAATGCTGTGCAATCGCTGGCATTCTGAGAATTATTTAAATATTTATAAGAGCCTAATCTGCTGCTGTTACATGAAATGTAAAGAGATCGCATGAAGTTCACGGCCATGCTCTCATAGAAAACAAAAAAGTACGCTATGCATTGAAGGAAAAGTCCAAGGCCGTCATGATAATAAAAACAGACACAGTTTCTGTGGAAATGAATAGATAGAATGTGTGATTCTGCGATATGATTATGTCAGCTGCAGGAGAGACAGAACGACCCGGCAGGAGAGAGTGCTGCTGACAGTCTGGATCATTTTCTCTCTCTCTCCACCCATCTCATCTGTCTTTATCACATGTTTTATTTAGAGGAAACTATGTAATGTATCCCTCGGAGGGATCAAAGACGCTCCACCACAGCAGAGAGGGAGGGAGATGCAGAGAAAGAAAAAAAAGAGAGACAGAAAAACAGAAAAGGATATTGAGAGAGATAGAGAAGGTGATGGTGAGTAAGAAAGAAAGAGAGAGAGAGAGAGAGAGAGAGAGAGAGAGAGAGAGAGA
This sequence comes from Galaxias olidus, assembly GCA_026901105.3. Taxonomy (NCBI): domain Eukaryota; kingdom Metazoa; phylum Chordata; class Actinopteri; order Galaxiiformes; family Galaxiidae; genus Galaxias; species Galaxias olidus. The sequence goes on along the minus strand of JAPMUY010006844.1, from coordinate 387,569 downwards.
GAGAGAGAGAGAGAGAGAGAGAGAGAGAGAAAGAGAGAGAGAGAGAGAGAGAGAGAGAGAGAGTAAAAACAATGGATTTGATTGGATTACGACAGTGAACCAGTGAAGCAGAACTATCATATTTACACTGTGGGCAATGTTGTATAGTTGTGAATTTAATTAAATGCAATGGGACTATTTGACCCTGCAGCCAGGGAAGAGTAAACACCAAACACCAAGTGGACTGAATATAAATGAGCACTATAACAAACCAGAGAGCATCGTTATGTTTACATACAACATATTCCCTACATAGAATTCCTTGTACTGACATCTTTAATACTTTTATGTAATGCTTAACAAAATGTAAACGTTTAGCTGGCACTTTCACACACTGGATGTGCTTTATAGAACCTCAGAAATAGGGAACCTTTTGAGGCAGGGAGTGGGAATATAATGGGCCCCTTTCAAAGAGCAGTCAGGATACGGGTGGCGTTACTAAATACTTATAATCAGATAATGCCAGATTGATTAAAGTCTTTTGCATTGATACCACGATAGACGGACATACATTTATGCAAAGGGGAAAAGTAAGAAGACAAAGTTTAATTGTCACTTGAATTGACAGATCAAACACGTGTTACTGCATCTTTTTAAAACCCCTGGCAAACTTTTCCAACTCTTTTTAAAAGTTTTTATAGAAAACTTTAAATCCATCAATTATTATGCAAAGTACCTCCATAATGAAAAATGTAAACATCAAAGACTTGCCTTTTCAAAACACTTTTCTTAAGCTCTCTATTGTAGACTGCTGTTAATTGTTAGTGTTGAATGTCAAAGGCATTCACGTCCATTTGAGCCTGCAATTGTCATTACCATCAGTCGTTCAGGTTTAGATTAGGCTTGGTCTGCCATTTTGAGTTATTCACTAGTCTCAGAAATACAATGTATGCCACCGCTGCAGTTCATGTCTCTCAATGTTAATACACAGTGGAGGTGCATTCATTATGTCCATGCCAGTCAATCATCACCTCCATTATGGTTTGCATTAGTAAAATTAAAATAAAGTATACCTCATTTTATTGTGTGTACTTATTTCTATTAAACAATGTTTAGTGATAATAAAAAGAAGCCTCTAAATAATACAAGTTCTAACATCATGCAGCAGTTGAAGTCGTAGCCCTGGTCATAAAAAAACCTGAGTACAACCAAACCATTCCTCTAAAACTCTGCTCCGGTACAGGTTTTTGAGCTGACGGTAAATCTGCACCAAGGACAAACTTCCAAAGCACCATGGGACTCAGGAAGGATTGAGATGATATCACCATAGCATACCATGATAATAAGCCTCATCAATTCATCACGTCAGGCAGAAAGCCCTTACCTCAGCTAAAGTATCCATTCATTCCCCCTGAATAGCGACAGGCCAACTTCCCACCCTTCCATTCTTTCCTGATGCTTCCCGTGATAAATTAAAAGTTTCCCATCGAAAAGTTAGAACAATTTCCTTCCTCGTGGATTCTTGGTCCTTTCATAAGTATTCAGTGGCTAAGAATGATTTTAAATCGGTCAGCCATTTCTTTTTCCCACTGAAATAAATAGCGACATTGTTTGTGTTCACTTCTAAATGTGATATAGCCATCTGGTGCTTTTCTCAGAAATGACCCTCTGCTGCTGTGTTCATACATGTTTTTGTTGATATTATATTGAGCCGTGAGTGAAGCCAGAGGTATTAACACAGAGCGGAGAATGTCCTATTGAGACGGAAGACAAGCTGAGGTGAAGGCGATAAGAATGACTTGGAGAATCTATGTTTCTCGGTGATGATTCAGCATCGACAGTCAACACAATGCCACAATGCAAGGATTGCAAATGAGTGATAAATCCTTCTTCCGTTGATTTGTTTGTGGCATACAAATAAACCGTTTTCAATAAATGTTTAGCTGAAGTTAAGTTTCATTATATGCATGCATTCTGGTTTGGGCGAGAGTTTACACATATACTTGTGCACTAAGAAATGCAATCAAATCTTAAACAACACCCCAAACAGTCTCCAAAAACCAAACTTCAATGTGATGCTTCTGGTCGTACCGTCTAGCCAAAACTTACTCGAAAACATTTCAAAACCCAGTTGAGGCCCGCGGATGTGTTTACTCTTCAGACAGGCCTACCGTAAATGGGAGAGCGAGGACTGACTCCCAAGTTTCAAGCCTAATTATCTCAGAGTCTCTTAAGTCCACCTCTCACTTAATGTCTTTGTCAAGTAAGATAAGAACAATTTGTCTATGTCTGCCTAACTTCCTCAGCAGGCGGTGTTTATCTCTGCCCAGCATCCCAGGAGCAAAGCCTATCCTAGAATGTGATTGGCCCACAGAGATAGGACATCTATCTTTATGGATTGGCTCCTGTGTTGATCAGCCAGAGAGGAATGGCCTTGGTATGCAGCCATTATGTCAATGTTAAGGTGTGCCAGACACACTATAGTGTTGCTGTAGTGACCCCCGGACCAAAGTGGACGAGTCATAAAATACACACAGAAACAAAGGAAGCCTTCCCATTGGAAATGTTTGTGTGGTAGTTTAGACAGGACCTTGGTTAGCTGATTTCCAAGATAGAAAAGTGAGTTGAAGGATCTGAAGCAGTGTGCAGATTTGGATTCAGCCAACGAGGAAATTAATACGTCTCTGCTTGAGGGACAGTGCTTTGAGAAGCAGGAAAGCAAGACCTCCAAGCCTAACGTGTGAGTGAATCTCTGAATAAGTGTGAGCCGTTTGCTCTCATTTCTGGAAGAAAGCAGATGAAGACGAGAGAAAAGCTGCGTCTGCTGAAACATTGAGAGAGAGAGGAGAGAGCCACACACCTCTCATATAGGAGAGCCATGGGGGAAATCAAAGCGAGAGAGGGGGACGTGGAAGTGTAAGGCTAGTGAGCTCTAAGAGCTGAGGTCTGACACAATGACCGCACCACCTGCCCTGATTGGGACTCCTACAAAATGTGCTGGAGGAGAGATAGGAGACAGCTGTTTGATCAGCCAGATGAAATGGTAGAGATTTTTGCCCACTGCCACCAGCCAAACACAGGCCTCGCTTAGGCTTCAGTGGTGAAACGACAAATTGACTTTCAGTGGATGTAATAGGGCTATTTGATGTGCTATGGAACAGACACACATTAGTATACAAGAGACAGGGGGATGCTGTCACAGCAGATATCTCAATGTTCACCAGTCATTCAAACAGGACAGGTTCCCCTATACACTTTCAGCTGAGCTCTTCCAGGAGAGCTTTTGTGTTTTAACTGCACTGAAAAAAATAACGGCCAGTAGGATTGCCGAGCATACTGTGAAAATTCATAATATCAAGGTCAAAATAAGAACAGCAGGTAAGTAAGGCAGGTACAAGTGTGAGTTGTCTTTATTTAGAACGATCTGAAAACACATAAATGATTAATGAACACATAACTTACAATGTTTTATATATATTTTGATACATCTACACACTTGTTGCACTTCAGCTAAACTTAAGTTCACTCTTTTATAATAAATGGATGGTCAGCAGAAGGCAGATTGCAAAGGACTATTCACTGAAACATTATTATGAGAATGTGGTAGTGACTGTGCTCCCACCAAGCATAACCAGGATAAATGCAGTGTAGGAGTGAAGGCCATGGCTGCTGGTTAAGTACAGGGGGATATGCTGCTCCAGGGATCACTCTAATGCTGAGAAGGCAAGACTCTACGGCAGGCCGGTATTAAAAAGTTTCCACTCACTGCACATCTTTTTGGTTCAAAGCAATTGATTTGCAAAATGTCTTAGGCTCTTCCAAAAACCATTCAAATTTGTCGTCAGCAGCTTTGAATTCCAAAGCAGTGTTGACAGGGGAAAAGGCAAAGCCAGAATGAGCAGGCCAAAAAAGCAAATTTAACTTTAGTTGGTCAGCCAAGTTACTAGTTGTTCGTTTTATTTCCATTTGAATCTACCGTTAGCAAGCATACAAGCTGGAAGTTGTTATATTTGGATTTATGAACCCCTGTACGGAGAGCATTATTATATAGGACTGCACCGGATTTCAGAACGGCGATACAATACACAGCCTCGACAGCAGACTAAATTCGAGAGAGAAGAGTGTGAAAAAAAACCTTGTTCACTTGTTGACACTTACTCTTGGGCACTAGGCAGCTCTCATCTTCGATTCGGCTCTGGAGTCTGAATGAAAAAAGAATCAATGTGCCAGTTTGTCCAGCGGAACCCCTGGGGGAATGCAGTAAATGTAAATGTTGTTTCTAAGAGGGAGACTTTGTCAATGCAGCACTTCTATAATCCCAATATTCAGTGGCTGGTCTCCACTGACAACTGAAACAGCTTTGTGTTTGGTTGCTGTTTGTGAATCGAAGAGTACCCTTTTAGCTGTAGGCCATGTACAATCACGTTTTTTTACAAGCAGGACCCAGTCTGTCTGTGAAGTTTTCTCTCTGAGGCAGTCGAATAATACAGACCAGCGGTGGTGGAGAGGAGAGGCTGACCCTCGTCATGCCTTCTAGAATACCAATTCCCTGTCTTATACCCACTCTCTATTTCTTTACTTGTATTGTCCTGTGCAAAATTAGCAAGTCTGAATAGCCAATTTAACTGTGGAGAAAAAAAGGTTACCAAAGTCTTGTAATGGTCAGGCTTTGAACTTTGATCTCAATTTCCCAACCTTAATCAGACTGTCTTGCAGGGTCTATACACTGTGGGGTTCTTCAGCTTCCAGCTGCAGGGGCTGATTCTGAGAAGGACAACAGCTGGGTGAGGGAGGATGAGGGGGATGGAGGGAAGATGTTTATGTAAGGTGACAGTGAGTGACAGTAAGGCGGGGGTCTGGGGTGAATCGCCATGGAGGAGCGTCTGCCTACAATTACGGGCCTGTCCAGGAGATAGCAGTGCACAGGGCAGGCCCACCACCTCCAATCTGTGGCCCGGTCCCACTCTCTGCCACGGCTTTTCACAGCGGTCCCCTCACATTACCTCACACTTTGATTCCTGACACGGGAGAATGGGGCTCCTCTGTGAATCAGCAGTCAGGCAGAACATGCGAGAAGAGATGAGCGAGCTGCATAATTGACTTTGGACCAAGGCAAAGTTCAGACCGAGGAGGTGCATCTGATTGGGGACTGCACAACACACACACACACGCGCACACACACACCCTCCCGCACGTGTGCGCACGCACGCACGCACGCACGCACGCACACGCACACACACACACCCTCCCGCACGTGTGCACACGCACGCACGCACGCACGCACACACACACACACACACACACACACACACACACACACACACACACACACACGGTCTCTGTTTACATCTGTCTCCTCTCATTCCAGACTAAACAAACAATTACAAACGCTAACAACGCAGGTGCATCCCTGTTTGCTAAAGTTCCATTTGAACAGCATTCCCTTTAATCGGTCTCTATTTTCCATCAAGAGGGAATAGAAAGGTGGTTGCAAACCTTAGTCTTTTTTTATTAGGCTGAATCTAAAAAGCATCCACGGAGGGCCTCACCATGACAGGATATTCACAATTAACTGCATTGGAACAGACAGGCCGAGACAACAGGCTTGGCCAACACATGCAAATGTTATTCATCCTGTTCCTCTTTTCAAGGGTCTTTGCCAAGGTTGAATCAGCAGGCTAATGTCCTCGTTGAACAGCAGTGCTTGGAGACAGCCCTCCACACGTTCACCACTGCAAGCAGCTCAGCATCCACAAGTGGAAACCAATCGAACAGCGATGACTGACAAACTCAAAGGCAAACATCAAGTGATTTTAGTATTAAAAAAAAGCTGAATGTGAATTCAATAAATATGTGTATTACAAATTTGTATGTATAGACCGTTGGCTGCGATCCATTTTCTAGCAGTGTTGTGATAAAACAGGGTTTCACTGACCTTTCAGACAGTGGGATGAGGGTTCACTAGCCTTTCAGACAGTGGGATGAGGGTTCAATAGCCTTTCAGACAGTGGGATGAGGGTTCAATAGCCTTTCAGACAGTGGGATGAGGGTTCACTAGCCTTTCAGACAGTGGGATGAGGGTTCACTAGCCTTTCAGACAGTGGGATGAGGGTTCACTAGCCTTTCAGACAGTGGGATGAGGGTTCACTAGCCTTTCAGACAGTGGGACGAGGGTTCACACTGGTCCACTGTAAGTCACTCAAGCCTCTTCAGATAGACTTGGCCACTGTCACTGGAGAGGATTCTAATAGACTGCAGGTCCATGGGCAGTGTGTCTTCATCCAAAAGCTTCCCACTCCTGAAAAACAGGATCATCTTCTGTTGACTGGGCCCTCCAATCGCTAGAAAACTATCACATATTACACTCATCTCAAGAGTTCAAGACCCGACCTCATCTGAAATAATAGGGGGGGTCCTTCTGATGTATCTACACCAGACACTTTTCTTAAAAGGGTAAACAAGAAGAACAACTAGACTAGTAGAAAAATTCTGTTTTTGTGTTCCTTTTAACCAAACAATCGAAGGCTATAATAACCATAGACAAACCAATTTGGCTTATATGGCCGAAATAGGCAATGTGTTTCTGGTGCATTGATATCCTCTTTATTCAATGTACAATCCTCAAATCTCTGGATAAACCCTGCCATAGTTTACTGCTTTGTGTACACACTATACTGTATACTCTGCTTTAGCGGATAACAGAGGCCACAATAGAACATGATGCAGTAGTCTCACGTCATGAAGCATGCAAAATGTCATCTAAATATTCCGAAAAAAAAATACAAACATGATTGGCTAGCGGTTTTGAAAGCTATAGCTATAGCATTCCAGCTATCTACTGCATATGCACAGCTATTCATAGAGACACTGATGAATTCAGGAGGTGGTAATTATATGCCATTGACCCCTCTCATAGATGAATTATCTTAGCCCATATTCAACATTGCCTGCTACTAAGTGGATTTCCATGGCTACCACTCCCTCAAGTGGTAGATTAAAATACTGACGGTCTCTCAATCACTCCAGTGCAGTCTCTCTTCAATTAAATCCAACTGTGGACCCACACATTCAGCTACTATGACTTGGAAGTCGTAGATCGGGATATTTAATTCTACAAAACTTAATCTCCAATCAATGACACACCTTATAATATTCATCTGAGAAGTAGCACGCTGTTTGATCCTGTCCACTTTGCACACTGAGGCTCCGCAGAGCAATGCAACGATCCAGAACCCATTTGGACAGGCACCTCTATCACTGGGAAATAAACGCACACACCAATTCAATTGTTTATTTTGTTAAATAGTTTTATTTAACACACCAGTGTATATTAAGGCTGGGCAATATGACAAAAATCTATCAAAGTAATTCCTAGATTTTTTTTCTAGTTATACTAGTTCCGTTAAAATTCAATGTATAACTTAGGAGCAGGTTATCATACTCAATAATTAGTTTCATAACACATACATGTCTTAAACTTTTAAGCACGTTTCTCTTACTTTCTGTTGCAAATTAAGACAATCAAAATAGGAAAATACCATTGCAATTTGATCAGCACTCAAATTATTACACAATTCTTTTATAAACGATTCTGAATATTTGCCCAGCCTTAATGCATAGTGTAATGTGAAATAGTTCCCGAAAAGGTTTCTGAAACATAGGAGAAAGGTTTACAAGCAGTGCACGTTGGTGCATCGACCCACACAGCCCATTGCCCTTATTGACTTGGCCATCTTTGTGAGACAGACAACTCACTACAGCCCTCATGTGGAGACAGCACTAATCCATGAATCAATCTCTTCAGAGCAAATCATTACAGCAATCATTACTGCCAAGGGTCATAAAAAAAATAAAAATAAACACATATCTGCCAGTTGTCATGCTTAGTGATCTGGCAGGGTTGTCTGACGTAATTTTTATGTGGGAAAAGAAGATTTGAACACAACTATTACACCAGTCACTAAGAATATTTGAGCACGCTATTCTGTGTATCTATCCTCCATTTTGATGGCTGATTGGATTTAATGCTAATCTTCTGAGTTTCCACACAGCACACTTTGAACTACGAGAGCGACTATGGGCCTGGCTCTATTATCGCTATGATCATGTTTTAAATAAGGCAGATTGTTTTTATTTAATAAAATAAAACTCTTCTTCAAGCGCATTTTGTCTTTCCAAAGCCGAGGACAAGGTGCTCAGTTGGTCTTTAGTCTTTTACTTCCCATGTTGTCTGCCGTAGCCTCCTGGTCCCGTTTTGCTCCTCCCACCATCTCCCCAGCGCCGTGGAGCTCAGCGCTGGCTTCTTTCATCTGTTTCAGTTCCCTCCTCTCTCTCCTCTCCTCCATCTCTCCAATCTCCTCGGCAAAAAGGGCTTTGAGGGAAGGGATGAGTCTGGGGAGCACTCTGAAGTCCCCGAACCGGATCTGAGGAAGGAGGAGGAGGCAGGCAGAGGTGGAGGGGTCAGCAGACAACTGACTGCTTCTCAAACACAGGAGCCTCTCTGTCAGACAACTGACTGCATCTCTGTCAGACAATTGACTGCCTCTCTGTGAGACAACTGACTGCCTCTCTATCAGACTACGCACTGCCTCTCTGTGAGACAACTGACTGCCTCTCAAACACAGGAGCCTCTCTGTCAGACAGCTGGAACTGGGCTTCGCATACCAGCCAGGAATTACGCGTAGGACCTTTAATCTTTGAGTTTGTACGTCTAAGATGCTTTCAGATATTCAATATAAACTTTCTCTCCAGATATGGTCCTAGTCAGCCTGTTTTTAAAGAGCCAGATTAACTTGTTTGTGTGGTAGGTACGGAACAGACGCTCATCCAACCCCCCTACTCACCCTCATGTGGTCAAAAGAGATTCCCACGCGGTGGTCAAAGTCCTCACTGAAGAGGGGGATCTTGGCGTAGCGCTGGCTGAAGTGGTTGAGCATGATGAACTCTGCATTCATCTTCACGCCGATGCCAATGGCCTGGGAGGTGGTGCTGTTACAATGGAGAAGGCCATGTTACATCGTCTAACGGTTTTATTCCATTTACGAAGGCAGAGGGTCACAGGAACTACATTATTTACTTCTGGGTCACTAGGGATTTTTAGGCTTCTTTAGCTTCCTCACAGTTTTTAAAAATGAAGCCAATTTCTGCAGCAAAAGCAGCATACAACTATTGTCCTTTAAGAAGGACTGCAATTCAAACTGCTATTCTATTTTTAAAGAGCCTTGTCCATTGATCATTTTTCTTTGTATTACAAATTTGAATGAGAGGTTGTTTGTCTAAGGGGTCTGCATTTCCAGCAAAATGTTATTGTGGAAAACGGCAAACAATGTCACCAACTCACAACTTGCGTCACAAAGCCGTAACCACAACAATAGCTGTTTTACCTATGCCTTTTCTCCACTGCCTCCGCCTCCAATCCATCCTCCAACGTGGCTTCATGAATAAGTAACGTCGCATTCTTCCCTTTGAAAAACAGAATCACAAAAACATGAATCACTCCGGCGCTGTAAACCCAGCACTTACAGCGTTTTCCTCTCCCACAGGAAATCAATCACAGCGTCTGCCTATTAAAGCACGGCCGCACCCTGTTTGGTGGAGCCCAGTCGTTTATAATGAACAGGCATGGGACATACCCAAACCTCGCTGGGAGCTTTTGCTTGGATAACATCCAGTCAAGCAATTTCAAAAGAGTCAATGAAGTGGGATCCCAGAGGAGCCATTAGGGGACCTTGTGATTCATAGCGAGCTGCAAGCGTGATCGATGGCATTAAATAATAGAAGGTCAATTATGCCAGGCAGCGCTTCAGCCAGGGCTGAAATGCTTATATCGGTTACTGCAACTTCAACGCAGACTCAAGCTAGAACACAGATTTAAAATGATCCCCCGATCTCCACACAAGTCTGACCACATGCACTTTGTGTGTAGGTCATCTGTTCAAAAGACATAGAATATACAGTATGAATGCAAGACCTCCAAATGTTTAAAGAAAAGGAAAGAAGGATCTGGTGACCTCGACTGACCCATATGTGCTAAAGCGTCACAGGGCATGGTGTCCCCCGAGAAGGCCAGCTTCCAGCCGGACCGGTGAGTGATGCTGCAGGCAAAGGCCCCCTTACAGTGGCGCACAGAGCACGTTTCAAACTACAGGAAGGGGAGAAGGGTAGAAACCGTCTTAGCAAAATCAAATGTCACAACGTAATGTGTGTTAAATAAAAAACAAATCAGTGCAGTTACCTTTTCCAGGTCTGTTTTCTTCAGCATGGCCTGGATGAAGGACTTGGTTTTGTACTTGGCCACCTCAGCTCCCTCACACAAGGCTCGGTTTGGGACCATGCTGTGAAACAGGACAAACCTTTCTAAGACACCGGAAAAGGAGCACAGTGGACGCTACGCTGTCGGCTTCTCCTCGGTTGAGTTTCACCTACTTGACATGGCTGAGGATCTCTTCACAATGGTTATGGTAGAGGTTGAGCCAGGTCATGATCTGGGCCGGGCCGACCAGGTAGATGGGGGTGAACGCCTTCCCAAGAGTTGTCTGAGCAAATCATTCAACCAAAGGTGAGATACAGTAAACAGTGAAGATTTTTCATTAAATAAAGAGATGAATAAATTGCAAAACATTTACAAAGAGATCACAACTAACCAAGGCTCTTTCTCTCTGGTACAGCAACTTTAACAGCCCCTGGAAAACAGACCAATAGAAGAACAGTGCTGGTCAGTTACCAGGTGACAGACAGACAACAGAAGGCAGTGGGACAATCGCAGCGTGCATTAACCCCTTACTGTGTGGTGGTCAGCATGCATTAACCCCTTACTGTGTGGTGGTCAGCGTGCATCAACCCCTTACTGTGTGGTGGTGCATTAACCCCTTACTGTGTGGTGGTCAGCGTGCATTAACCCCTTACTGTGTGGTGGTCAGCGTGCATGAACCCCTTCCTGTGTCGTGGTCAGCGTGCATTAACCCCTTCCTGTGTGGTGGTCAGCGTGCATTAACCCCTTACTGTGTGGTGGTCAGCGTGCATTAACCCCTTACTGTGTGGTGGTGCATTAATCCCTTACTGTGTGGTGGTCAGCATGCATTAACCCCTTACTGTGTGGTGGTCACAGTGCATTAACCCCTTACTGTATGGTGGTGCATTAACCCCTTACTGTGTGGCGGTCAGCGTGCATTAACCCCTTACTGTGTGGTGGTCAGCGTGCATTAACCCCTTACTGTGTGGTGGTCAGCGTGCATGTGTGAGATGAACACGGTGGAGATCTTGGTGAGCGTGTCGTCCACGTTGTCCCCGTAGTGTCTGCAGAGCTGGCCAAACGTGCCCTCTCCACAGTCCAGCAGCACTGACTGAGAGGAGCTACCGCCCACAGGACAGATACCAAGAACAAGACACATGGAAGGTTTGCATGGAGGCTATGCAGTACCAATTAGATATAACATGAATAGGATAACATAGGTGGGTGCACACTTGGGTCTACCCCCCTCCCCCCGAAAACAAAGGACAGCACACCCATATCAACTTGAAATCTGAAATAGTGAAATCAGTGGATAGAACTTAGCAGAGGCTTCTAACCTGATGTTAACCAGTGTTCCACTGACGTTCCGGATCTTCATAGGGAGTGCCGATCCAGTCCCTAAGAACACCACCTGGGGGTACTTCTCTACCTGCCCTGTAGGCACCATCACAAACACAATCCAGTATCAATGGCTGTGTGTGAAGTCCATGAGAAATTATACAGATACAAAAGCACTGTTTGAATAACGTCTCCACATGCAGTCCACTTCCCAGACAGCACTGCTGTGTAGGGCTCACCAGACAGCACTGCTGCGTCAGTGGAGCAGAACCGCTTGCACTCCTCCACCTCGGAGAGAAAGTGGGGGACCTTGGCAGCCTCGTCTACAAACTCCTTTGTGTCACAGGAGGGGATGGCATCTCTAACAAACAGAGACAGAGCATAGCACACACCAGTGACCACACAGCAGCCACACTCACACCATTTCAAAAAGCGTTTGACCTTGGTGGATTGATCTAATATGAGTGGAAAACGGCAAAGAACAAAACGCTTCAATAGTTCCGAGAAGAGACAAAAACAAGGCTTGGAGCATTGTACTAGCCTAGATGGTTTTCTGAGACAAGACGGACCATCCAACAGCAGCGTCGTGAGGGGCAAATTGCAGACTGGAAGACAGTCTCACCTTTGCCACTCAATCTTGGGTCTGAGTTGGAACTTCAACAGACACTCAGCTCTAACATTGGAGACGTGCAGGGCAGCTTGTGTCTCCTATAGAATAAGGAATGCAAAGACATGTAGCTTTTCACATATAAAAAAAAGACAGTGAATACTCATATTATTTCCAACCAAAAGAATTATTTCGTTTTCAACACATGAAGCTCACTTTTGTCTTATAGTCCTTTAATTCTGGAAAGATCTCTGGATGAATCAGATTGAGCTGAGTTTGAATCTTGTGGCTCCTGATGTTGTGAACGGTGCATACTTGTTCGTTAAGGATCAGATGCTCTGTCGTTGAGGGAAACCTAAAACATCACAACACACCCATAGCCCCTCACTGTAAACTCAAACAAAGAGAAAACCACTACAGTCCTAATGCTATATGACACAACACACCCATAGCCCCTCACTGTAAACTCAAACGAAGAGAAAACCACTACAGTCCTAATGCTATATGACTGAACCACTACAGTCCTAATGGAATATGACTGAACCACTGCAGTCCTAATGGTATATGACTGGACCACTACAGTCCTATAGCTATATGACTGAACCACTGAACCACTACAGTTCTAATGGTATATAACTGGACCACTACAGTTCTAATGGTATATGACTGAACCACTGAACCACTACAGTCCTAATGGTATATGACTGGACCACTACAGTCCTATAGCTATATGACTGAACCACTGAACCACTACAGTCCTAATGGTATATGACTGAACCACTACAGTCCTAATGGTATATGACTGAACCACTACAGTCCTAATGGTATATGACTGAACCACTACGGTCCTAATGGTATATGCCTGAATAGGGCACCATGTGAACGGGTACCTCTCCATCCATTGCTTGTACTCGTCCGTCTTGAGGAGAGACTCTGGAGTCATGTGGACCACTAAAGCGGCCGGGTCTTCAGTCCCTCCCTTCTGGTACCTGCGTGGGAGCAGACGGACCTCTTAAAACAAATACCACTGACTGGCCAATCATCTGAAACTGAACTGAATGCCATAGCAATTATTTTAGGTGCAGAAAATGTGCCAGGGTTTAGGGTTCTCAGCACATTGACTGGTTGACTTTAGTGAAGTTAGTACCTTCCAAGCTGTTGATTGGTGGAAATGGCTTGAACAAAGTCTTCCGAAGGACACTCCACCACGATGAAGAGCGGCCCCGGGTCAGTGGTGGTGCACACCTCTTCAGGATGAATCTGCAGTACAATCATGCGGCATTAACGCAACAGGAAATGCACATAAACGGACTAAGATTGTAAAGGTAACTATATGCTATGAAACACAGTACCTGTCTACCATCAAATGTGACAGTTTTCCCATCCTTCAACGCTGCGATAAGAGGGCCTATGGCTGCTGTTCCACTGTGGGGGAACATATATTAAAGTCAATGGCTTGTTTAAGAAGAATCACAACATTTTGACATAAACATCGACTTACACAGGCAATCCAAGTTCCTTTGCTTTAGCAACCAAGAAATTTCCCTTCTTGGGATGAAGCTGCAAAACAGAACATGACCATTAGCGTGATTATGTCTGCACAGTGAAACTACTAACTAAATGATTGATCCACGTTACCTTGCAAACAAATGAAACCACCAAGGAAGGATCTCTTGTAGCTCTAACATTATCTGCAATATTAACAATAAAAAGGTTAGATAACTGTGAAGAAATGAAACGTACAGATATACCCAAAGAGCTGCATGCTGTATACCACACCTGGACTTCTAGACCTTTCCCTGTGGCTGCAAGAATCCTCCGGCCTCCACAGGTCTCTCCTCTGAGTATGCTGGGGACTGCTGTTTGGGCTGCTCCTCCCCGAGCTGGGAGACTGTTTCGCTGCACCTGCTGTTGTCTGGGCTAGTGTGAGAGTATAAAACAATTGTAAACTGTGAGTCAAAATGTTTAGACTCAAATAGAAGGTGACAGCGTACACTCACCGAATATTGGTACTTGATAAACCGTCATGGTTTGATCTGAATATGTTTCTTCAGTGTATGGTCGAACAGCTATGGGGGAAAAGGAGAGAGACACCACATTTGACATAGTGTTCTGAGTGTGAACCAGGAACTGGAAACTGTTGGGAATGGTTTGAAAAGCATACCTAGCTTGATTTCATCCAGTGGGCCAGAAAACACTCGGATAGCCTCCACAAATCTTTCCTTTAGTGAACAAAGACCAATAAAATGTATGATTAGACGAAACATACAAGCCCACACACAGATACACTAAGAACTAGGCAAACAGACATGCAGGATGTGATAATCACAAACTCACCAGTTGAGGTGGTCCGGAGAGAACACACTCAGGAACACCAGTGTCTTTAAGGGTTAATATCATCCCTACATCATGATGCACAGATTCAGAGTAGGTGAGACATTATTAAAATCATAAAATAACATGCAAACAGATTTGAAGACAAGTAAAACAAGGAGTCAAGTGGACAATATCTAGGCAGATTAAATGGCCTACCTGATAATCCTCCAACGTTTTCCCAGCTCATTCTAGTGAGAAAAATGTTGTCCAGCCGAGCAGCTTTCAACCTGACCACAGAAACAGGCATGGTCACGAGTTTATATTCTGGCAGATGTGAAATAGAGGCTGTGATTGTGTGTGATATCATCTTACTTGTGTTCCTGCATGAGTCTCTGTGTTCCCTCACCACAGTTGAATAGGTACCTTAAAGAAAAGATAGACATGTGAACATCCCCTCCTCAAATTAACTCCCCCCAAAAAAGATCAGAAGGATTAACAGCGCACGCTTACCTATTGAACTCAGAGAACACATAAAGCGATGCACCATTATCTCTGCTACCTGCACCAGCTACCTGTAAATAGACAGTTGCTGGGCCATGTACGTCCTGCTGTTTCTTATGCTCTCTATTTTTCAGGTGTCGCAGTTTCTCTTTAGGTGGTCTGGATTTCTTAGAATTCATATCCGGATTGTTTGAGGCGTTTGCTGCCATTGTCCGGAGAATCTGGAAAACTGTCCCTTGAAAACGAGGATTACAGCATGGAATGGCTCGAAGGAGACCTGTGAATGTGCTACTTAAATGCAATGCAGTAAATGTCAACTCTGTAATCATAATAAATGCCAGGTTGAAAAAGAGGCAGACGTGAACAGCTCACATATTAGCTATTCAAAGCGCAATGCAAAAATGTCTCATGGTTGCACAAAAACATAAAAAATCACTGTACAACTAATTTTACCGAATAATTCACATGCAGCACTTTAGAGGTTGACACATGCGAATATTTCCGGCATCTATTGATGACGTTTTTACTACACTATTGTTCATTGGTGAAACGTTTCGCCAAAAAAGGCGGGCCTTATTATGATTTTCATCTCGTCTTGCATTCCACTCAACAAGACGCAAAATGACAAAGTAAGTCTTAATTTAAGTCAAATGTAACTTTTATATTTTTGTTTCTCACACGCCGGACCCATATGAAGCATTAGGTCATGTGAATGCTGGCTAACATGCGACACAGGTCGCTAAATTGTTGAAATAGTTTATTCGAATGTTTAAGAACAAATTAAATTACAGTTTATATAATTTTAGTTAAATCTCTCTTTATTTATATATCAGCACATAGTTCTTGTACAGTGAATGCATCTTCCACACACTTTTGTATGGACACCAAATGTAACATGATCCTGTCCAACAATGCATTAACCTTTTAAATTGCCTTACATCCTAAAAAGCGACGTTTCGTTTATGATACCAAACACAATGCTTAAATTCACATACATGGAAGGGGTGGGGCAGTTCACAAAGAGCATGATTCCAGTATGTTGATCACAATCTCCAAATCATATATTCCACAAGTTATTTTACTCTATAAATACATATTTCCAGACTTTTAAATCACCTTACTGAATCCACTTTAGAGTTGAGGCCTAACATTGAGATGAAGCAAGACCATGGCATATAAATTCAGTTACTATTATACTTACATATTGTGTATAGTGTGTAATAGAGACATTTTTTGAGAATGTTGTGTGTGGATGTTGATTGTCCAGATGTAACTGAAACGAACTTCAATCTAATTGGACAAAGTGTTCAGACTTTAACATGGTTTCTCTTTAACACTGTCGTAATGAGATTAAGCTAATTTACACTGTTTTGTTGTTCCAGGCTTGTTTTGTTTTTTTGCCCCAGTATCAGTCCACATACATGGGGGAGCTAGGAGAAGATGGCATCTGATCCAGGATTCTGCAAACATAGCTTGCTACATCCACTGAACGCTCCTCATACATCAGAATGAACGCATGTTTCTGCAGAAAAGAATATGGGTGCAGATAAAGTTAAAGCTCTATAGCACAGCATGCTATAAATTAATATGCTGTAATAGTCTGTACAAATCAGCAGCAGTTTTCAACAGCTTTGATATAAGAAAATAATCACACATACTGCACTTACCAGAAGCTCTTTATACTTTGGCCTCCTGGAGTCATCCTTTGTAAGGCTTTAGTTGTGAAACGAAGAAACAAAATGTGAGCAAAATATTCAGATAACTGACACATTACATATTTGTCCACTAGGGGGCTAGAGACGCATATGTAATGATGCAGAGAAAGACTTGATGACAAACGTTTTTCGTAACAATTCTTCTTATCATTTTATTTATTTATTATGGTACTCAATATTACCCTCAATATAACAATTCCAAATAGCAATACATTGCTTTAACGGAACACTAACCACAGTATTACCCGCAATAAAATATTATTCAAGTTAGCAATCTTAAAAGTAATTGTAAAGGCATTGAACCTGAACACCCACTAAGGTTTGTGTATCACGAGTGTCGTGAGCCAAGCTTTCTTACCACAGGTTGACAAAGTTGATGAACTTGGGGGAGAACTGGCGCTCCTCAGAGTTACAAAGCTGTGGGGGGTCACCTTTCACCACCTGTGTCAGCTGATCAAACACACTGTTCCACTTGGGGTACGGAAACCGCCCTGTGGCCAGCTCGTACTGAAACACAGAACACATACAGTCAGTGGGACCTTTGTCCTGTATGTTGCGGTATACTTTCAGTACCTTTGTAATCCTAAATGCACAGGGGACAGGTTTACAGAGAGCCGTGACCCACCAGCGTGATTCCCAAACTCCATACGTCTGAGCGGACATCATAGCCCTGTCTGGAGGCGCTGGGGTCTATTCTCTCTGGCTGTACGTCAAAACAAACAACAAACATTTAGAATGTTCAGATCCAATGTAATTACATTTCAAAGACCATCATGTACTTAATGTGTTGTAACCTCCTAATAATTTATATGATTGTTGTTATCTCATCTTAAAACACATCTTACCCCAAAATCTACCTTTATTGTATATTTTATAAATATAAAATAAAATATATATAATATATATTTTATTTCTGCCACCTATAACAAACACAAGATACAGAGTCACCCGTGGGCATGTCTTAATCTGCACAGCGCAGGAAGATGCTTTTGGGTCTTCAGAGAACCAAAGCTTAAATTCCATGTCCTCATCCCCCTTGGGCACAGGAGTGTAGTTCCACAGGGTTGTTAGATAACCATCAGCTAGTTAACTCCATGTATGACCTCACCTCCTTCCACTTACAAACATCCGTGGTAAATACAGCAGTAGTTAATGGCTGAGCTATCGCAGACGTCATCTGCTGCAGCCTCCTCCTGCCAGGCAGTGCTGAGTAAACGGAGCACCTCAATGGCTCATTCAGAAGTCAGAATTAGATGCTGATGTCACCCACAGGCAGCAGTGGAGCAGGCTGCTCTGCAGCTGTGGTGCGTTTTATGGCAAAGTGGCTGTCTAAAGCCACTGGCTGAGCTCACATCTGCCCAGACTACCAGTGTAGGACACAAGTTGTCATTGAAGTCCAGTAGACTAGGCAAATTAGAGATTATCAATCAATTCAAGAAGATTACAATGGACCAATATAATTATATCCATAACAGCTTTTTTATGTTTAATGTTGCACTAGCCTACTTTTCAGTTAGCCTACAGCTGAGAAAAATATATGTTTAGTAGATTGTGTTTTGTGTTAAAAATAAAAATAAATTTAACACCTCAAATTAAGAAAAAGAAACATTGATTTTGAAATAAGTCAGCTATTATTTCACAGATGGTTATCTTCAAGCAGATAATTATCCAATCGTAACTTATGGAAATGTAAAGCACCCCGCATTAAATCTACATTCCTGAGGTCGGACCAGATATCTACACTGAAACAGTGTACGCGTAATGAACCAAACCAAGCAAAGTAACCGGGGATGCCCCTCAACTTCTGTATCAAATGTCACAGCCAAATGGAGAAAGTAAACAATGTAGTAACCCCCTCCGGGGAGGCCAGTCGCCCCGGCAGGCAGGTCAGGTCTGCTGCCATCTGGGAACAGGGGAACTGGAGCCATGCGGATAAGATTCCTGCACCGTGAACTCACAGTTTTGGAAGTGCCCTCCCATACCAATTCATTCTGACAGGGGACAGCATGAATGAAGTCAGTCGGAGTTTCAAGGCTCTCTGACGTGCCTTTCAAACGTGTTCCCCACTGCCTTATTGTGCCTCCCCAAATTTAGAATGGAAACTGCCTGGAGGACAGGGGGCTAGCGGTTTAAACAACCAGTTAGAAATTAAACCCAGTGATGGCGAGACCATGAACTCATGCCACTGCCTCGCCAGCAGGTAGGGGTTCCCACAGTCATATACACACAAACCTGCCCAGGACAAGAGTTGACTTTACTCTCCCGGGCTCTTGAAGCTGTCAGACACTGATGTCCATGCTCCTCCAGATCACTTACCGCCATGTATGGTCTGCACCCAGCATCTCTGGTCTTTGCAATGGAGTCCACCAGCTGGCCGCTGATGCCAAAGTCACAGAGCTTAATGTTGCCGTTCCTGTCCAGAAGGATGTTGGATGGCTTGATGTCTGAGGGGTGAGAGAGATATATAAATGTCGGACTGAGTAGACTTTGCTCTCAATAAAGCAGCCTAAACTACGGCTAGAAAATATCAAATGGCAACACATAAATTATAGCCTAAGTTGCTAGAGTGATTGTGATGATTTTTCTCCTTACCTCTGTGTATTATTTTCAAGCTTTCTTTTAAGTGGTTAAGTGCTTTCACAGTCTGTGATGAAGACATAGCTGTGTTAGTACATTCAACTGTAGCTTTATAGTCAAATCCATGAAACTAATAATAAGCAGAAAATAAAAATCTACTTACAGCTAACGTTATTTTTCCTAAAATTTCCTCAGGAATCACATCATCTAACGCACAATATACATATTTGTAGAATTTGTCAAACGAGGTAGACATAAGTTCCATACATATCCAACAGTCCCCCTTGAAAAAAATTTACAAAGTGTTACAAAAGTGTCTTCAGGCGATACAGCATACACATGACAAAAATGCACACAGGACAAATATGTAGACCCATTTTAGACGAGTCAAATTCCAATTTCTATCAAAGCTGACCTCTCTGAAGAGAGCCCCGTAGAACTGGACGATATAGGGACAGTCACTACTCCTCATGACCACGTCTAGGTCCATTAGCAGCTGCTTCTGCTCCTTCTCATCCACTGTTGATCTGATTCTCTATAGAACACACAAGACAACGGAAATCTACTAAGGCGAGGGACTGCACAGTTTTACTGAAAGGTGTGATCTGTGAGAGCCATAGATCCACCAACGTTTAATCCGTTCCTAGTCAAGGGGGTTGCTCAAATGTTTGCAATGACAATATTGTCAGCATAAGGGAATCTTCCAACCTTTACGGCCATGATTTGGTTGCTTGGCTTGTGGACCATCTTGTTGACGGAGCCGTAAGCTCCCCTTCCAATCTCTCCCAGGTCTTTGAGGTCCTCGGCGGTGAAGTCACAATGCTGCTCCAGGATCTTCAACTTCCCCGATGATTCAATACTGTGTGTCCTCATCCTCTCACTAACAGTGGAGATATGGGAGTCAGCACACAACCAAATGACTAAACTACATGTGATCATTTTGTGACAGCTGAACCCATTTTCAAGCCTTGGCTTGTACTTACATGTGTGGGTTCTGGAATGGGGGTCCTGCTGTGTTCAGAGTGAATCTTGTTGGTGGTTTAATGGGTGGGTTGGCAAAGTTCAACTTCAAGGCTTTGCGTTTACCTGAATGTGTGGAGGAATAGCATGAATTAGATCAATAACGTGACATGTAGGTGGCTAGCACAATAAAACACTGAATTACAACACACACAATAAGAAAATAAATAATGGGAATGAGGCAACAATACATAATTATGAGGGGACAAGCAAATGTATCAAGAGTGCTCAAACAAATACTCTAAAGTCATGCTTTGCAACCAACCAGAGAACAGTCCCTGTACATTTTCACCTTGTCATGAACTCTTTCACCAGACCATTCAAAATGATGCCTCATGCCTCCATCCCCACCCAACATTTTGTTTTCTGTATTCAGCAGCATTGAGTCACCAGCTGATAGTTTGGCAACACAAATGGCCTCATGACAAAACACATGAAACACTATAACTTAAGTCTCACTGTCTTGAGCTTTGGACTTAATATGTGACAGGACACCTATCTGTTTGTTAATAGTTTCACCTCATTACTTTGAACCAAGATATCATCTGCTGAACTAAAGAAATATGCGCAAAAAAAAAAAGGAACCAAAATCAAGGAAAGCATAAATGCTCTTATTGTTTACCTTGTTGGGTGGAGGCAGTATCCACTCATGCCATTGCGCCACCCACAAATACCACAAGAATGTGGATGCTAAGATACCACTATATGTCTTAACAAGCAATGTAAGCCATGTTCAAGTGCAAGTCATGCAATACCCCAGTAAGGTGCCTTATAGCAAAGTAAATGTTAATGTGTTGGAACAAAATATCCAAATAGTGACAACACCCTTGCTACATCCCAAAACTTGCTTGTTAGTAGCAAGCTAACAAGAACTGAAACCAACAAAAGTTAAAGCTTGCATAACTGAGTGTTTCAGAACTTATGTGTAGGCCTAATCCTTAAAGAAAGTAATGCAACCTAAAAACCAACATACTACATTCTCTAAAAATAGAAGTCCGGCAATAGTAACTTATTAAAATCAGAAAAAAGACCAAGAATAAATAATGTAGGCTTAGATTGTATATTAACGGAAGCTCTAAGCCCTAGACTTGTGCCGATGGAAGAAGGTACAAGAATATAAACTCCAAAATTAATGACAATTCTACCCTCTATACCATGGACATCGTTTGCTGTTTATTTGTTTTGTTTGCTTATGTACGGTAAAGCAAAAAATGATTAAGGCTTCTATGGCTTATCTTATCACCAATTCCATTTGATCACATTGAAAACTATCGGCACAAGCCTACCAACAGGACCCCTATGAACCCTTTGGTTAGTTGTCAACAGGACAGACTCCCTCATACCAGACGGTCAGGTGGAAACAGACTGAGCACGCTGGGTACTGTGGAGGTGTGCTTACTTGGGGGAGCTCCAGACAGGTTTATCTCAAAACCTGGTGAGGTGAGAAGAAACTTTCATTTTCTAAATAATTAGTTTTCTACTCTTTAGTAGAATAATGTTCCTGAGTAGGAAAACTGTCATTAAAATGTGATCACATTTTGTGATGATAATCACATCTGCTTGGAATCTGTTAAATATGCAATGGTCGTTGAATTGGAAGAGGGGTATGTTTTAATTGTATGGCCATTTAGGTAACTACCGCATGGATATACAGTCATTGCATATTTTCATTCCATGGGAGAAGACCTGCATTGGTTGTATGACAGAAAAGAAATGATGTCCTGTTTGTTTATATTCTGTTTAGAATCAATAAAACAGGCTTAGTCTTTTGTTAGGGAACAAGTAAAGATTTGAATTTTGACATTTTACTCATAAGGTAAATGCATTTGCTTTGGGGTAATGCTTTTGGCATTCCATGCACATACATTGCTAAATCAACCATAAATGTTATAAATCTATGACAAAGATACAATCTAGATACATTCAACAATAAAAAGAGGCTTTGGGTAAATTAAAATAAAAACACCTACAAATAAAAATTCAATATATCCATGAAATGACGTTGGAAAATAATAATGAGTGGCATTAGCCCAGTCTTTGAATAGCTCACCATCATTGGCGTCAAATCAGGGGAATTGGGAGTTGTTAGTAGCATAAGGTGAAGGGGGAGGAGGAGAATCATCAGAAAGGATTCAAAAATCAAGTGTATGATACAATACGGTTTTTGTTCACTGCATAATGAACACTGTTAGTTAAAAGCATTTTAACTGTCACTTTTGGCAAAACTGCTAAATGTAGCTAGGTAAATATCTTGTACAAACGCTAATGTAATGTTGTAAATTTATTTTTACATCATGCACAACAGTAATAGGTATTCCATATGACCTAGAGTGAATATTTAAGTTTGTGTAATAATAATTGATGCTGTTTTAGGTGTTGGATCAACAAACTGACCTGTTTCACTCTGACATCTCCAGCAGGTGTTGGATTCTGGAAGATCAAATAAAACGTTAACCTAGTATCATATATCCATATGGATATTTAGTAGTCTGTGGTAGTAAAAGGTATGTTGATTTATCGTAAATACAGGATATTAAAGCAACACTATCAAGATTCAGCCATACAAACTTAAACACATTGCCTGACTTATTGAGTAACAACTAATCAACAAAACGGGTATAATGTTAACAGTTTACAGTTGGATAACAATATATTCTTGAAGAATGTTCAACAATACCATCAAAGTTCCATGATATTTCTGATTTTCTATGAAAGCCCTCCGTTGTATAAATGTGGCAACACCAAGTTTAACCATTGGGCATAAACTATCTCAGTGCCACTACTTGTTGTACAAGTTGTAACTAGCAACACAATAATGCGTAAATATCAAAGACAGCCATTACTACATTCATGATTTGATCGTTTGGTAAATACAACGCTCTATTCGCAAGGTTATCACTGTTTTCTTTATTCCAAGCCAATTAATCGGACTATGCCATGGCTTAATTGTGGCTAGATAATACAGCTAACGCTGATAGCTGGCTATGCCAATATTACGTTAGTAGCCTGTCGACCATATACCGAGAACCTGTCTGAAGCTCGTCTTATCTATGCCAATGATTATCCATGTTATTTTCCTTCCATGCACTTCATTGTGCATATTAATTCTGGGAGAAAATCATGAAAGCTGGCAGCATTAACAAAATAATATCGACGTACAAATACCAATGGCATTCATGATCTAAGACAATTATAACATAGTTATTCTATATTCGCTATACTTACCCTGCATGCTACTCATTGTTGTTATGTGTTGTGATTGAGATTGGTGGTGATGGGCTGATCCTGCGTTATTACTGTTGTGGCTGGCTGATGTTGTTGAGTTGTTAGGACTGGGAGTCGCCATTGTTGTGTGATTAAATTCCATCAGCAGCAGCACTGAGCTGCAATGCAGGGAGGCGAGACGAAAGCGACTTCACCCTTCCCAGTCGGTCTGGTCTGGGGAATACTGTCAGGATACTAGACACACTATTATCGATTCCAACGCATCTAAGTCAAGTAGAGTGTGCATACATAAATATCCTGGCTAGTTAATAAAAACCAACAAGCTGTGGCTCAATAGCTACTGTAATAAATTACCTTTCCTAAACACAATACTTCTAGCTAACGCTGCGCTAGCTTGCTGGCTGGACGTTAGCTACCACCACTCTCAGCTGACTTGTCAACACCCACGGCTTCCAACGCGTCGCGCATCAGTATTACGCTCGCACGTTTTTCTATCCGGTGTCCGAAGGGGCACAGAGCACTGAGCCACACTCATACATCAATTTGTATCCAGTAAGTAAAGAGAAGCAATTCAAGCACACCCTTTCATTTGTCTGGACTGTGGCGTGTGTACCAGGAAAATAAAACAGGAATCCACAGATTATGTAAACTTGACATTGACAATGGGGGACATCAAAACACAGTTTTCCCTGACCATTTGGAAAGTCTGCAATCTTTGTATGTCGTTGTTTTTCGCTCTAGCATCATATGTGCAGGCAAGTTTTTTCCCTTTTTTTGTCCAATGCAAATCAGTTACTACTAAAATTACTAGCTCTGTGTTGCATTAACATAACCTCTGCAAACTTCTTTTCTAGATTAATGATCCTGATGCAGGCTTGTGGATGGTAAAATCGTATATTTCATCTGCGACTTCATAACATAATGCCAGTTAGTTAGCCAATAGACATGCCTAATTTTAAATACTTTTACAATAACTTTTATATGACTCATTTGCAGGTTGCGTACGGTGTTCCAGCAGTCTTGTGTTTGTTAATTGGACTGAAACCCCATGTAACAGGTAGTTAAAACTGGTAAAATGGTACTACCTTAAGGCCACTGTAGCATTGTTTTTTTTACATATCTTAATAGTTCTGCAAACTGCGTATTGTGTTAACTTACATTATAACTTATTTCCAGAGTCATTACCATGGAGGAGGCTTGCAGATCTCCATGTGCTTATTTCTACAGCTGTGATTTCCATGCTCGGATGGACACTGTACAAAGAGAGAATAATTAATGTTTTTCAACAAGAGGAGGGGAGGTAAGTGTCTTTCAAAGATTTTAATTAAACCAAGTAGTTTATTTATTAGCATAACATTTTTAGATGCAGAGACAAACTGGTAAACACTTTGTTTTGTTGGTCACTCTTTCTTCAGGGAATTTTCAGGTCTTATGTTGACTCTTGTCTGGCTTCTCCTTTGCCGTCATTCTGGAAGGTACGAATTTACCAGACTTGTTATCTAAACATGCATAGTGCGCAAATGTTACCTAAAAATATGAAAGATAAATTAAATTACAGTCTGAATACTGAGTATTACAGTACATTGGTCAATGGACAGAATGCATCAACTCTATGTGGTGTTTTTACATGAAAGTTACATACTGGAAAGTTATATTTCTATTTTAAGTGGTCCTGTTGGGATGCTGAGAGTTTCTGCAGCTGCTGCCATTACAGTGTTCCCCTTCATTGCCTGGTTATACTATTACATCAACGAGGAGCTAAGGAATAACTGGCCCTCCCATTGTAAAACTGCAATTTAGAATTTAACTACTGTTGTTTTCATAAGCTAGTTAATATAATATAAAATAATTAATGATTGAAAACCTTTTGAACGACCAGTTTTCCTACCAAAGTTGCAATGTATTTTTCTTCCATGTTTGTACTTGATGATATATATATATATATATGTCAGGTTGGTCTCATAATTCCACGTGTATTTGTACAATTTGAGGTATTTTCATTAAAACGTACATTTGTATTCAACTGGCTGTTGCATAATTAGTTATCTTTAAACATGTTGGTACGTCTCCAATCCTGTTTTAAGTACTGATTTTACACCAATTAAGTTTAAACGTATATTTTTGTAAACCAATGCTCTTTTTTAAATAATAAATACACTTTTTTTAAATTATGTACTTTAAATGGTTAAATCTGTGCAACTTCTAAAAACTTCGCTAGGTGTCAGCAGAGCCAACTTTTTAGCAAGAATTGTCTAGCAAAGAAGAAAAACATTGGTCCTTGCTTATCCGGTTTCGTCCTCACGACATTAAGTACTGGTCTAGGAGCAGTTAACTTTGTGCAGATCGTCATCTTACGTCAATGGTGAACGTTGCATAAAGTAGTTAGACTGATCCCAGGTCTGTATTTATTGCTAGTGGAATTCACTTTGAGGAAACTGGCTGCTTTTTAAGCACACACCGTAAGGCTTGTAATCATGACATATCAGACTAGAGGATGTCAGTTACTTAATCGTTTCATTTGGTGCGAAGCTGTCCGCGTTTCTCAGAGTATCAGGTTCACCCACAGTGCTTTATCAAGGAGGATATCGACACACACAGAACCCCTATCCGTACGAGTCCCCGGTGTGGTAGGTCAAATCCCCGTCTATTAAGTGGCTTGTGGTGTTGTATGTGTGTTTGTGACCACCATTGCGTTGCTATAACTGTCTGTTTCACTAGTCATATTCAGCATATTGCATTCAAAACTGTTTCTTTATGTTGACAGTAAATGTACACACTGCACATAACAGGTGAAACAGGGCGGCAGGAGTTCAACGTGGCTGACATCACCATGGTTGCTTCCTTGCGACTGTAGAGCTTTGTCCTCTTTGCCACCGCCGCCATCATCTGGTGATAAAACGAAGAAGCGTGGGGTAAGTACATGCAATGAAGGTCTTGATGTATGTATATCTACTTCATATAGTTAGTTTCTCTGGTTGAGGTCTCAATGGGTGACAATTTACATCTGTTGGAGAAACTGATACGTATACAAACAGTCAGTATGGATTTACTTTAACACTGAAACTGTTCATTTGCAGCCGGTGACATGGAAATCTTTAGCAATTACATTTGCTCTGGGAGGTACTCTGCTGGCAGGGATGAAGTATTTCAAGAAGGAAAAGGAGCAATGTGAGGACATGTAATGTTCACACCTGTAATTCTGAGATGTACATTGACTTGAATCGTTTTAAGTTAAACTGTGTTGTAACTTGCTGTCGCGTCCCGCAGTTCTGAGAGACGACAGGACTAAAGGTATAGGCAAAAGCAAGCTTTAATCAATAAAGTAAACACACACAAACGATAACAAAGGGCAAACACCACGCTACAGTCTGCTGTTCTACACACACAAACCCAGTCTGCTCACATTCACACTGAGTGTATAGCCTACATACACACACATGCGCACATACAGAGATGTACATTGACTTGAATCGTTTTAAGTTAAACTGTGTTGTAACTTACTTTTCCCATTGAACCCTGGCAATACAACTGGTTATATGTCTTTAACCCAGCAACTAAGTTCCCTTGGCATGACATAATCTCTTCTTTTTTGTCTCGCAGTGATAGAGAAAGAGAGAAACAAGTCAATAGGGAGACCAGCTCTTGGGGGTCCTTTCTCTCTCATCGATCACAACAACAAACCCAGCAAAAGTGAGGATTTCTTTGGCCAGTGGGTTCTCATCTACTTTGGATTCACCCACTGTCCTGACATCTGTCCTGATGAAATTGAGAAAATGATTGAAGTCGTAGATGAAATTGGTAAAGAAAGCAATATCCTTTATTATCGTCACATTGTATCATAATATTTAAACACAATTGAAAAACATTAGTTTTATATTTTCCCTCAGACAACATCAAGTCTCTTCAAAACTTGACGCCCATCCTCATCACCATTGATCCTGAGAGGGATACAGCAGAGGCAATGGCAACTTATGTCAAAGGTAACTATAATGGAAGATTATAAAAATTCACATCGGCTGCTATTGACATTATTATTATTATTATTATTATACCTTTATTTAACCAGGAAGTCCAATTGAGATATTAATGATATTTTTCCAAGGGATACCTGGCTAAGAAAGCAGCTCCACAGTCATGACAAACAATGTGTGCAAGCAAACACACAAACAGTAGTTTAACAAGGAACAATAGTTACAAGTATTGTACAATAGTTATAGTTATACTGCTGGCACTCTACCTACAGAGTTTTCACCCAAGCTGATTGGTCTGACGGGGGAGAAGGCCCAGATTGACCAGGTGTCGCGAGCCTACAGAGTTTACTACAGTCAGGGGCCTAAGGATGAAGACAACGACTACATTGTGAGTTTGCATCTGATAACGGTCTTTTTACAGTAACTGGTCATGTATTTAGAAATTATTTAAATTTTATTTTAAACTTTTTTTTGGGTAATGAGCAAATGTGTTTCAAAACCAGCATAGGTATGTCAACCGAAACGTTTTTCATTTCTTGTAGGTTGATCATACAATCATCATGTACCTGGTTGGACCGGATGGAGAATTTGTGGAATATTTTGGACAGAACAAGAAAAATACAGAGATTTCTAATTCCATTGCTGCACACATGAGAAAATACAAGAAGACAAAGTAAGGGTCTTCCTTAGGACACATCTTGAAAGAGAAACGGGCCACTGCCTTACTTGCAAGCATCTTGCAGTGTTTTAGGACATCTGCACATCTTTCTGTCATAGGACTGAACACTCTCTTACTCTAATGGAATGACATATTTATTTTGAAGTACATGATGGATCTATTCAATTGTATAACATTCCCTTTTTCTGAGAACTGAGTTCAACATGGTCAGCAACATGCATAAGAAAGATTGATCTTTCGCTTATTAAAGACCTTTAATTATGCCTTCACCTTTTATTTCTTCTATTTTTTTTTTATTTTTTTGCTTAAACAAATTTCCAGAGTACTTATTTTCATGTCAGCATGTTGCTTCTTGTTTATAAACATGCTTCATCCCTTTTATTTCACATTACACATATCAGTTGCAGATCTTTGTCTTTGGGACATCTTTGCTTTTACACAGATTCTTCATGTATCTGCCCTCTGCTTCTGGCTTTCTCAAACCGCTCATGTAAGTAATGCCATAACTGTTTATACACTGAATTATAGCCCACAATCATCATTTATGATTTCTGTACATGCTTTGATTAACTTATTAAAACTGGAATTTTATGAACGTCTGTCAAATTATTTATATTGTGGTGGGTTGTTTCCAATTTTTTGTTGTAACCAAAATGTGCATACTCTAAACACTACTCTACTCAACATTCATTCCGGTAAAGGAGCACTTTTCCACTCACTAACACGCCATTAAACGTGTTGTGTGTCCCCTTGGGACATATATTAGTATAGTAATTAGTGCTTGGTCTTTGCACAGCACCCCTCTCATGGAGACAAAAAAAAACAAATCAATCTGAGATTTATTTTACTTGTTGGAATGCTCTAGGCACTTCTACCTGTTTATTCTCTGACCCGTTCCCAATACATTTGCCCACTACCTGATTGTTCCGGGTTCCCTCAGTGTTGACAAACTGTTTCATCAGGCCCCTCACAGACTGGCTGGTTAGTGTTGGCTTTCTTCAGGGCCACCCCTGTCTGTTGCCCCGCTAATCCTGGGCAGAGGCACCTATCCTCAGACTGGCTGGTTAGTGTTGGCTTTCTTCAGGGCCACCCCTGTCTGTTGCCCCGCTAATCCTGGGCAGAGGCACCTATCCTCAGACTGGCTGGTTAGTGTTGGCTTTCTTCAGGGCCACCCCTGTCTGTTGCCCCGCTAATCCTGGGCAGAGGCACCTATCCTCAGACTGGCTGGTTAGTGTTGGCTTTCTTCAGGGCCACCCCTGTCTGTTGCCCCGCTAATCCTGGGCAGAGGCACCTATCCTCAGACTGGCTGGTTAGTGTTGGCTTTCTTCAGGGCCACCCCTGTCTGTTGGCTTTCTTCAGGGCCACCCCTGTCTGTTGCCCCGCTAATCCTGGGCAGAGGCACCTATCCTCAGATCTATTTCCCACCAGGGTTAGACATCCGTTTCCCTCAGACACAACCAGCCAGCAGGGATTCTCTCCTTGCATCCTCGGCCTATCCTCCAGAGATCTTACACAGCATGTCTGTCAATGTCCTTAGTACACAGCATGTCTGCTAATGACGACCTTGACATGGTATTGCTTGTGCACACCCCGGTTACCTCGGTAAGACGCGACAGTGAGACTGAGCCCCGCCACCCTCTAGCCATTAGGAGTGTGTCTGCATTAGCCATGACCAATTATAGCCTCAGCTGTTGCCAGACCTTCAAATGACATTAAGGGGCCTTTCAATTGATACCAATTAAGGTTGCTTTGATGAGATGCCAGTCTGTTACAGGCTTCACAGAGAGCATTGGTTTGAATGTTCAAACTGTTTTTTATTTCAAATGTTATTGCACTTTTTCTTCCCCGATGCTTGTTTTTCATGTTTGGATAGGACAAGATTATTTCAGAGCAGGAATAATAATAATTTAAAAAAAAATAATAATAATAAATTTTATTTCGTTTTTTGCGCTTTTCTCAAGACTTAAAGCGCTTTTCACAAATTGGTCGCCAATTAATTACACAGAACCAACAACAGATGGACCGACAGCTATCAAACACAACACTCCGTCTGAGTGATACCACGGCAGCCAATTTGCGCCAGACTTGCTCACCCAACATATTACGACAGACTATACGACAGGAATAACCTCCTCTTCATGACTCCTACTGGAGGCTAGGGAGTTGGTTGCTAGATCATACTCTGTCATAGTATCCCATACTGCAACTCCTTAGTATTTTAACCTGGGCCCATTTTCAACTTCTCAATCAAGATCTCAAGCAACAAAGACCAAACTCAGAATAATTGGCCCATCATTAGGGAAGTTAAATGTAATATATTTTTTTGCCGGTATGAGATCAATTTGTTTCCAATAGTGGCAACGTTTACAAGTGCTGTAAGAACTACGCACATAGGCAAACCAGAGCAGTGTATGATGCTGATATAGAATTTTTTTTATACACATTCAGATAGGAGGTTGGTAATATTCTTACTCTTGCTGTGGGCATAGCTTACATACACATTCAGATAGGAGGTTTTGAATATGCTTACTCATGCTGTGGGTATAGGTTACATACACATTCAGATAGAAGGTTTTGAATATGCTTATTCATGCTGTTAGCATAGGCTGCATACACATTCAGATAGGAGGTTGATAATATACTTACTCGGGCATAGGTAACATACACATCAATCTCACACAATAAAACACCTGATTTGACTATTTTGTTGTAAGTGTTGGATCTTGGCACATGTTTAATTATATCCAAACCTGGGAAAAATAACTGGCCTTTAAAGCAGGTTTTAGTGTGCATGGGAAGGCTACCCTTTTTAAAACCATCGTTTCACAGTATTGTTAACACAAGTGGTATAACTTTATTATTACCAGGCAATCTATTCTTGTTTTGGTTTTTCTCATGCCTTTTAATAATACATACAAACAAAAATAGCGAAATAGTCCGAACAACAACCCCATTTTTTATAAGCATCACATGGCAAGAACACACTGTACACTTGAAACACATACTTCATGCTTTATTGACAAGAGCAAATTGGGCATATTATGAAAAATCCACTCAACTGATTTTGTCTGGATGTGAAAGTCTTTCTGGGATTTGGTGTTAGTCCTGCTATATGGGATGGTCTCCTGGGAGAAATAGAACCCTGCTGTCTCCAAAGTCTGACCCATTCTAACAGATGGGATCACGTACTGGACCTATCAAGTGCTGCATAATGTGTAATGCAATTTAAAAGCTGCTGGGTTTGATATTCAGGGGAGGTCATGGATACGGTACACAACTTAGCAACAATGATGTTTGATACTCTTCCTTACTCATTCCTAAGAACCTTAAGCAGAACCATGTTAAAGATAATACGCTAAGATAAATCCTAAAGATCATAGTGTGCAAAAAGTTGGCTTTTCATCTGAGTAAGACTTAAACCTAAAACACTTAGACCTAACTTTAATTCACCAGACCTTTGCTTTGCACAAACAGTCGTACTGTACATCTCTGAATGGAACTGGCTAACTCACCTATCAATCTCTGGCTCCTCTCAAACCAGACCCCTGTCAGTGAGATCTCAAATCAGACACCTGGCTCCTCTCAAACCAGACCCCTAGCAGTGAGCTCTCATCAAGTATGATCCTATACAGCCAATGCCAGAATTTCAGCAATGTTCTAACAGACCTAATCTTCCCTGATCCCAGAAAAGAAAGCCTGCGAAGTCATGACCCAAAGCTCTCTAAGCTGCTGTTCTTAGACCATCATAGCTTTTAAATGGGCAGACTGGAGGATTACAGTAGAAAACGTTTAGAGGTGACAAAATACAGCTATATAAAGAATATTGAAAATACAAAATAGACATACTTGACGTTCTAGAAGGTGGGATTTGAGGCCAGTCTGATCTCTATCCAAATAGAGATGCTGTCCTACACAGGGGTGGGAAAAAAACTAAGCATCTCTTATAAAAACTGCGATATCGTTTTAGTTCAGGGACAGAGGGGCTTTGAATGTATGTCTTTCACATTCTGTTAAGACTTCACACGATTAGCAGCAATTCATATCGATCAGGACCTTGAACCACAGGGGAATCTCTTCTGTGATTTTTCTTTAAATCTACAGCTCTCAGGTCAGTAGTTATTGTTTTTTACTGTCCAATTGAACAAACTTTATTTATTTATATATTTTTTTTAATTGATTAATTTAATGTTTTGGCAATGCGCAATAAAATTGTGAATCAACAATTCATGCAGCAAAAAACAAACAAAACATGAGTGATGCTGAGATGGATGGAGTGGCTGCCCTGTACCTCCGCCAGTCGGAGAGAGAGAGGACTGCAACCCAGACCAAGCCTTTGGATGCCAGGGCATCTGTCTTTGTGGCTGACCCAAAAGTGGAGTATGTGAAAGGCAAAATCAAGAGCCAAGAAGTCTCCGTGGTTACTGTGGAGACCGACGATGGAAGGGTGGGTGTTGCAGGGGCCATCCGCCTCTGAATTTGACTCTTTGACTCAGAATGCTGTGCTCAGTAGAAATGGACCAACATTATATACACTATTCTGACAATTTTCATTATGTTGATTACAGGAATAAGGATTAGAACGCAGCAAAATATGGAATTAATATTTCTGAAATCTTAAATAAGTAAGCAATAATCCCATTGAACATTGCAGGTTGTCACGGTGAGGCAGGAAGATCTCCATCCTATGAACCCTGCTAAATTTGACAAGATTGAGGACATGGCCATGCTGACTCACCTCCATGAACCAGCAGTGCTGTATAACCTGAAGGACCGCTACGCTGCCTGGATGATCTATGTAACCCAAACACGTGAAACACATCATATACAAACACAGACCTGGTTACTGATTCATATTTATTAATTTATTTACTGAATCACTTGTTTCATCATAATTTGTCTATCCTCCCATTGCAGACTTATTCTGGGTTGTTCTGTGTAACTGTGAACCCTTACAAGTGGCTCCCTGTCTATAACCCAGAGGTGGTGGCTGGCTACCGGGGCAAAAAGCGCCAGGAGGTGCCACCTCATATTTTCTCCATCTCTGACAATGCCTATCAGTATATGCTCACAGGTCCTGTACTTTCAATGAACAATTGTTATAATCGTAAAATAAATATATATATTTGCAGACACGTGACTGAAGATCATGATCTTAATGATTTCTTCATCTTAAACAGATCATGAGAACCATTCCATCCTGATAACGCATGTATTTTTTTAATTGTGTGTTAACTATATAAAGTTGTGTGAACGTCTGGGACCTCTTTGGTGTTTACTTTGGTTCCCTATGACCTGACAGTGGAGAATCCGGTGCTGGAAAGACTGTGAACACCAAGCGTGTCATTCAATACTTTGCAACAATTGCATCGGTTGGAGACTCAAGCAAGAAAAAGGAACAATCTACAGGGAAAATAAAGGTTAAATTCATGGAAATTATTATAGCAATATTTTTGTTTGCACCATAATATTACTAGAAGTAATGCAGCATATATATATATATATATATCTGATCTGTTGAAACAAACAAGTTTGTACTGCTTAACTGTGCATCTATGACTTAATTGAAAGGGTACCCTGGAGGATCAAATCATCCAGGCCAACCCCCTGCTGGAGGCTTTTGGTACTGCCAAGACCGTGAGGAACGACAACTCCTCTCGCTTTGTAAGTATTTCAAACATTTACATTTGTTTGTATAGACATCATTCAGTGAAACTGCTGTAACTCATCATTATCTTTTTTTTATCCAGGGAAAATTCATCCGTATCCACTTTGGAACAAAGGGAAAGCTCGCCTCCACGGACATTGAAACATGTAAGTGGTGTTGTTCTTCTCTTAAGGACATTAGTAAACTGTGAGAGCAGTTTACTTGAATAACATTCTGGTTCAGACCTTCTAGAAAAATCCAGGGTAACATTTCAGCTTCTGGCTGAGAGGAGCTACCACATCTTCTATCAGATCCTGTCTAACAAGAAACCTGAATTAATTGGTAACTACTCTTTTTATATTGTCATGTGAAATTATTAGAATGATAAACTGTCCGACTTCTCTGGATGGTTTTACATGAACAAATCTGAAATATTCAACAGAATAATCCAGCTCTGGTCAAGAAACTTTCTCTTTTATTACATTTATTTCCCAGAAATGCTGCTGATAACCAAAAATCCATATGACTACCCTTTCATAAGCCAAGGTGAAATCACTGTGCAGAGCATAGATGATACTGAGGAGCTGATGGCTACAGATGTGAGTGCACCTCCTTACAATGCTATGCTTTACTCGTAAACTACCACCTATTCATGGAATTCTCTACAGAACGCCATCGATATCCTCGGCTTCAATGCTGAGGAGAAACTGGCCATCTATAAGCTGACTGGTGCCGTCATACATCCTGGGAACATGAGGTTTAAGCAGAAACAGCGTGAAGAGCAGGCAGAGCCTGATGGTACAGAGGGTACGTTTTCTTTAATTGGAAACTGCATCTAAACATACCAAGTATTCACTGAAGCTAATTTAACCTATCTCTATTAGTGGCAGACATAGTGGCTTATCTCATGGGCCTAAACTCTGCAGACTTACTGAAAGCAGCATGCGTCCCACGAGTGAAGGTCGGGAATGAGTATGTCACCAAGGGACAAACTGTCCAGCAGGTAAATTATTAGTTATTATCAAGTGTTTTATTCTGAAAAAAAAGGTAAGTCTGTTTACGCAGCTGTACTTTACTTTAATGCAATCTCTGACTTGGTTAACTTGCAGGTGTACAACTGCATGGGTGCACTGGCCAAGGCAGTCTATGAGAAGCTCTTCCTGTGGATGGTGACCAGAATAAACCAACAGCTTTACACCAAACTGCCCGGGCAGCATTTCATTGGTGTTTTAGATATCGCAGGATTTGAAATTTTTGAGGTCAGCATGAACCTGCTATTAAAAGCTTGGTCAGAAAATCAGTTCTGTCCGGGTGTTATCTATCATCCTGATTTATGTGATCTTGCCATGCAAATGAACAGTCTGGAACACCTGTGCATCAACTTCACAAATGAGAAGCTGCAACAGTTCTTCAATCACCAAATGTTTGTGTTGGAGCAGGAAGAGTACAAGAAGGAAGGCATTGAGTGGGAGTTCATTGACTTTGGCATGGACTTAGCCGCATGCATTGAGCTTATTGAGAAGGTTCATTACTGTTTCAATACCTTACATCTTCATAAAGTTTACTGGTTACCAACATGGGAATATTAGGCTACAAGAGGAAGCCCAGTTTAGGCATTTATACAAATTAAACTCTTTAAATTCTTTATAGACATTCAACAACTATCAAACAAATGGTTTACAACTTAGTTTTCTTTTTATTGCACAGCCAATGGGCATTTTCTCAATCCTTGAAGAAGAATGCATGTTTCCAAAAGCAACCGACAGCTCCTTCAAAAACAAGCTCTATGACCAACACTTGGGTAAGAACAGTAACTTCCAGAAGCCCAAGCCCAGTAAAGGCAAGGCTGAGGCCCACTTCTCCCTGGTGCACTACGCTGGCACTGTGGACTACAACATCAGTAGCTGGCTGGAGAAGAACAAGGACCCGCTGAATGACACTGTGGTCCAGCTGTACCAGAAAGCTGCCCTGAGGCTGCTGTCTCAACTGTTTGCCACATACACCTCCGTTAACGGTTACCACCAATCAGTGTACCACCATGAAGATTAGACTGTAAAAATAAAGAAAATAAGCTTTCAATGTACCCCCCCCCCCCACCCCCCGCCCCCACCCACTAAATACATTTCCATGTCTCAGCTGTTGAGGGAAATAGAAAAGGAGCCAAGAAAAAAGGCTCATCTTTCCAGACCGTCTCTGCCCTTTTCAGGGTAAACCGCCCTAATGAAGATCATGCATTCTGTACAATTGTATCAATTACATCACAACCACGTTTGGAAATAACCTACCTGATTTCTATCACTTCAGGAAAATCTGAACAAACTGATGAGCAACCTTAAGTCAACTCACCCACACTTTGTTAGATGCATTATCCCCAATGAGACTAAGGAGCCAGGTAAACAGAAGGGCATCCGTGAAGCGCCGTTGATCATCCAAACATTTACCACGTGAACATAGCTAATAAAACACACCCTGTCTATGTAGGGGCCATGGAGCACCATCTTGTCTTGCCCCAGCTCCGCTGTAACGGGGTGCTGGAGGGCATCAGGATCTGTAGGAAGGGCTTCCCAAGCAGGATCCTGTATGCTGACTTCAAGCAGAGGTAAGTCAAAGTAGTTTATCTACTGTATAACCATATAGGCCTTTCACTATACCAAGCCGTATCTGCTGTAAAATCCGATAAAAATAATTTATGAGTTACACTTTTTCCCCAACAGGTACCGAATCCAACAGGTACCGAATCCTAAATGCCAGTGCTATTCCCGAAGGACAGTTTATTGATAGCAAAAAAGCATCAGAGAAACTGCTCTTGTCCATTGATGTGGACCACACCCAGTTTAGATTTGGATACACTAAGGTATTTTATTAACAAAAGAAATGAAGTCTCATGTATCAGCAATAGGTTTTTCTTAAAACATGCATTCATGAAGACTCATGTTGTAGGTGTTCTTCACAGAGTGAAGTTTCATGTTGTAGGTGTTCTTTAAAAAGTGAAGTTTTATGTTGTAGGTGTTCTTTAAAGAGTGAAGCCTCATGTTGTAGGTGTTCTTTACAGAGTGAAGTTTCATGTTGTAGGTGTTCTTTAAAGTGAAGCCTCATGTTGTAGGTGTTTTTTACAGAGTGAAGTTTCATGTTGTAGGTGTTCTTTACAGAATGAAGTTTCATGTCGTAGACATTCTTTAAAGTGTGTAGCCTCATGTTGTACAGTAGGTGTTCTCATGTATCTGCGATAGGTTTTCTTTAAACAGTGCATTCATGAAGCTTCATGTTGTAGGTGTTCTTTAAAGCTGGGCTGCTGGGTCTTCCGGAGGAGGTGAGAGATGAGCGCCTGGCTGTTTTGATGACCCGTATACAAGCCTTCTCCAGAGGCTACGTCGCAAGGCAAAGGTTTATGGACATGGCCAATAAAAGGTCAGCCACAAAAGTATTCTCTTCAGTGCATATATTACTCTCTGTAATATCTAGCATATTTAACATAACAGTTTTTCACTTCTTATAGAGACTCCCTTTTCATCATCCAATACAACATCCGCTCATTCATGAATGTCAAAAACTGGCCATGGATGAAGCTTTTCTTCAAAATCAAGCCTCTTTTGCGGAGTGCAGAGGCGGAGAAGGAGATGCAGACCTTGAAGGAGCAGTTTTCACGACTCAATGAAGACTTTGGG
This sequence comes from Galaxias olidus, assembly GCA_026901105.3. NCBI lineage: Eukaryota > Metazoa > Chordata > Actinopteri > Galaxiiformes > Galaxiidae > Galaxias > Galaxias olidus. The sequence goes on along the minus strand of JAPMUY010006844.1, from coordinate 350,101 downwards.
AAGTCCGAGTCCAGAAGAAAGCAGTTGGAGGAGAACATGGTGGTTCTTGCTCAAGAGAAGAATGACCTCTACCTCCAGATTCAAGCAGTAGGCTCTCAACATACAGTGGTGCATGGTGAATGCTTGATGCTAGTTTCTCTCTTCCTCATGTGCGCACCAACCATTCTCCGTTTCTGATTCTGTCAACAACAGGACAGAGAGAACCTCTGTGATGCAGAAGAGAGGTGTGAGGGCTTGATCAAGCACAAGATCCACCTGGAGGCCCAAGTGCAGGAGTTATCTGAGAGGATCGAGGAAGAGGAGGAGGTCAACGCAGAGATCACCTCCAGGAAGAGGAAGCTGGAGGACGAGTGCTCTGACCTCAAGAGGGACATCGATGACCTGGAACTCACCATCGTCAAGGTTGAAAAGGAAAAATATGCCACAGAAAATAAGGTAGAGTTAGAGTTGTTACAGTCCATGCCTTGATGCATCGTGTGTCGTTTAATAGTGAATAACTGTCCTGTGTCAGGTAAAGAACTTGATAGAGGAGTTAACTTCTCTCGAAGAAAGTCTTGTGAAGTCTTCAAAAGAGACAAAAGCCTTGCAAGAAGTGCACCAACAGACTCTGGATGACCTTCAGGCAGAGGAGGAAAAAGTTAACATTCTAATCAAGACCAAAGTCAAGTTGGAGCAACAGGTTGACGATGTGGGTGTTTCAGTTGTTCTGTAAAATATGAGTACTGTATCTTAACAACTATAAGCAAGCAATATTTTTTATATGAACTGACTGATATGGACAATGGTACCCTTTCAGTTGGAGGGCTCTCTAGAGCAGGAGAAGAAAGTGCGTGGAGATCTGGAGAGATCCAAGAGAAAACTTGAGGGGGATTTTAAGCTGTCTCAGGAAACCATCATGGACCTGGAGAATGAAAGACAACAAATGGATGACAGATTGAAAAAGTAATTCACTACATATCAAGGTCAAGCAACACGTTTTTTTATATGTATATATATTAGACTACCATTTGTCAGAGCATTTTCACTACTTGACTTTCAGGAAGGATTTTGAACTTAGCAGCCTGCAATGTAAGATTGAGGATGAGCAAACACTGAGTACTCAGCTTCAAAAGAAAATAAAAGAGCTTCAGGTAGACTATTTAGACAGTGTGTCTATATATTTTTTGCCTGTAAAAATCAGCTGATAATTCAGCTTTTTACTATCTAAATCTCTTTTTTCCCCAAAGGCCCGCATAGAGGAGCTAGAAGAGGTGATTGAGGCTGAGCGCTCTGCTCGGGCTAAAGTTGACAAGCAGAGGTGTGATCTCTCCAGAGAACTCGAGGAGATCAGTGAGAGACTGGAAGAGAACGGAGGAGTCATTGCGTCTCAGATTGAGATGAACAAGAAGCGTGAGGCTGAGTTCCAGAAGCTGCGTCGTGACCTGGAAGAGTCCACGTAACAACACGAGTCCATCACCGCCAGTCAAGAAGCAGGCGGACAGTGTGGCAGAACTGGGAGAGCAAATTGACAACCTACAAAGAGTTAAGCAAAAACTGGAGAAAGAGAATAGTTAAAACAAAATGGAAGTTGATGACTTGTCAAGCAACATGGAGATCATTCGTAAAAGCAAGGTAAATTACTTTGGTTGGAATTCCAGACAGATTTCCCATTCGTAATGGTTGGCTTTATTTTTCACATGTCCTTGAAAAACATATGTTTCAGGCTAATCTTGAGAAGCTATGTAGGGGCTTTGAAGACCAAAGCAGTGAGTACAGGAGCAAGGCAGAAGAGGCTATGAAGTCTCTGAGAGATCACATGGCTCTGAACGCTTGCTTGCAAAGCAAAAATGGTACGATTTAAACACAGAGATACAGAGAAAGTAAAGCTGCATGAGCTCAGAAAGCATTAATGACACAACAGACAAACTGTATGATGGTTCTGATGTGTATCACTTTCATTTCCCTGAAATGGGAACTTTCGACAGCTTGAGGAGAAGGATTCCTGGCTGTCCCAGCTAGGCAGAGTGAAAGCTGTTGGGAGTCATCAAATCGAGGAGCTGAAGAGACTCTTGGAAGAAGAAATGAAGGTTCACAGAACACAGTTGCGAAACTTCCTTTTGTTGAATAGGTCTATGTAAATAGTTTAACCCAACATATGTTTAACTTAACCCAGGCTAAGAATGCCCCAGCCCATGGTTTGCATCCGTCCCGACATGACTGTGACCTCCGACGAGAGCAGTTTGAGGAGGAGCAGGAGGCCAAGGCGGAGTTGCAGCGCTGCGTGTCCAAAGCCAACAGTGAGGTGGCTCAGTGGAGAGCCAAGCATGAGACCGACGCCATCCAGAGGACTGAGGAGCTGGAGGAGGCAAAGTAACTATTATATTAGCATAGCCTGTCCACATTGGTACATTTTCATCAAGATTCAGGATACGCTCCGATGCACCTAAACTAAACTAAACTGTGTGTATTGTTTGTGCAGAAAGCGACTGGCCCAGCGGCTCCAGGACTCTGAGGAGATGACCGAGGCAATGAATGCAAAGTGTGCCTCCCTGGAAAAGACCAAGCAGAGGCTGCAGTCAGAGGTGGAAGATCTCAGGGTGGAGATAGAGAGGTCTAACTCTGCCAGTGCCACCCTGGACAAGAAACAGAGGAACTTTGATAAGGTGCTCTCAGATCTTCTAGAACAGTGGTTCCCAATCCAGTCCTCAAGTACCCCCAGCCATTCCAGTTATTTAATGTTCCAAGGTGCTAGCACACCTGGTGTAATTAGTCACCTACAGCAAGGCCTAGACTAATTGCTTCAGGTGTGCTGGCTCTGGGGAAGTACCAATTCCAGGCATGGTTGGGGGTACTTGAGGACGGGATTGGGAACCACCATTCTTGATTAAAGTAGTCATGGTCTATGACCTGAATGTTAGGAACATGTTAACACTGGTCTCTGTCATGTTAGGTTCTTGCTGAGTTGAAGCAGAGGTATGAGGCGAGTCAGGCTGAGCTGGAGGCCTCTCAGAGGGAGTCCAGGTCACTGAGCACAGACCTGTTTAAGCTAAAGAACTCCTGTGAAGAGGCCATAGGTAACCTGGTGAACATGAAGAGGGAGAACAAACACCTACAACGTAAGACCTCATCACCTGTTTTCATAGGACTATCCAGTCATAATTGTATTTTAGATTTTTCTGTATTTCACTTTACTCTCGCATACATTAGCATTTAAATTGGATAATTATGTTTGAGGGAGAGAAACTGAATTTAGACACTCATTTTAAATGTAGTGGAGTAAAGTCCCATGTTACAAAATAAGTTTATAACAGACACATGGGACATTCATGTACAATATGCTTTATCCCTTTTCAGAGGAGATAGCTCATGTCACGGAACAAGTAGGACAATCTGCCAAAACCTTTCACGAACTGGAGAAAACTGCCAAACAGACTGAACAGGAAAAGCAGGAAACCCAAACAGCTCTGGAAGAAGCAGAGGTTGCCTTTTCCTCAAAAGGATTTCTACATTACCATCTCTGAAGTAGAACGGTCCGATCCATAGTTGTGTGTTCTCTCCCTGTAGTCCTCTCTGGAACATGGAGAGGCCAAAATCCTGCACCTTCAGCTGGAGCTGAACCAGGTGAAGTCAGATGTGGACAGGAAGGTGGTGGAGAAGGAGGAGGAGATAGAGCTGCTCAAGAGGAGCCACCAGAGGGCAGTAGACACTCTGCAGAGCGCCCTGGACACCGAGACTCACAGCAGGAACGATGCCATCAGGGTCAAGAAGAAGATGGAGGGAGACCTGAATGAGATGGAGGTGCAGCTAGCCCATGCTAACAGACAGGCAGGAGAAGCCCACCAGCAGCTCAGAAACCTGCACTCTCAGGTCAAGGTGTGTGTAGCCTTGAAAAAATCCTTAATGGCCAAAACATGGAACTTCTTTGATCTAACATCTATATATAACTATGCTTATCTCTGAAGTACCAGTCAAAAGTGTGGACCTACTTTCACATTCAAGTACAAATATTGTAACAATACAACTCAATGGTGTGTTTTTTTATTAATATCCTATTCAATTGAATGGGAAAGTGTGTTCTAACTTTTTACTGGCATTGTCTTTATATGTGTATTCACACCTGCCTAAAACTTTTGCATATAACTGTATATTATATAACATGCCTAAAACTTTTGCACAGAATATACAGTGTGTGCAAAGGTTTTAGGCAGGTGTGAAAAAATTGTTAGAATGCTTCTCCAAAAATATAAATGTTAATTGTTTATCAAGTAATATCAAGTAATAAAATAGAAAGAGAGTGAAAAGAAAATTTATATCAAATCAATATTTGGTGTGACCACCCTTTGCCTTCAAAGCAGGATCCCCTGACTAAAACCTTTGCACAGAACTGTATATTAATTTATCTGAAACCTTCGGTGTTTGTGGGCCTATTAAATGTGTGAAGGCCTTCAATTGAGTCACTTATTGTTTTTGCAGGACACCCAGTCTCACCTTGATGAAGCCCTCCATGGTCAGGAGGAGGTCAAAGAGCAGCTGGCCATTGCTGAGCGCAGAAAGTCCCTGATGGCAGCCGAGATGGAGGAGATCAGAGAAGCCTTGGAGCAGTCTGAGAGGTGCCGCAAGCTGGCTGAACAGGAACTGATGGAGGAGATCAGAGAAGCCTTGGAGCAGTCTGAGAGGTGCCGCAAGCTGGCTGAACAGGAACTGATGGAGGAGATCAGAGAAGCCTTGGAGCAGTCTGAGAGGTGCCGCAAGCTGGCTGAACAGGAACTGATGGAGGAGACCAGAGAAGCCTTGGAGCAGTCTGAGAGGTGCCGCAAGCTGGCTGAACAGGAACTGATGGAGGAGATCAGAGAAGCCTTGGAGCAGTCTGAGAGGTGCCGCAAGCTGGCTGAACAGGAACTGATGGAGGTCAGTGAGCGGACCATCTTACGCTCGCTCAGGTCGGGGATTACCACACACCTAATTATAATAATAATTCATTTTATTTCTATCTTCGTTCCTACTCTCACCTATGGTCATGAAGGGTGGGTCATGACCGAAAGAACGAGATCGCGGATACAAGCGGCGGAAATTAGTTTCCTCCGGAGGGTGGCTGGCATCTCCCTTAGGGATAGGGTGAGAAGTTCAGCCATCCGTGAGGGACTCGGAGTAGAGCCGCTGTTTCTTTGCGTAGAAAGGAGCCAGTTGAGGTGATTCGGACATCTAGTAAGGATGCCACCTGGCCGCCTCCCTAGGGAGGTGTTCCAGGCAAGTCCAGCTGGGCGGAGGCCGCGGGGCAGACCTAGGACCAGGTGGAGGGATTATATCTCCACACTGGCCTGGGAACGCCTTGGAATCCCCCAGTCAGAGCTGGTTAATGTGACCCGGGAAAGGGAAGTTTGGGATGCCCTACTGGCACTGCTACCTCCGCGACCCGACCCCGGACAAAGCGGATGAAGATGATGATGATGATGATGATGATGATGATTCATTTTATGCCGTTTTTTACTTAGTTTAGTTTTTACATACCTATATTTGAAATGACTGACTTATTATACATGTTTATGAAAAACACTTTTCACAATTTCTCTTTTATGGCATTGAACAGAACACAAGTCTCCTCAGCACGAAGAAGAAAATGGAGTCGGATATAAACCATCTCCAATCTGAGATGAAGGACACTGTCCAGGAAGCAAGGAAAGCTGAAGAGAAGGCTAAAAAAGCCATCACAGATGTAAGGTGTAGTTTTAGTTTGTTTTTGAATTGTTGACTTGGATCCCAATGAATAACTTCCTTGTTTTCCATAGGCTGCCATGATGTCAGAGGAACTGAAGAAGGAGCAGGACACCAGTGGTCACCTGGAGAGGATGAAAAAGAACCTGGAAGTCACCGTCAAGGACCTGCAGCAGCGTCTGGATGAAGCTGAGCAGATAACTCTGAAAGGCGGGACAAAAGAGCTTAAAAAACTGGAGTACAGGGTAAGAATAAAGAAAAGAGAAGAATTCCTTTCCTTTGATGTTTAACCTATTTATATGTTTTAATCAACCGTTTGACTGTAAGGTTCGAGAATTGGAGTGTGAACTGGAGGCAGAGCAGAGACGAGGTGCTGAGGCAATGAAAGGTGCTCGAAAATACGAGAGAAAAGTCAAAGATCTCACTTATCAGGTCAGTGAGACTTCAGTTTTGTATTTGTTATTTGTTAAAGTACTGTGACTGACATCTCACAAAAGCAAAATAATGTGTACGTGTGAGTGGGGCTGGATCTCACAGGGTTTGCATTTCTATGAATCTCTCGCCCAGTGACATTTTGATTTGAGAATCATGATCAGTAATTGTTTTATGTGTGTGTGTGTGTGTGTGGGGGGGCATGGTTTCACATTGTTTGCATTTCCATAAGTCTCTCACCCAGTGACATTTTGATTTGAGAATCATGATCAGTACTAGTTTTATAGGGTGAGGAGGAGAAAAAGAATGTAGCCCGGCTCCAGGACTCGGTCACCAAGCTGCAGCTGACAGTGAAAGCCTGTAAGCAGCAGTGTGAGGAGGCGGTGAGTTTCATAACAACAGCCATTACTCTGATTACCAAGGCCGGTTCAGCTTCACCATGCATTCAATACCATTCATTGTCTTATGAGAGCTGAAACATTACAAACAGAGTGATGAGTGATGTATTGTTTATTATTGGATCTATAGGAGGCACAGACCAGTATCAACTTGGCTAAATTCAGAAAGGTCCAACAGGAGCTTGGGGAGGCAGAGGAACGAGCTGACACAGCAGAATCTCAAGTGAACAAGCTCAGGGCTAAGGGTCGTGATGCTGGCAACCAGGGTGAATGGAGATTAATGATGTAGCAGTGTGACTTCCCCGCACCATTTATAGAGATTTATTGTGTGTAACGAGTAATGAACACGTATTTAAATGTCTACTTATGCATGTTTGTTGACCATAATTGGTTCAGTGGATGAGCTTTGAATATTGATATTGGCATTGATGTGGTGTGAGAGAATCGATTGCATGCAGAAAATGCATCTTTGCAGCGTCACAAATTCATAAATATAAATAAAGTAATGGATTTGAAAAATAAACATGGTAAAGATTAAGACGTACGTTGATCTGGTTCTTCTTGACAACAAAATTCCACACGCTGACCTTGAAAGTGAACATGGTCTACATTCTATTCCCTCCTGGTTTGTTGACTCAGAGCTTTAGTTAAGTCTCTGAAGGAGAAGCTCAATGCTGAGTAGAACTACATAGTGAACATGAAGTATTTTAGATGAGGGGTCCAATTAGAAAAATGGACAGTGTTGGACTGCAGCGTTCACACATTACACACACACACGCACACGCACACAATTATATCGTAAGAACCAATGTCTGTTCTGTCATCACTGAAGAGTCAGCACATAGTTATAGCTCTACTGTCTGGTTTCCAGCCCAGCGACACATGCTACTGAGGTCATAGACATGTTTAAAGATCAATCGTGTATTTGTTGCAGTTGTAAAGCCAAGCGATGGAGACATTTTCTTCCCTCTCTACTCCTTACTGTGTCCTCACATCAGTGCAGTTTGATTGGTTTAGTTTGATCGGTAGCTCAAAATACTGTTGGTTACATAAAGCTTGTGTTTGTAAAGCTGCCAACACTAGATAGGAGCCTCCATCTCCACCTGTTCTGAGACGACAGTGCCTCTGAGCACTGCAGGAACCACACTGTGGATAACGGACAGTTACATTCCACCATGGCTGCTAGGACAGGACCAGCGTGGGTGGCATCAGCTGGGAGCACATGACATTTGAGAAAATCCTCTGGAGTGTAGGGGTTAATTACAGTAGATGTTTGACTTTGACTGGGCCGCTACTTTAATGCTAGGAAGTGTTTATCCTAACCACCAAGGTAATGGAAAGGACAAAGATAAGATGTTCCGTACTGGAGAACGTGCTGACATATCTGCTTGACGACCACACAAACTAACTGAACGAGCCATTGCACAGAGGAAACGTCACCTGTCAGTCACAATGTATTTAGGATACAATGGAAAAGAGTCTTGCCTTTGGATTTCAAAATAGTTATAGTAATAAGTTATGATATATTAATGAATCAACTTAGAACAGCCTTGATTCACTCCAAGTTCAAACTAATGTTTTGCTGTCATGGCCTGTTATTTAATATCAAGAACCCAGTAATGAGTGTTTGGGAAGAAGCCACCTTGAGCAATGAATATCATAATGAATATCATAATGAATATCATAATGAACATCAGCATATTGTATCATTTCTACTGCTAAAGTGTTCATTTTATTTTTATTATCAGTCGGTTCTGTATAGACCATGTGCTACATGCTGTGTTGAGGCCCAATGATCTCAGAATGTTAGCAAGAGAACTTTGTTGACACAGACAAAGTCAATTCTCTGCTAACTGCACAGAGGTCAAGTTAATTTAACTATAGCCCCTACTGTACATCTTCCAAGTAAGTAGCCTGCACATGAGATGTTAATATGGTGCTATATGTGTTCAAGCTTTCACTAGCTAGTTCACACTCTCGCTTTCCCTCACACTCTACCTCACTATAGGATTTCTGACACTTTGCATGTTATTTTAAATATATGATAGTCATGTGTTAGAACCTCAAGGTGTTTAAACAACCTTGCATAACTTGACATCATCATGTGTTAATTTGCAAGCATACAGGCATTTCAGTCATGTTGTGGTTCCCACCAGTTGGCTTGCGACTATTTATGTCAACGAAAAAGACACATAACGTGTATCAACAACTGTAAGGTGAAAATACTAAGAACAAATGTATTATATTTAATATTAAACTAAGTAAGACATTTTCATTTACATATCTACTATCTAGTGACAACCGTTAAAGCAGCTATCACAAGTGTCACAGTTTCTCTTTGTGGGACACAGTGCTTCCATAATCATTTAATTACCAAAAAACTGAGATAATTGGTAAATCCTGCATTTGCAGTATTATTAAACTATAAATAAAAAAAAACTGTAGAATGTTCTATTTAATATTTTGGCACATATTATGACACTTGAAAATGTCTTACTGAAGGAAAAAGTTGAACAAAAGTCGCCAAGGATTAAAACCGTGAATAATTCAACACTGTGTCCAGAGAGCTTTGACAGTGATTATATTGGTCCGGAAGCACTCAGAAGCACCGTGCCAACGCGAAGGCCAGTCCCCCTTCTCTGGAAACCTCCCTATCCAAACCAAGCAGCTGAATGAAAGTCCTGAGAAGCACATTTCCTTTGATGGGTGAAGAATAAGAAGTTGGTGGGGTTTACTCAACAGTGAACAGATCCAAATTATTGTAAAGTTACCACAGGTAGCAGTGCATGCCACTCTCTGTCCCTATCTGAAGGTGCTTTTGGAAGAATGGATCAGGTGTTCCTCGATAGATGGTCAAGTCGGTCAAAGAGGATTGTCAAAGTCACAAGGGTTCAAACTTTACAGCTAGAAATACACTCCACAACACAATCTATCTCCATTGGGACACTAGAACACTTCATATTAGTATGAAACAGTAGGACAGCTAACCTAATAAAGACACACAATAATGTATTGCATGTAAGTCAAGTATAAAAGTCAAGGTAGCTGTCACTACACAGGAAGATATCAAGTAAACTACAGCTCACCATCATCTGAATTGTTAAATAACGGATAACATTTTCAAATTCAAACAAAATTTTTTAATTTTTAATTGAGATCCTTATAACTAACTCAAAGATACTGAAACAGATGGCATTGAAAGATGTCTGCATTGATTATACAGGGTAGCTATAACGACACTGCTGGAACATAAAAATAGATGGTGAGGATTATCACCTGTTTCTGGTGGCATGTCCCTATTACCACTTAAAGAGCCTGTGCCTTTTTTAAGCACTGACAAGATATCGATAATGTGACCTAAACTGAGATTTGAATAGATTAGCATGTCCGAAATAGGAAGGTTATTTTGCTAGACCAGCACATTCATGCAGATAAAAGGATCTCAGCCGCTCCGTGGCGTACATTGAAGAGACCTGTTGTCTGGTCAAGCAGTGGTAAGACCTCACATCTACCTTCTAATGTCGTCACCAACAACTAAGTGATAATATTAAACAAGAGGATAGATAAGTGTTAGCCTGTTTTGTGTGATGGAGCTTGATGTGTTTATTTTGCAGTACTGAGGCAACACCAGTGTACATTCTACAAAGGGCTTTGTGCACGGTAAGGCACAGACTACACTGTTGTTTGTTTTTTATTTAAAAATAATTGCTCTATCTCTTGTAACAGTACTGCCATTTCATCGGACTTAAGCAGTTATTTGTCGTTCTGCGTAAACCAGTGACGCACCAACATGAGCTCCGACGCGGAGATGGCCCAGTTTGGACCAGCGGCCATTTATCTTCGTAAGCCTGAGAAGGAGAGGATAGAGGCTCAGAACCGGCCCTTTGATGCCAAGACAGCCTGCTTTGTACCAGATGTCAAGGACCTGTTCATCAAGGGCACTGTTCTGAGCAGGGAGGGCGGGAAAGCCACAGTGAAGACCATTAACGGGGAGGTAATAGCTACAGACAGGTCTATCTGCAAGTCTATCTGCAAGTCTATCTGCAAGTCTATCTGCAAGTCTATCTGCTAGTCTATCTGCAAGTCTATCTGCTAGTCTATCTGCAAGTTTGCGTGACTTATGTTTCTTATGCGAAAGTCTGAAATGTACTGGGTTATATATTTTTCCCACTGGTTTGCCATTGTGATCCTTAGACTGTAACTGTCAAGGAAGAGGATGTTCATCCCATGAATCCCCCAAAGTATGACAAGATTGAGGACATGGCCATGATGACCCACCTCCATGAACCAGCAGTGCTGATCAACCTCAGTGACCGCTACGCTGCCTGGATGATCTACGTAATGAAACCATTAAATAAGCAAGTGATGTCTACTTCAATTTGTGTTGCTGTAGTTGTACCATGACCTTAAGTGTAATCTACAGACCTATTCTGGGCTGTTCTGTGCTACGGTGAATCCCTATAAGTGGCTGCCAGTGTACGACCAGAAGGTGGTGTCTGCCTACAGAGGCAAGAAGCGCATGGAGGCACCACCACACATTTTCTCTGTTTCTGATAATGCATATCAAAATATGCTTACAGGTAAGTCACATTGGTATAACATCATGTGGAACTAGTTCTCAATTAAATAGGAAATGTATTATAACCATGCAAAACTTACTTATATTGCAAATTAACTGACAATATATTGGATTTAGGGGCTAATAAAAAACAAACTAACTTGTATTTATGTGGTCTCAACAGATCGTGAGAATCAGTCAGTCCTGATAACGTGAGTCTTTTTTACTTGCTTTGACAACTTGTCAAGCCCTTATGTATATTGCGTTCTCAGTTTTCTTAACAACCCTTTTATATTGTCTATTCCCAGTGGAGAATCTGGTGCAGGGAAAACTGTTAATACTAAGCGAGTCATCCAGTACTTTGCAACAATTGCAGTTTCTGGAGGAAGCGAAAAGAAGGAGCAAGCATCAGGCAAGATACAGGTGAGACAGGGAAGGCTTTGTTACTGAGTATTGAAGTATTTGACATATGGAAATCACAATGTCTGAACTGAGATGATTTTTTTTAGGGGACGCTGGAAGATCAAATCATTTCAGCAAACCCTCTGCTGGAAGCTTTTGGAAATGCCAAGACCGTGAGGAATGACAACTCATCCCGTTTTGTAAGTGACTTTTCAAACAGCAGTGTTTTTTATTTGAAACTACCAACACAGAATGTAAACAACATGCATTAAATAATGATACAATTTCATAGGGTAAATTTATAAGAATCCACTTTGGAACAACCGGAAAACTGGCTTCTGCAGATATTGAAACATGTAAGAATGTTTCCTTTGAATATTATACGTTTTAAATGAAGGACTTCTATGTAACAACAATTACTTATCAACAATGTAAAATGTTATTCTGTAGATTTGCTGGAAAAGTCCAGAGTGACATTTCAGCTAACTGAGGAGAGAAGCTATCATATATTCTATCAGATCATGACTGGTCATAAGGCAGAACTGATTGGTAAGGATATTACGTCATACGTTTTATAGTTCCTTCTTAGCTTATTTAATAACTAATAAAAATGGACAAAACAAACATAATGAATGTCTTACTGTGACTTTTCAGACATGTTGCTCATCTCAACAAACCCCTATGACTTCCCCATGGTTAGCCAGGGACAGATCACTGTGGCCAGCATTGATGACAAGGAGGAACTGGTCGCCACCGATGTGAGAGCTTAACCATTTCAGCGTTGCAAACATGTATGATTTGAATTGTATTACCAATACTATTGCTATTATTTTACTTTTGTTTTATCATCATCATCATCTTCATCCGCTTTGTCCGGGGTCGGGTTGCGGAGGTAGCAGTTCCAGTAGGGCATCCCAAACTTCCCTTTCCCGGGCCACATTTACCAGCTCTGACTGTGGGATTCCAAGGCGTTCCCAGGCCAGTGTGGAGATATAATCCTACCTGGTCCTAGGTCTGCCCCGCGGCCTCCGCCCAGCTGGACGTGCCTGGAACACCTCCCAAGGGAGGTGGCCAGGTGGCATCCTTACTAGATGCCCGAACCACCTCAACTGGCTCCTTTCTACGCAAAGAAGCAGTGGCTCTACTCCGAGTCCCTCACGAATGGCTGAACTTCTCACCCTATCCCTAAGGGAGATGCCAGCCACCCTCCGGAGGAAACTCATTTCCGCCGCTGCAATCTCGTTCTTTCGGTCATGACCCACCGTTCATGACCATAGGTGAGAGTAGGAACGAAGATAGACCGGTAGATTGAGAGCTTTGCCTTCTGGCTCAGCTCTCTCTTCGTCACAACGGTGCGATAAAGCGACTGCAAAACCGCACCCGCTGCTCCAATTCTCCGGCCCATCTCTCGTTCCATTTTCCCCTCACTCGAGAACAAGACCCTTGAACTCCTTCACTTGGGGTAAAGACTCATTCCCTACTTGGAGTAGACAGTCCATCGGTTTCCTGCTGAGAACCTTTGTTTTATTTATGTTTTATTTTAGTCTGCCATTGACATATTGGGCTTCAATGGTGAGGAGAAGCTGGCCATTTACAAACTGACTGGGGCTGTGATACATTATGGGAACATGAAGTTTAAGCAGAAGCAGCGTGAAGAGCAGGCAGAGGCAGATGGCACTGAGGGTAAGGTGTTTAACATTAGCTTTTCAATTAGCTCCGCAAATAAATTGGCTTTTTATCTGAACACTTATCCTGCCCACAGAATGTTTAAACGAGATGGGTTTTTTTGTTTTATTTTAATGGACCCATCAGTGGCAGACAAAGTCGCTTTCCTCATGGGCCTCAACTCTGCAGACCTCATCAAAGCCCTTTGCTATCCACGGGTGAAGGTGGGGAATGAGTATGTCACCAAGGGACAAACAGTTCCACAGGTACTATAACTGGTTAAATCGAATCATTCTCATAACTATAAAACAAAAACAAGTTATATTAAGCAATAACCTGTTGATACAGACCGAACTTCATTTGTGCATCAACTAGGTCACCAATTCAGTCGGTGCCTTGGCCAAGTCTGTATATGAGAAGATGTTCTTGTGGATGGTCACCCGGATTAATGAGATGTTGGACACAAAGCAGCCCAGACAATTCTACATTGGAGTACTGGACATCGCTGGGTTTGAAATCTTTGATGTGAGCCTTTTCTTTGTGTGTCAACATTAAGCCTCATGTTCTTGAACATTTCTTAGACGTTAACATTTATAAAACATCACAGCAGCAGTTAAGTGGCTTTTTTATCATCTTCCAGTACAACAGTATGGAGCAACTCTGCATCAATTTTACCAACGAGAAACTGCAACAGTTTTTCAATCACCATATGTTTGTTTTGGAACAAGAAGAATATAAGAAAGAGGGAATTGACTGGGAGTTCATTGACTTTGGCATGGACTTAGCAGCGTGCATTGAGCTTATTGAGAAGGTATGGTTCAAGCATTTTTAATCTACATGATATTCACCATTGCTAGTCCTTTGTAGCACTAGTTGGAAATACAATGGTTAGATGCGTGAGGATTTTGACTAATATATCTCAAGATAATGACATCATTTCCAACAGCCAATGGGCATCTTCTCCATCCTTGAAGAGGAGTGTATGTTCCCCAAGGCTTCAGACACCTCATTCAAGAACAAACTCTATGACCAGCATCTTGGAAAAAACAACGCTTTCCAAAAGCCCAAGCCTGTCAAAGGCAAGCCTGAGGCACACTTCACTCTTCTTCACTACGCTGGCACAGTGGATTACAACATCACTGGATGGCTGGATAAAAACAAGGACCCACTCAATGAGTCTGTTGTTCAGCTCTACCAGAAGTCACCAGTTAAACTATTGGCTTACCTGTATGCCTCGTTCTCAGCAGGAGAAGCAGGTACAGTCACTGGTAGAAGCAATGTTGTTGTATTGGATTTGAAATTAAGATTTTTGCCAAATAGTTTCTCTTTTGAAAGAATCCGGTGATGCTGGCGGTAAAGGAGGGAAGAAAGGGGGAGGCAAAAAGAAGGGTGGCTCCTTCCAAACGGTGTCGTGCGTTTTCCGGGTATGTCAACACGTATCACGTTGAACTCTGCAGCATCGTCGATGTACGCTGTTTAATACCTATGATCTGTGACTAATTCTTATTGCAGGAGAATCTCGGCAAACTAATGACAAACCTAAGGTGCACACACCCTCACTTTGTACGCTGCCTCATTCCAAATGAGGTGAAAACCCCAGGTACTGCTCTGCATTTAACACGGATGACAACCACTCATGTATTCTCCTTCTTATATTCTTAACCAACTCTTATTGTCCACAGGTATAATGGATAACCACCTAGTCATCCACCAGCTCCGTTGTAACGGTGTGCTGGAGGGCATCAGGATCTGTAGGAAGGGTTTCCCGAGCAGGATCCTGTATGCTGACTTCAAGCAGAGGTAAACATTCCCTACCATGTCTGAACTTTCATTGTGCCATTATAATGTAACATATCAATGCCTATTTCCTCATTATAATGTAACATATCAATGCCTATTTCCTCATTATAATGTAACATATCTCTGTCTATTTCCTCATCTCTGTTTTTGATACATTTCTCCACGTTGTTTGTGGTCAGGTATAGAATACTCAATGCCAGTGCCATCCCAGAGGGTCAGTTTATAGATGGCAAAAAGGCCTGTGAGAAGCTTCTCGGATCAATTGATGTTGACCACACACAATACCGATTTGGGACGACTAAAGTACATATTTAGAAGCATGTGTAATTTAGATACTACAGCATTACATAGCAGTATCAATATAACCACTGGGATTCCCATCCGTTTGACAGCAGTCCCTTAATGGTGTGTGATTACAGGTCTTCTTTAAGGCTGGTTTGCTAGGCACCCTGGAGGAGTTGAGAGATGACAAACTAGTTGCTTTGGTGACACAAACTCAAGCAGCGTGCCGTGGTTACCTCATGAGGAAAGAAATTGAAAACATAAAAATGCAAAAGTAAGAACATCTTCAAAACAGTATTTCCTTTAATCAACATATTTGAGAGCATATTATTGATCTGCTATCTAGACCTCACGAATGGAGGGGCGTCGCTATATATTTTCAGAGATTGCGTGTGGATTCTGCAGTACAACTTGCGTTCATTCATGAACGTGAAACACTGGCCATGGATGAAGCTGTACTTCAAGATCAAGCCGCTTCTGAAGAGTGCACAGAGTGAAAAAGAGATAGCGACCATGAAAGACGATTTTGTCCAATGTAAGGAAGACCTTGTAAAAGCAGAGTCCAAGAAAAAAGATATGGAAGAGAAAATAGTTTCTCTGATGAAGGAGAAAAATGACCTTCTCCTTCAAGTGCAATCTGTAAGCATCACACACAAAAGTAACCATTACATTTGTCTAGTCATGAGTAATTGTTTTTAAAAAAAGCCTTTCCAGTTCAGCATTTTGACTGTTGCATCATACAAAGATCCAATATTCAATAATGACATGACTTATTTACTTAATTACGCATAAGGATGCTGACAGTATCAGTGATGCAGAGGAGAGATGTGAGGGGCTGATCAAAAGCAAGATTCAGCTCGAGGCCAAACTCAAAGAAGTGACCGAAAGACTGGATGATGAAGACGAGATGAATTCTGAACTGACCGCCAAGAAGAGGAAGCTGGAGGATGAATGCTCTGAGCTCAAAAAAGACATTGATGACTTGGAAATTACTTTAGCCAAAGTTGAGAAGGAGAAGCATGCCACAGAAAACAAGGTTTGTTTCTTATTCAAGTTATACGGTTTTTTTTTTACCATGCATAAAATAAACCTTTTGCTTATATGAGAATGCCATTGCAGGTTAAAAACCTAACTGAGGAAATGTCCGCTCAAGAAGAGAGCCTTGCTAAATTAGCAAAGGAGAAAAAAGGTCTACAAGAGGCTCAACAGCAGACACTTGATGATCTTCAGGCAGAGGAAGACAAAGTCAATGCTCTGACAAAAGCCAAAACAAAGCTGGAACAACAAGTGGATGATGTGAGCAAGACAGCAATAGACTATTACTCTAACAATACTAACTTATAATTAAAAGTAAGTATAGAGACTTAATACCGAAAGAAAAACCACTAAAACAAAGCTAAAATAACTTCTATAAGCCTCTAAAGACAGAACAGGGAGAATAGTTTCTAACAGGTGTTCCAATCACATAATTAACTCATGTCCAATGCAAAATATCCCGTTCAGATGCTGTGATCCCTTAATTCTCAAAATAAAAGCATGCCAACAATGGAATACTATTAATGATGAAATGTAAAATAAAAAATTGCTGTTTCTTCACAGTGACTCAAAATCACGTCTAAACGTGACTAACACGGTCTAAAAACTGTGGGCTTTCACCTGTTCCACACCTGTTTTTCTTCTTCGGTGGAATTTAATGGCGGTTCATGGGCAATCTTATTGGTGCATTACCGCCACCTACTGAGCTGGAGTGTGGCGATCATTACCCTTTAAATTGTAGACCCTAGTCCAGTGTCCATATGAAAACAAATCCATTTATAGAGCCCAATCCCCACCACATGTTGCCCATTGCCATTCCCAGTACAATAAGTCACCCAGTATTCAAAATAGGAAATACTCAAACCAATAGAAAGCACACAAGTAAGATCAAACCAAACAAACAAGCAGTAAATGTTGTTCCTTATTTTCAAGCTTGAAGGTTCAGTGGAGCAAGAAAAGAAAATCCGAATGGACCTTGAGAGAGGGAAAAGGAAGCTTGAGGGGGATTTGAAGCTTCTACAAGAAACTGTAATGGATCTGGAGAACGACAAACAGCAATCCGAGGAAAAATATAAGAAGTAAGGGCAACAGGAAATGTAAAACATGTAACTGAATCGTCTGTGTGTGAAATGAACTGTATGTTATTATTACAGGAAAGAGTTTGAAAACACCCAACTGCTCAGCAAAGTTGGGGATGAACAAGCAATTAATTCCCAGCTTCAAAAGAAGATAAAGGAACTACAAGTATTACAAGATAGATTTAAAACAAATATATTTCCAGTATAGTAATTGAGGTTTTAGTGAGAAATCATGCAATTATACTATTATTTATTTCAAGGCTCGTATTGAGGAACTGGAAGAGGAAACTGAATCTGAGCGTGCCACACGGGCAAAAATTGAGAAGCAAAGGTCCGATCTCACCAGGGAGCTTGAGGAGATCAGTGAGAGACTTGAAGAGGCCGGAGGAGCCACTGCATCTCAGATTGAGATGAACAAAAAGCGTGAGGCTGAGTTCCAGAAGCTGCGTCGTGACCTGGAAGAGTTTACTCTGCACAATGAAGCCACCGCTGCAGCACTTCGCAAAAAGCATGCAGACAGCATAGCAGAGCTGGGGGAACAAATCGACAACCTCCAGAGGGTCAAGCAGAAGCTAGAGAAAGAGAAAAGTGAATTCAAGATGGAAGTCGATGACTTAGCCAGCAATATGGAGGCAGTAGCAAAATCTAAGGTCAGCTTTGTGATTACAATGTTTACTTATTATATATTATTATAATGATTACAGTATGATGAACATTTGGTATCGATGTGCTAGTGACAATGCATTTTACTAGTAAACTTTTTTATTGCAGGTCAACCTTGAGAAGCTGTGTCGGTCCCTTGAAGATCAGGTAATTGAGCTTAAGTCTAAGAATGAGGAAAATATACGGCAAATCACAGACTTCAGCTCCCAGAAAGCTCGTCTCCAAACTGAGAATGGTAATCACTTGATCAATGGTCAATCTCACTGTTTAGGTAATAACACACTGTTTTCTAAAAGGGAAATAAGTATGACGTTTCTTATCTTTCAAATGTTGTAGGGGAGTTTTCTCGACAAATGGAAGAGAAGGACAGCCTTATCTCACAACTGAGCCGAGCCAAGCAAGGGTCAGTGAGCAACATCGATGAACTGAAAAGACAGCTGGAGGAAGAAGCCAAAGTAAGGTCACCTCCAATGGAAGATGGAATCACTGGACACTTCATTTCAGTATACGTTTCTTTTCAAGTTTCTGGTTTTCTTCTGTAGGCCAAGAATGCCCTGGCTCATGGTTTGCATTCGTCCCGACATGACTGTGACCTCCTCCGAGAGCAGTTTGAGGAGGAGCAGGAGGCCAAGGCGGAGTTGCAGCGCTGCGTGTCCAAAGCCAACAGTGAGGTGGCTCAGTGGAGAAGCAAGTATGAGACCGACGCCATCCAGAGGACTGAGGAGCTGGAGGAGGCAAAGTAACTATCATGTGCTTTCTAAAAACGTTCCTTACAATTTGACAATGAAGATTGTTTACATAGTTTGTCTGTTTTTCTACAGGAAAAAGCTTGCTCAGCGTCTCCAAGAGGCTGAGGAACAGATAGAGGCTGTGAATGCAAAGTGTGCCTCCCTGGAAAAGAGCAAGCAGAGGCTGCAGAGTGAGATGGAGGACCTCATGGTTGATACGGAGCGATCAAATAACATGGCTTCAAACCTCGATAAGAAACAGCGCAACTTTGACAAAGTAATGATTCACGACATTCACGTCTTATATTCATAGAATGGGTATCATGTAATGTGTATATATAATTGTAAGTAGAAGTGTACATTTTGGATTAATGTGACTGTTTTAGATTCTTGTTGACTGGAAGCAGAAGTTTGGGGAGTGCCAGGCAGAGTTGGAGGGTGCCCTGAAAGAAACTCGATCTCAAAGCAATGAGCTTTTCAAAATGAAAAACTCATACGAAGAAGCTCTGGATCATTTAGAGACCATGAAAAGGGAAAATAAAAACCTTCAACGTAAACCCCATCATTCAGTCTGTAATTCACACACTATAATTAATACCAAAAATACACTTTTTTGCCGTCTCTTCTCTGACCTAATGACATTGCTTTAAAACCCCAGAGGAGATCTCCGACCTAACGGAGCAGATTGGAGAAAGAGGAAAGAGTGTCCACGAACTGGAGAAATCCCGGAAACAAGTGGAGACAGAGAGGATCGAAATGCAAACTGCACTGGAGGAAGCTGAGGTAAGCCTAGTGGAGAAAGGACACAGCAGAGTGCGACAGTGTTTGGAATGAATAGCTGACGTGTATTATCCGTCCGAAGGCCTCTCTGGAGCACGAGGAAACAAAGACCCTTCGTCTCCAGACTGAGCTCAACCAAGTGAAATCAGACGTAGACAAGAAGACAGCAGAAAAAGACGAAGAGATTGATCAGCTGAAGAGAAACAGCCAGAGAATAGTGCACTCCATGCAAAGCACTCTAGACGCTGAGGTAAGGAGCAGGAACGACGCCCTGAGAATGAAGAAGAAGATGGAGGGAGACCTTAATGACATGGAGATTCAGCTGAGTCATGCTAACAGACAGGCAGCAGAGTGCCAGAAACAACTGAGGATTGTCCAGGGACAAGTCAAGGTGACGTTCATGAGTTTAGTCATTGTTCATATTTTCCACATCCCAAAATGAACAAAAGCAACAGCTAAGCATAATCAATGATACATATTACTAAAGTAACATTGTGGGGGATGTTGAAATAGGAAAGATTTAGTCATAAAATATTTCAGTTTGTCAACATTTTCACATTCCTTATAAACCATTGATACGTTGTAATTATAGGAAGGTCAAGTGCACCTGGACGATTCTGTCCGAAGCCTTGATGACATGAAGGAGCAGGTTGCCATGTCTGAGCGCAGAACCACCCTGCAACAGTCAGAGATAGAGGAGCTCAGAGCAACTCTGGAGCAGACGGAGAGAGGCCACAAGATGGCTGAGCAGGAACTGGTGGATGCCAGCGAGCGAGTGGGGCTTCTACACTCTCAGGTTAGTTTGTATTTGGGTGTTTAGAATAGAATAGAATGCCTTTTATTGTCATTATACACAGGTACAATGAGATTAAGCAACCACCAAACAGTGCAGTACAGAGTAAAACAGGAATAAGATAAGATAAAATAAAATAAATAAAAGTATAAAATAAGATAAGATGGGTACGTAGTCCCGATAAAAATATATCCACATGTCTATGTACATTGCAGTAAGAAAATATCTAAATCTATGTATGAAATTCACAGCTGAAAAATACGTCTATACAGGTATTGCACGGAATTAACAGGTATTGCACGGAATTAAATAAATATACCTATATGACTATTGCACAGGGGTTACAAATTTGAGTTCAGCAGGGTTTAGACGTTATATGCCTTGTTTGTTAGTTTGCTCTAAACTAGTTTGTATCTTTTGCAGAACACTAGCCTTTTAAACACCAAAAAGAAGCTTGAGGCAGACATTCATCAAATACAAAGTGAAATGGAAGATGCCGTTCAAGAGGCGAGAAATGCAGAGGAGAAAGCAAAGAAAGCCATCACAGATGTAGGTCCTCTTCTAAGCTGTTTACTTTCAAATGTCGCCTTAAAGTGCTATCCAACATTAACTCAACGATGACGTGTTCAGGCTGCCATGATGGCCGAAGAGCTGAAGAAGGAGCAGGACACCAGTGGTCACCTGGAGAGGATGAAGAAGAACCTGGAGGTCACCATCAAGGACCTGCAGCAACGTCTGGATGAATCTGATAATCTGGCTATGAAGGGTGGCAAGAAACAACTCCAGAAACTGGAGGCCAGGGTATGTGGCACTCAAAGATGGCATTAAAAACTGATAAGAAAACAAGTTTAACTCAGTGTGGTTCTGTCTCTTAGGTCCGTGAACTGGAACATGAGCTTGACGCTGAGCAAAAGCGTGGCTCTGAATCTATCAAGGGAGTCCGTAAATATGAAAGAAAGATTAAAGAGCTCACTTATCAGGTCCAGACGTGCTTTCAAGAATATTCGTTTTTTTTGTAGAAATGACACCTCAATTGAATCTTCTTAGTTGTCTTTACCCTATTTTAAAGGCAGTGTCCCTAGTTGGGGATGTGCTGTATAACTGACATGGGGATCTTTTCTGCAGACTGAGGAGGACAAGAAAAATATCGCGAGGCTTCAGGATTTAGTCGACAAGCTACAGATCAAAGTGAAGGCCTACAAAAGACAAGCAGAAGAGGCTGTAAGCATTTCACTCAGCTCCAAACGTAGCCCATCACAGCAAACTACAGTTATATAATGTCATCTATATTCAGAGTAATACTGTTACAGGAAGAACAATCCAACGTGCAGCTGGCTAAATGCAGGAAGGTGCAGCATGAGCTGGAGGAGGCTGAAGAGCGAGCTGACATGGCAGAGTCTCTGTCCAATAAGATGAGAGCAAAGAGCCGAGAAATAGGAGCAAAGGTACTACTGCTTTTCAGAACCTTCAAATACGCTAAAACATACATATTGTTTCATAATTCTCTATTTTCTTTCCAGGGCCAAGAGGGAAGAGCAGAGTAGTGAAAGTCCATCCTTTTCACCGTTGGGAAAGTACATCACTGTCCCTGTAACTAGAAAAAAAAATTGAAATAAGTGTAACATTATACTGTGTGAATGTCTGAGCATGTATATTAATCCTGTGGTATAAAGCAACGTTAATTACAAAAATAATGAAAACCCGCATAATACTACAAATATTACATTTTCAAGTAAGTGCAAATCCACAGCCAAAGTCACTATATAACAAGTTATCTCTACAGCGTAGTCCCCGAGGGCTCACAGTTATGAAATTAAACAAATGCGAGCTTCACCTTATAGTTGTTAATCTGAAATCACGCACAATTTACAAATAAATGAGTCATGTTTATACCTTATCCTTATGGCCATATCCTTAGCAAGCTAATGTTCTGATAATATCTGCAATTCACCATTTGAAACAACTGAATTGCTACAGTGATGATATTGCATGTATAATGTTTTCAAAGACAAATACAATAATGCTAGACGCTTCTTTTACTTGTATGCATAATTTAAATTACCTGCAACATCGCCTGGATAGTTTAATTTCATAGTTGAGTCCCATTGAATCTAGTATCTGTCAAGTATTCTAGTACATTAATAGATGTGTAAACAATTAACTAAATTAAAAGTTCAATAATTAATCAGATTTTGAGTTTATTTAATGGCAACATAATATCTAAACAAGCAATTTTAACAATTCCAATAATTTCCAATTGCTTACTCAACACAGCTAGTTTTTGTTCTGTAACTCAATAAGAGCAATAAAGAAACCTCATGTTATGTTGCAAACTGCCTTCACTCCTTATTGTCCCATATTGCTTTAGTGAGCCACATCAAGATGATGGCTTCACATTGTCTTTGCCCTAAAAGGCAGAAAAAGAGGACAAAGAGATATTTCCTTATTTTCCATTTTGCTTCTGTCATATCCCATAAACTTACCAACTTCACAACCTTTGACCCTCATCTTGACGAGCTGGGGCTCGGAAGTATGTCAACACACCCCTCAACTTCCTCCAGCTCATGCTGCAAATTACAGAGCTAAGTCAGGTGCTCCTCCTATTAAATCATATCTTTCAACTCCTCAGGTGAGTGGAGGGCTTTTTTCTGTTCACAGCTCTGACCAGTAAGGTCCTCCAAGTGACCGTTGACCATGCCATTTGCCATGTCATGCCAGGACCAGTGGTGACCTGTAGGTCGGTTTGGAAGCGGCACGCTGCGACATGGTCGATAGTTGCTCTGACAGTGAAGGTCCTCACTGCCTCTTCTGCCTATCCACTGGAGACTTTCACCTTCAGATGAGCTCGTCCACCAGCTCCAGTGCAGTCCACCAGCTCCTGCATGTTGTTCCTCACCTTCAGCTGGAGCTCATCCACCAGTCTCATGTTGTTCTGCAGTCTGCATGTTGTTCCTCACCTTCAGATGAGCTCATCCACCAGCTCCAGCAGTCTGATGTTGTTCCTCTGACTGTTTCAGAGTACTACCCTCCTGGGGACATTAGTTTCTACCTGAATTATTTACCTGAAGCTCTTTGGTTTTCTTCTGAAGTTGTGCACCAAGGCTCATCCTCAATCTAAGTCTGCAGCTGAGACTACTCATGGTCTTTCCTGTAAAGCACATTTTAGTACCGTTCAGTTCACATTCTAAAATAGAATATGATAGAGCACTGAGACATAACCATAACAGTAAGGAGGGGAGTTATTCTTCTTCCTCAGCTTTTCGTCTAGCTCATCTTCAACCCCCTCTACATCAACGGTTTGGAGCTCAAGTCTGACTATCTCGGCCACCATCGCCTGGACAGAGAACGTCACCGCCATCATCAAGAAGGCTCATCCACTTCCTGAGAATCCTCAGGAAGCACAAGCTTTACTGCTGACCTTCTACCGTTCATCAATGAGAGCCTGCTGACATACTTCACAGTGTGGTTTCTGTAGCAGACTACAGAGAGTCATAAAGACAGCACAAAAGACCATCGGCTGCTCTCTCCCTTCCCTAACGGACATCTACACCTCTCGCTGCCTCTGCAGAGCCAAAAATATCCAAAAGGACAGCTCTCACAGCTCTGGTCTGTTTGCCCTGCTGCCCTCCGGGAGCATTCAAGACCAGAACAAACAGATTTAAAAACAGCTTCTTCCCCCAGGCAATAACCCTGCTGAACTCAAATTTGTAACCCCTGTGCAATAGTCATATAGGTATATTTATTTAATTCCGTGCAATACCTGTTAATTCCGAATACCTGTATAGACATTTTTCAACATACATAGATTTAGATATTTTCTTACTGCAATGTACATAGACATGTGGATATATTTTTATCGGGACTACGTACCCATCTTATCTTATCTTATTTTATACTTTTATTTATTTTATTTTATCTTATCTCATTCCTGTTTTAATCTGTACTGCACTGTTTGGTGGTTGCTTAATCTCATTGTACCTGTGTATAATGACAATAAAGGCATTCTATTCTATTCTATTCTATTCTAACATCTCCATACGGACTCCTGAGACTCCTGAGGCAGTTTCAGGTCACCCTCCAGTTTTCTTTGGGCTCTCTGTTATAGTTCAACACCATTAAAATGCAGCACAAGAAAAGGTGCTGTAATCATCACTTACTGTTCCAGTTTGGACTTGGCTTTGGTCAGAGTGTCTTCTTCTGACTGCAGGTCGTCCAGTGTTTGATGATGTGCTTCCTGCAGGTCGTTCAGTGTTTGATGATGTGCTTCCTGCAGGTCGTCCAGTGTTTGATGATGTCCTTCCTGGAGGTCGTCCAGTGTTTGATGATGTGCTTCCTGGAGGTCGTCCAGTGTTTGATGATGTGCTTCCTGGAGGTTGTCCAGTGTTTGATGATGTGCTTCCTGGAGGTTGTCCAGTGTTTGATGATGTGCTTCCTGGAGGTCGTCCAGTGTTTGATGCTGTGCTTCCTGGAGGTCGTCCAGTGTTTGATGATGTGCTTCCTGGGTCTTTCTTCTCTTCTGTCAGCTTTGTGATATACACATCTTCAGACATTATCTCCTCAGATATTTCACCTATAATAAAATGGTTGTACAGCGTTACTAGAATAATCATAATAATAATAATACCCTATTGGAACGTGAAAATATGATTAAAATAATACATAAAATAAATTTTACCTTGTTCTCAAAGGAGTGTTTCTCTTTTTCCACTTTGGCCAGGGTGAGCTGCAGGTTGTATCTTTGTTGAGCTCAGAGCGTTCGTCCTCCATCTTGGCGGTCAGCGTAGCGTTCATGTCCTTCTCATCCTCTAGCCTCTCTGTTAGCTCCTGGACTTTGGCCTCCATCGGAATCTTAACCATAACCTTCACACCTTTCCTCTGAATTCAGAAGCTTGTCAGACCCCTAATCTATAAAATGGTACAAATAACAATATTAGGAGCCAAGCATTTGTTGTCTCAAAATAGTAAATGTTATAATTTTTTATGAAAGTGGTTAAGTCCAGAGGTTCTTCCTCCTCAGGAATATATCTGTGAAGCTATCCGACTGCGATGACTCAGTCAGAATGTGAAGATCATTTATCTCTTGACCTATGAAAACCCTTATTCCTCAAGCTCCTTTCGCCTGCTGTCTGCTTTGGCTTAGTGAACTCCACCTTTATTTCAGCCTTTCCTTCTCTGACTCTGCACTCCTCAGGAGGGGTTTGAGCTTGAAGTACAGCTCATCCACAGCCAGTGTTTCACGTTCATCAATGAATGTATGGTATATTGGATTGTGTAAACTGATTCTCTTTCAAAAAAAAAAAAAAACATGTTTATTTGTTTCATGCTTAAATATGAATTTAGGATTGAATGAACAAAGTAATTAATTACTTTATGGTGATGGTCTTCTGGTATTCTGAGCACATAACCTTGACACAGAGTCTGAGTGGACGTTTTTGAAAGAGATGTCTGTTGACTTGGGGAACATGCATTTCTCTTCAAGGATAGATAATATGCCCATTGTCTAGGAAACAAGAGGACATGTCTTAGAATCAAACTGCAGGGCAAAACGTGGGTGCTGTTATCCTTTGCATTCTGCATCAAGCTGTTTATTTACAGTACATTCTCTAGAAGCTCAATGCACGCAGCTAAGTCCATGCCAAAGTCAATGAACTCCCAATCAATGCCTTCCTTCTTGTACTCCTCCTGCTCCAACACAAACATGTGGTGATTGAAGAACTGTTGCAGCTTCTCATTTGTGAAGTTGATGCACAGCTGTTCCAGGCTGCTGAACTGAGAAAGAACAAGAAGCGGAATTAAGATTAACGATCCGTAGACGCACATGCGTTGACAAATGTTAAGTTCCAATTTTAAATTAGCCTAGGGATTAACGGATTGTACACAGGACCGGGTGTAGACTGATCTAAGTATACGACACACGTGTATTCTGCGGTATAAAGGTGCTTTATTTACAGTAAGTGTGAACAAACAACAAACAGTCGTCACAATAACGAAGAGCCAACTTAATATACAGGCCAATCTACCGGCTCACCAGAAGTTGAAAAGAACAGGACGGGAAAAGCCAAAGAAAGAAATAGACCATCTATCTCCTGCCTAACAGCACTTTGTAAACCCTCACGCACACAGGGACCATTCTAACCTCACTACACTATCTCACAAAACATACAGTGGGTGGCACTCACTCGCTAACATAGTGTATATAACAAAAGAATATCCTACATGTGTAGAAGTGTACAGGGTACCCCAAGATGACCTATTCCTGTTCCCCATCAACATGAAGACAACAAAGACAAAGCGTATGCCGTCTAGACCAAACACTCAGGTGAGTGCCAAGTTCCGAGATCAGAATCTTCCGTTCCGGTGAAACGACTCTCCTTTTGTAGGTCGTGGGGGCTGTCCATGGGTATCACCGCCCAATCACCGACAGATCCCCAGTTAATGGAACGATGGCGATTGGTCGTCATGCTGATCACCGAAACAACCTGCAGCTGGAACGTTGGAGAAACGGGAAGGGGAGACCAAACAGAGAATCTCACATAGCCTAGTGTGCGCGCAAAAGTACGGCACGTAACAACAAAGTTAAGCACGTAAAATGTTAACACGTACGTCAGAGATTTGCACCAAAAGCCAGCTATATCCAGCACACCCATGACATGTTGTCTGGACTTCTTGGTATCTAGTTGCTGGTTGATTCAGAAGACCATCCAGAAGAACATCTTCTCACAGACTGCTTCCATAGAGCTGTACACCTGGACAGGAGGAAATGGAGGAGTTGTACCTTTGTTTTGAATAACTATAGTAACACACTAATTATACATAATCAGCATTATGTATATATCATCGTAATCGTAATTCCACAGTGAGTGTTACTTGCTGAACATGTTGTCCTTTGGGGACTTACTCATTCCCACCTACACTCTAGGATAACAGAAGCTTTTATCTGCCGAGTTGAGGTCCATAAGATAGGCTGCTTTGTCAGCTTCTGTGTAGTGTTGATCTATAAATCAATACATATTAGAATGATGAAAATAGGCACAATCAAGCCATTGTTGTGATAATCAACATCTGCCCCTGTATTGAATCATTCCAAAACAAAACTTTTATGAAGAACAAAAATTGTTGTTCCAGCTTTGAGCTGTAAGTTTGATAGTCAAACGGGATATAACATTACTGTGTACAAACGCTAAAATTAACCACTACATTCACTTCCTAAAGAGCCATAAACACAAATACAGCTAGTATTTCTGTAGGAGCATTATAGTGTTTACTGTTCATGCCTTAGTATTACGGCACACATTATAAAACCAAAAATGGGTTAATGAATGTCCTGAGTGGATAGGTTGGTATCTATAATGCGATTACCACTCGGCCATGAACAGGCAGGCAACTTCTAAAAAGGGATTTGAAAAGGATTTATTATATTATTTCTAAGGAATAATTGAGTTCGATTGGGCCAGAAATACAGACCATCAAAGCCCTGCTGGTACAGTGGGTTTTAGTACCAAAAACACGGCGCCAGTCCAGCATAAATAGCACCGCTACTTACCCCGCATGTCTATCTTAAACCAGCCAGACATCCTGTTCACCATTCAGCTTACATTATTTATTTCCAAGACACATTTTCAGTGTATTTGTTGTGTTTTCAGACTATTTCATCGAAGGTAACTTTCCTGAATATTATAAAATCATTACATTGCAGTCGCTGTCACAGCAAGGTCACGCAATTAACAGGGTTTTTACTTTAGGGTGTCCAACTTGATGCAAACATGAAATTAATAAAGCAGGGTTTAGATTGCACTGGGATTGAACATGTTTTCTGGATGGAAACTGTTAATATAGGGTGTCTTTTTTAATGCAGTTGTATGACAAACAATTTCCTTCACATAATTACAAAATAAATCGATCCAATATTATTATAAGTTACATACAAATAATACATTATTATAATGTACACATTAATTGTTCACATATGTATTTCTTTAAAAAGATCAAGAAAGGGAATACAAAACCGAAGTAAGGTCTCTTTAAAAACACATTTGGCTTTTGGGATGATTCAAGCTCCTGTAATATTTGTCTTACTGTTCTTGGTTTTATCATAATATTATTGCTATTTCGACTGATTCAATGTACCACTAGATAGCGCTAATAAACAACAACAAGTTCACATGCTAAAAATTATTTTTACATTCCTGATAACATAATTTCAGCCAAATAGGCCATTTAAGCGGCAAGTCTTTAGTTTCGAAACTTTAGGGAACAATGGTAATTGTTTCGAAAATACATTTGACAACACGGCTGATGTTTGACTGAAAAACAAGATTTAGATAGGGCGCCTTGCAGACCGATTATTTCCCGTAGGACAGTAGTCACCATAATGGCTCCTGAAGTTTAACGACCTGTGAAGAGTGTTGAAATTGAAATACGGAAAACTGTTTCTCCTTAGGTTTGTCCAATATTTAGAGGCGTGAATGGCGAAATTATTAACTCTGTTTGAGCAAAGGTAGGCCGCACACTGTCGATGTAAGTGGGTATCTTCGGTTTATATTTTGGTGACCGATGTACTGCAGCTGAGGCCTCAACCTTTTGTTGCTGCTCCATCTGAGCAGTATGCAGCATGCCTGTCAATGGTGCCATCAGCGTGCCTGTAGAAGTAGTGCACATGGATGGTTCCAATTTCAAAGTTCGATTTTATTAAGTGCAACGACAGTGAATCCACAGTGTAGAACAATGAAAAATGTATGAACAAGAAAGTTTTACAATAAACATGGTCTAATGGTAGTTCTGCTTAAAACTATGATTTAAAATATTTTATAGTGGCACTTAATTTCTACAAGAAGTAGTTGGTAGTAAATAGGATAAATCTGCTACTCTCAGAGGTTGTCATAGCTTATACTGAGATGGGAACTGTTGCAAAGCAAATATACCTGTCCATTTCCATGGCTGTCCTTTATGGACACTTAATGGCCTCTGTGTATGAAATGTGCTATACAAATAAATTTGATTTGATTTGATAAAGATCCATCACACGTAAACACAATGGCATGACTGTGGTGAGTTCTAAAGCCCCTGTCAAGCCCCTGATCTATAATATAAGATGATGTTAAGCAGACAGATTTGTCTTGAAATGGGTGGCTGCCTCAGAATGGAAATCTCTCCTGCTCTTTGTCTTGCCTCTTTTATTTAGATCACTGTCTAGACAGCTGACAGACAGTGCAACCAAGCTGTCTGCATCCCATCTCCCTGAGATAAGCCTTGTGAGTCTAAAACAGTACAAGTGACGACACACACACACACACACACACACACACACACTCACACACAGTACACATGGTCAATTAGATTTGCAAGAAAAGGGGGGACTGGCAAGACAGAACAGGCCTTGTTGAGCGTGACTCCAACCCAGAGTCAGTCTGACAGTGTCAACCATTGTACAGAGTCAGTCTGACAGTGTCAGCCATTGTACAGAGTCAGTCTGACAGTGTCAGCCATTGTACAGTGTGCCATAGAGCAAGGCCTCGGCCACATCTGGCTAAGGCCCCCTCCAGACCCTTACATCTGCTCAATACTCCACAAAGACTCAGAGAAAAGGTCTTGTAACTGAATAGCCACCAAATCAAGACGTTTCTCCCTCCCTTCCTGGATGTTTTTTAGTAAATTAGACCAGGCTTGAAAGATTCTCAGTGTCTGTCTGGTGCTTGCCCTTGGCTGAGTGACCCAGGGGTGCGTGTCATTCCGGGTAGTAATGAGATCCCATATATTTGACATGTGTTTCCGCCTCTCATCATTCTGAAGGAGTCCAGTCCTTTGCTCAGTGTCCACAGTGACAAGTTAACGGAGAGCTACTCCATGGGTTGTGGCAGTTTCCCTACGCCTGACAGAGTCACCAGCACAGCACAGTGAGGCAGCATCATGGTAAGGTGTTGTTCACAACATGCATCGTTGTCCTCTCTTTATTTGAGGTTGTCCTAGTTCTAATACGGCTGGTGTCTTAATGAATGGTTGGTTCTAGGAGGAGTAGACTACATCTGTAGAAGAAAAGTCAGTTGTGGGATTGGACAGAATGGGCACAGGGACAAATTGTTCTCAGCAGCAAACGGTTTTAGAATATGGACATCGGTGCGTTAATCATACCTTTTATGTGATACCACAACAACTTTGGCTCATTTAGCTGAACATAATGTTCATGTTCCTATATTTGTACCACTTAAGGCATTGAGGTAATTTTACACTGGCAATCTTTGTAATAATACGTTTATCTCAAAAATATTTGAAGTTTTTAAACATGGTTGAATCTTTGTATGTGGCATTGTATTGGATGCTATAAAAGGGTTTAATCTAGAATGAAATAGAAACCATGAAATCTACTCTTTACATTAGAGTTTCCATTTTATCTGTGTAAAGGACTTTAAGAAATGTGCATCTGAAGTTATTTCATCACAATTCAGTCGAATACAACATTTAATGACTATAGTTTTATGAGATATTGAGGAAAGGACATAAAAAGTAATACTTCCCCCAAAATAGTTTTGGAGTGAAACTTTTGCGTGGGTTTCCCACCTGTCCTGGACACAGCACAGCCAGGGCCCTATGGGACAGACATGGATGGCAAAGCAAGTATGTTTTTAGACAGTAGCCCTGCTCCAGTAGTGTGGTTAAATTCCCTTTTCTTCTAGATCAGTAAAAGCCTGTTTCCTATGGCAGAACAGATAACAACTTGTCAAGGGAAGGTGAGAATGTGCATTGCTGTAGCTAATTAACTTTCAGAGCTCTCTGTCTTTGCCCCATCCCAGACTTCCTACTGGCATTCTTTAGTCATAGTAGTTATTCTTTAGTTAGTGTACAGTACAACACTGCATTGCTCTCCATAATTGTTCTAAGTACATTTCCCTGGAACACTGAAGTAGTGCTATACATTTTCTTTAGTATTTGTGCCTGCAATGTTTTATATAATGATCCAGTAATATTAGATTCTTTCCCAGAACAGCAGTGTGTTGTTTGGCTAGAGACGATGGCCTTTGGTAGTTTTTTCTCTCTGGCCCTTGTTATAGGTGTCATTGGTCAATCCGGTGTTCAAGGTCAGCGTAATTTGCTAAAGTCACAGCAAGAGGTGTTCCTCCCCTCATTAGTGCTGACAGAGAAACACCAGGGGAGTGTAGGAGCCCTAATTATACGGCTTCAGATGGAGCACCACCTCTCAGCGTTGTGGGATTTGGCAGCAATACTTTTTTTGTAAGCTTTTTTTTTTTTGAATAGATGGTCTGTGAAAGCACGGAAGCTGTTCCGCTCCTACCCACTGCTCATTGCCAAGGGCAGTGCAACGTCTTCAGTAAAAAAGATTAGCAGCAAGTGATACACATCGCCTGATAATGAGCTCTCATTTGCATATGCTAGCAATGCTGCCTAGATAAAAAAAAAATCCATCTTGTTTGTGGTAGTTTTCAGGTTAGAGTTCATTGCTATTTTCTGTTTCAGTGTGAAACAAGGTTTAGCCCATCAAAGGATGCACAAATAGAGGTTGTTTTTTACTTGGTTGGTTTTATATAACTGTCAGAACAACATGGCCTAGTCCAAGCTGAGAAGAGAAGTTCTAGGATCTGAAGTAGAAACGGGATGTTAGGAAGATAGCAGGTTCTCTGTGCCATGCAGAACATGACCTGTCTGTGGGATGTCAGTGGAAGATAGCAGGTTCTCTGTGCCATGCAGAACATGACCTGTCTGTGGGATGTCAGTGGAAGATAGCAGGTTCTCTGTGCCATGCAGAACATGACCTGTCTGTGGGATGTCAGTGGAAGATAGCAGGTTCTCTGTGCCATGCAGAACATGACCTGTCTGTGGGATGTCAGTGGAAGATAGCAGGTTCTCTGTGCCATGCAGAACATGACCTGTCTGTGGGATGTCAGTGGAAGATAGCAGGTTCTCTGTGCCATGCAGAACATGACCTGTCTGTGGGATGTCAGTGGAAGATAGCAGGTTCTCTGTGCCATGCAGAACATGACCTGTCTGTGGGATGTCAGTGGAAGATAGCAGGTTCTCTGTGCCATGCAGAACATGACCTGTCTGTGGGATGTCAGTGGAAGACGCGCTGCAGCAAAACGTTGTGCTGCAGACTGGGAGCTGAGAATCTGTCTTTTGTACTAGCAGCAAACTGCAAGACCAGTGCTATAACTTAGAGAGAGGGGATGAGAGAGAGAGAGAGAGAGAGAGAGAGAGAGAGAGAGAGAGAGAGAGAGAGAGAAAGAGAGGAATCAGACAGAAAGAGTGGGAGAGTATGCTGCAAAAAATAGAGAGGGAGGGTGTGTGTGTGATACCAGACTAGCTAGCGTGTATGTGTGTGTGTGTGTGTGTGTGTGTGTGTGTGTGTGTGTGTGTGTGTGTGTGTGTGTGTGTGTGTGTGTGTGTGTGTGTGTGTGTGTGTGAGAGAGAGAGAGAGAGAGAGAGAGAGAGAGAGAGAGAGAGAGAGAGAGAGAGGGGGGTTCCTTTTATGTTCCACATCAAACAAGCGATATCCACCCACGCCACCCTGACGATCTGCCAGTGTAGCTCTCTCTGCATTATCATGCCACAAACCCCCCCCCCCCCCCTCCTCCCCCCCCCCCCCCCCTCCTCTCCCCCTCCTAGCAGCCCAGTGGAGCGGGCTCCTCCCCCCCCTCCTCTCCCCCTGCTAGCAGCCCAGTGGAGCGGGCTCCGGGTCGAGACACACGGCCTCTCCGTCCTAGAGAACAGGCAGAGTGCAGCAGGGCTGTATGTCACATACACACAGACAGACAGCAGTTCTATGTCACATACACACAGACAGACAGTAGTTCTATGTCACATGTACACAGACAGACAGTCGTTGTATGTCACATGTACACAGACAGACAGTAGTTCTATGTTACATGCACACAGACAGACAGTAGTTCTATGTCTCATGCACACAGACAGACAGTAGTTCTATGTCTCATGCACACAGACAGACAGTAGTTCTATGCCACATGCACACAGACAGATAGTAGTTCTATGCCACATGCACACAGACAGACAGTAGTTCTATGTTACATGCACACAGACAGATAGTAGTTCTATGCCACATGCACACAGACAGATAGTAGTTCTATGCCACATGCACACAGACAGACAGTAGTTCTATGTTACATGCACACAGACAGATAGTAGTTCTATGTCACATGCACACAGACAGACAGTAGTTCTATGTTACATGCACACAGACAGACAGTAGTTCTATGTTACATGCACACAGACAGACAGTAGTTCTATGTCACATGCACACAGATAGCTCTGAATGGGCCATGCTCTGTTGCTTCTGACACGGAAGGCTCAGCCAGTCGTTTTACCCCCATGGATTAGAAATGACTTGTCCCCTGTGAAATATACTGTAGTAAATTCGGACCCATTGTGACCCAGGGAGCTTTGTAATCCAGCTGAGGCCTGGGCAGACAGTACAGTGTCGGCCTTCTGGGAGCAGCTAACAAGGTCCATAGAGCAGTTAGTATTAATGATCCCCATGCGATCCCTGGGTGGATTACACTGTCTGGCTGCAAGAAGTGCCGACTGAAGAAACCGAGGGCAATGAGAAATATGCTATCAACAGTCTGGTGGTTTTAGGCCAGCGTCTCAAGCTGACCACATTTTACGTCCAAGCTTCTGTTGACGGGAGTAACAGTATGTGGTTAAAAGACAGAGGCCTACAAAGACGATGCATTAGACTCATCTCTCCAGCACGACTATTTAATTAAGACTCTTTGAAGACAACACAATGTCTTCTGTGCTCACAGTTTATTATTCACAGTCCGGCATTGTTACTCTGTCTTAATTGAACCATTCCATTCAGGGAAAGAAAAACAACCACTTCAATAGTCCTCGCCCGCGGGGTGGGGAACAGCAAACGGTCCCAGACAGTAAATAGTTTTACACAAGACTAACATTTCTAATCCCTTGCTTAGACAGAATATTTCCTCACTAGATCAAGTTAATGAAGTCTTCCCTAATTAAAACAGATTAGTCTCTCGCAACAACATCTGGGCTTTACCCCCGTCATGAGAAGTGGGAGTGCTTTGTAACAGGATGGAAATTAGGACGCTAAACCGCTAATTGCCTACATTAAACCAAGAGCCTGCTCCTCCCTGTTATGTAGATAGATATTTAGATAACTAGCACAGTTTCAACGCATCGCTTAATAAAACACAAGTCCTACAAATTAA
Organism: Galaxias olidus; assembly: GCA_026901105.3. Classification (NCBI taxonomy): domain Eukaryota; kingdom Metazoa; phylum Chordata; class Actinopteri; order Galaxiiformes; family Galaxiidae; genus Galaxias; species Galaxias olidus. The sequence continues at coordinate 315,597 of JAPMUY010006844.1, read as the reverse complement.
AATGTCCATTGGCCTAACAGAGCACTCCATACATCAATGAGTAGGCTTTGCCTTTATATATGCCTGCATAGGGCCTGTTGCACTTACGTACAGGGCCGGCCGCCAGCCTGTTGTTTAGCTGTGTTTAGAAGCCAGGGGCCCCAGCCTGTTGTTCGGCTGTTTAGAGGCCAGGGGCTACCAGCCTGTTGTTTGGCTGTTTAGAAGCCAGGGGCCCCAGCCTGCCGCCGGGGGAGGAGACTGACAGCGGCGGGGCCCTTCCCCCAGACTGGAGATGCTACATGTCACCCCAGGGACTTAGGTATTACGTCAGACACTCGGGCAAAGGTAAGCCGTACAAACACTAACCCCCCCACACAAACCCCCTCTTACAGCATGCTTCGGTGGAGCAGAAATCGATAGTGTTCAGAGCAGGATGTATGGTACTTTACAGTCCAGCTGCCCTTAGGTTCACATCTCTGGTCTGCACCATGATGTTCCCCTATTAGACACAGCAGTAGCACTTCACAGTGCATCAACAGGAGGACTGTGCTAAGGTGAGCGTGCTCAGTAGCACTTCACAGTGCATCAACAGGAGGACTGTGCTAAGGTGAGCGTGCTCAGTAGCACTTCACAGTGCATCAACAGGAGGACTGTGCTAAGGTGAGCGTGCTCAGTAGCACTTCACTTCACAGTGCATCAACAGCAGGACTGTGCTAAGGTGAGCGTGCTCAGTAGCACTTCACTTCACAGTACATTAACAGGAGGACTGTGCTAAGGTGAGCGTGCTCAGTAGCACTTCACTTCACAGTACATCAACAGGAGGACTGTGCTAAGGTGAGCGTGCTCAGTAGCACTTCACTTCACAGTGCATCAACAGCAGGACTGTGCTAAGGTGAGCGTGCTCAGTAGCACTTCACTTCACAGTACATCAACAGCAGGACTGTGCTAAGGTGAGCGTGCTCAGTAGCACTTCACTTCACAGTCCATCAACAGCAGGACTGTGCTAAGGTGAGCGTGCTCAGTAGCACTTCACTTCACAGTGCATTAACAGGAGGACTGTGCTGCGTGTACATGTGCGTGTGCCGCGCTGCTCCAGGAGGAGCGAGGCAGGACGAGCTGTACCTGGGCTCCTACACCACGTCCTCTGGCACATCACACTGATGAGCCATTCAGCTTTCATTACTGTCGTACTGTTGTGAGCGGAGAGGAGCGGAGCCCCTTCCTGGCGACGCTGCTCTGTTTGGTTACCATAGTATCCAGCGCTGGCCTCTCGACGCCGTGAGGACTCCTCATTATTCCTCCTCACTGGCTCGGGGGGGGGGGGGGCCCATCTAGTCCGCTTTAATCACATTAGGGCCGAAATGTGTGACTGGGGCTCGGCCCTGCGCTGCCTGTCAGTGGCTCTCACCTACGCCGAGAGGAAGTCCACAGGGTGTTTGTTTACCGGTGAGAGAGAATTGAGCTCATTCAGAGCCTTATTGGAAGTTACCTTTCATAGAGCCAGACTGGCACAATATCATTATGCATAATGAGGTTTCTAGTCAGATAAAGCAGGGTGTGTGTGTGTGCGTGCGTGCGTGTGTTAGTAGTGGAGCTTATTTGTGATCTAGAAGGAAAGGCTATGTCCCTGGGGACAAAGGCTGAACACAAACATACACTACTATTGGCCTCTCTGGCAGAAGACATCACCATGGCACACACACATAACACACACTGGAGTGCAGAAAAATATCCAAGAGCTATAATTACCCTCCACAGCCGAGCCATATGCTCTCCGTCAGCCTCCCCCTGCTTCTGTCATGGCTTTGGGTTTACTATAAACGCCACAAGGGTTTGTGCAGTGTTTTCATTCAATGATGACATGGGATTATCATATCTTAAATACTCGTGCCAAGACATTTTGTTACCCCACAACACATCCCTGTGGGTACAGTGGCTCTGCTGGCCAGGGATCCACTGGTGTTACAGGCCCTCTAGCTCCAGGAAGTGGAATAATCATTAGGTGCATACGTCGCTTGGTTCATACACCTCAGACATGTCAGGGAAAATAATGGACAAGAGAAAGGTTTGACCTTCGATGGTATATTAAATATCAATAGAGAAATGTTTGCTGTTCATTACTGTTTCTCTGCTGCTGTTTGTTAGAACATACTTAGTCACAGAATGTCATCCGTTTTCCCTCACTCTCCATGTCATCCCAGAGACAACACGGGAGCATCCCTCCTCTTCAGCTGGGAGCCTAGGAAGGTCCCTGGATAAGCAGAGCTGCTTCACACTGCAGTGACACTGAGCTCCCCCTCTTTGTCCTTTCTCATCCAAGAAGGAGAGGCAGTCATGCAGGTCCTATATGCTAGTGTCAGCGAACCACAAATGGCTGAGCAGGAGATGCAGAAAGTCAGGGATTGGACCCGGACTGAAGCAGGTAGCAGTTAGATAATGCTAGTAAAAGGTGCATTTAGATTAGACAATGCTTTAACCAAACCTGGGTCGCTGTACAAGTGATGTAAAGCATATTTAGGCATTATCTGTAATTGGAGAAGACTTACAATTTGCCGTATCGTTCCTGATATTATCTGACTCTGTCAAAGCTAGATTCCAAGCTACAGGCTTTTTTACTAGCCTGAGTTTGTACTTTTAGAGGACTCTGTTATCTGTTATCTCTGAGTGAGAAGTTTCAAGTGGGATTAGTCCATCGACCATGAATTTATGCTTACTATTCCACTACAGATACACACACACACATAAAAAATAATCACTTTCACACACACACACACGCACATGCACACAGACACAGGCAGCGGTCTCATTGTTTGCGTAGCCTCCTCCATGGTCAGTGGGAGGTGAGAGGCGCTGTGTCCGTGGCGCGTAGCCCCCAGGGTCAGACACGGCTCAGCCCACACGCTCCCTACCTTCAGCTGGAGACGTGCAGCGAGCAGACAGCCCATGAATCACAGCCCATGAGGACCCATTGGAATGGCCTTAGCAAAGCCTGCTGGAAAAGACGAGTGGGGGGGGGGGGGGGTAATGTAGTCGCTCACAGAAGGTTGCATAAGGCCGTGTGACACAGGAGGACTTCCCCCCCTGGTCGTTCTCATTAACGGCCGTCCACTGTGTTTGTTTAGGCCTGGGGGAGAGGTGGGAGTAAGCAGCACCTACCTGGGGTCAGCAGCATGGCTAGTCATATCCCTGAGGTCAGCAGCCTGCCTGGCCTGATTCACAGAGAGTCCTTGGGTCAGCAGCCTCCCTGGCCTGATTCACAGAGAGTCCTGGGGTCAGAGTCCTGGGGTCAGCAGCCTGCCTAGCCTGATTCACAGAGAGTCCTGGGGTCAGCAGCCTGCCTAGCCTGATTCACAGAGAGTCCTGGGGTCAGCAGCCTGCCTAGCCTGATTCACAGAGTCCTGGGGCTGCGTGCAGCCGGCTGTGTACCCAGGCAGTGGTGTTAGGGTGAAACTAATCTCTGTCTGTCTGGAAGACGGAGGAGGACAAATGTTGCAATGCAAAGATGAAGACGTTGACCTTTTCTGGGGAAGGGAGTGATACATTCGTTTGGCATAATGGATCGCTATGGCTACGCCCGCCCGTCACTTTCAGGGGATTGTATCATAATCAGGTTTAGTTTGTGGTGCTACAATGATACATGTGTTGTTCCCTCACAGCCAATGGGTGCCACCGCACAGGAACTCCCCTCCATCCAGCTGAGACCGTGAATGTCCCGCTGCAAAGAGCCATCATGGAGAGAAAGGTATGGCTTTTACACAGTACAGAAGATTAATAACCCATAATAATAACGGTAAAAATACGTTTTTGTTAGACTTGTTTGACTTATTCTTAGGTATTCTTATATATTATTCTTAGATAAGATATTTTGTCCAAATGGACGGTTTTACTGTGTGGTTGCAAAGCTGGGTTGAAAGCGAGTGGTGGGGCTTTTTGTGCGAGTTGATAAAGGTTAGGGGAGGATACAGAAAGTCTACTCCACAGAGGAGCACGTTAGCTCTGTCCGCACTCTGATCTATCACAGCGAGATCAAAGCGTGGACCTCTATTATTGAACTGGCTGAGACAGGTTTCTCGATTCACTGTGTAGTTCTGTAGGTCGTTGACACTCAATAATAGTGTAATAATATGACACTAATATAACACTGTTTTCTTCAAGAGGGAAACAGATGACTTTACAATCCTTTACTATTCATGAGAAGCAGTTTGCTATTCATTTTAAAGGGCCATGCCCCCCATCGGCTTTTTATTGGTTATTATTGGTCAGTACAGTAAAGGGTCACTCCCATAGCCGCTATGAACCCTGGGCAAAACCAGTTCCATGCCAGGCCAGTCACGTGACTAACTACCCAGTCCCATGAGGGCGCGTCCTGTCATCACAACGGCCCAGAGTAGACGGACAGACATTAGCGCCATATGGGCAGCTGAGATTTGGACCAGGTCTCTGAGTTTGGCTCGGCCAGAGAGTGTAAGCTCCCGCTGGGGTCACTGGGAACCCTGGGGTAGAAGTAGCGGGGCTGACCGGATCGCCGCGCTCCGAGCGGACTGGACCTAACGGCAGGCGCTGGTTCGCGGCGCCGTCGTCGTGGCCACCATGTTCTGCTCGACCAAGGTGAGACTCTAACCGGAGGGGAATGGTGGGTGTTATCATCAGCGGGTAGCGCCTGTGTTAGAGGGAGGACTGCAGGTGGATGTCGTTATGAGACGGGAGAGAGAGGGAAGCGATGCCGCGCCTCCAGCCTTCACGCTTCTGCTTGATGCACCGCACACACACACACTCACACACACACTCACACACAGGCACACACACGCACACTCACAACCACACAACGCAAAGTGTGTTTGATGCCTCTGGTGATACGCTATCATCTCAAAGAGAGAGGGAGAGAGAGAGAGAGGATGATGATTCGGTTGCGTCCCTACACAGATTAAAGCACAGCACACCTCTTTGCTCACACTGCGTGCCTCATCGTACACTCGTCTTCCTCACCTGCTTTTTAAAGCCAGCGCACAGCCCCTTCACAGCCCCTTCACAGCCCCTGTTCCGCTCTGCTCTGCTTTCCTGGCACCATGCAAGATCCTCCCCCGCAAAAAGAACACGCCTCCAATGAATCAACCATTACACACACACACGCACACACACACACACACACACACACACACACACGCACACACACACAATGCATCCTGCACACCTGAGGGAGAGGAATACAAACGCACGGCGTATTTACACATATTTCTCTAAAGCTCCAGAAATCCCACTGACACATGAGCACACACCAGATGAGGCTGTTCATTGGCTGCCAGTTTTGTATTTGTCTTTTCCTCCTCCTCCTCCTCCTCCTCCTCCTCCTCCTTCTTCTCCTCCCTTTCCCTTCAACCTGCCTATGGTAATTCTCTTTCCAGTAATTATCAGCCATCTCCATCAGACCCTTCCCCCTCTCCCCTGCCTCCTCCCCTCCGCCAACACCTCACCCGTTTCTAGAGGAGAGAGGTGTAAATAAATCCCCACTCTCTCACTCTGTCGCTCTCACTCTTTTTCTTCTGCTCTCTCTCTCTCTCTCTCTCTCTCTCTTACTCGTTCTCTCGCTCTCTTTGTACTCTCACGCTTTCCGATGCTTTCACGCTCTCCCTTCTCTCTACCCTGACAGGGTGGGGGGGGGTCTCCATCCATGTGTTGCTTCAGCACTCGCTCTCCCGCGGATGGAGGGGAGACACAGACCTCTGTGCCACGTCCATCACTCCATCCATCCATCCATCCCTTGGAGCCCTCAACCCCCAAACGAGTCTGACAGCAGCTTAACCGGAGGCTAGCCGCGTGGAACTCACAGAGCCACGGCCAACCTCCCCCTCGCTAAAAAAGCCCTCCCTCCTCATCCTCACCTTCCAAGCCCTCCCTCCTCCTCCCCCTCCTCCTCCTCCACCCAGCCCACCCCTCCATAGCGTCTCCCCCCACCCAGCCCAGCCCTCCATAGAGTCTCCCTCCACTCAGCAGGCTGTGAGGGCTGAAGCAGCAGCAGCAGCAGAGTCAGACAGCCAGTCCGTGTGGGTGTGTGTGCGCGCGTGAGGAGAGAAGGGTTTTATTCCCCAGTAGTTGAGGAGCAGCAGGAGGAGGACAGACAGCAGAGGGTGTAGCCATGGAGGCCAGCTTTGACACCGAGGAGAGCTTTGACGACCCTTCTTGTCTCACCCCGCAGCCCCCCGGCTCCGTGTCCCCGGCCAGGAGGCAGATCAAGGAGGTCAAGGAAACCAAGATCACTGTGAGTAATCCAGACCTCCAATCTCTCTCTCTCTCTCTCTCTCTCTCTCTCTCTCTCTCTCTCTCTCTCTCTCTCTCTCTCTCTGTCGTTCTCAGTGGTTCTCTCCCCGTCCTCTCTGGCTGTGTTGTCTGTGTGGTTGTAGGCTGGCTGTGTTGTGTGTGTGGTTGTAGCCTGGCTGTGTTGTGTGTGTGGTTGTAGCCTGGCTGTGTTGTGTGTGTGGTTGTAGCCTGGCTGTGTGTCGGGAATACAGGTGTTCTGGAGGAGCAGTGGGGAGCAGCCGATGTAGCAGACGCTGCTCTGCACCCTGCCCTCTCCAGAGACATAGAAACAGAAGGCAGGAAAGAACACAGACGATTTCTTTCTTTGGATGTGTTGCTAATAGTGTGAATGTGAGGATGAAGGGATTGAGTTGGGCACAGTTTAATCAGGGTGTCTCAGAGTCCGGGAGGGAAGGGTGTGTGTTTCTTGGGGGAACCCTCTTTTCAGAACCTGCAGGGTAGAACGTTCATCTTAATCAGCCGGCTGTCTACAGGTGAGACGCTGAGCTGCTTCCCGTGGCCCAGGCTGCCCCTGTGATGTACTGCTGACTTAGGACAGACTGACAGACAGACTGACTGACTGACTGACTGACGGACGGACGGACGGACGGACGGACGGACGGACGGACGGGCGGGCGGGCGGACGGACGGACGGGCGGGCGGGCGGGCGGGCGGGCGGGCAGGCAGGCAGGCAGGCAGGCAGGCAGGCAGGCAGGCAGGCAGACAGACAGACAGCCTGGATTGGGGGGGGGGTCCAGAAGCCGTCCAGTGCTGTTTATCGACACACCATTGTGTTTCTCCGCACGGCTCCCTGGTGCTGCGGCAGGCTTTGAAAAAGAACTCCAGGTGCTGGAGCTATTTTCATCCCACTTTGGGCTTTGAAGTTGATTGAACGGCACCATCACTTTGTGCTGTACTATTGACAGCAGGAGTGGGTATTTTAAGACCATCCACTTTTTTTTTTGGACAGATGCAGGACTGGACCTCAAAAGGGTATTTTTATTTTTGTGAATTTGCATATGCATAGTATTTATGTCTACGGCCCATCCCCCAAAGGCTGGCATGGGCGTGCTTGTGACCAATGCAGGTCACACATCACTGCAGTCACTATAGCATCATATCATTACACACACTTTGCACACATCCTCATCGTCATTCCCCTGTACTAGATGAAGCAAAGCCCCTGACCACACAGTACAGTGAACTGTGGTTATGTGTGCAAGGTCCTACGGAGCTAAGATTAGGTTATATATTCTGCATAAGTCATCATCTTCTAGTGAATAGCGGTAATAGACAGGGCATTAATCTCTCAGTGTATCGCTTTGTGCAGGATCTCCCTGGCATTGCGTCCGAAGTTGGCCCGACACTGGCTCCACATTATATAACCTATGGCTTGATGATGATTAGTGTTTTGGAGAGAAAGAGAGAGAGAGAGATGGCAGAGGGCTGAGGGCTGAGGGCTGTGGGCTGAGGGCTGAGGGCTGTGGGCTGAGGTTCTGAGGGCTGAGGGCAGAGGGAAGAGCCACAGAGCTGGTTGTGTTCCCGGGGCAGAGTCTCTGTGCTCGGTGGGCTGGCCAACCTGCTGCAACCATGGGAGCTGTCAGTCTGCCTATCGTGGAACAGAGCAGACCTGCCAGTCCAGTTACCATGGTGACAAAAGCAATAGCACTGATTAATGGGTTTTGAAATAGAAAATACTGCCAGAAAAAAAAAAAAGTGGGGGGGGGGGTGAAAGAGACACTGAATAGATACTCTTTCACATAAGGGTGTTTGAAGACAACGTATGTATTTCCCGGGTTTTCCCTGTTTTGATTTGCATTGTTGGAAGAAGCCAAGTGCTCTGTTCCCAGGAGGGTTAGATTCAATGAAATACACAGGAGATGATGACCTTCTCTATGGTGGCTTCTCCCCTCTGATCACAGTGCACATTTTCTCCTCTTACAGTGACATGCTTTCTCTGCGTTGATTTCTGTTCACTGATTGGGTTAATTTAAGTGCAATAAAGACTCAGGGTCAAACAATTAGTAAAATATTGGATTCTCACACAAAAAAACTGAATAATGTCTGCGTAATAGATTTCTTTTTTTTTTTGCATGATGACGTCAGTCAGTCCAGAAAAGTGTTTTGGGGGTTTTCTTTTTTCCACCATGATGCAGGTTGCATCACCCCACTTAACCCACCCCCTTCCAGTTGTCATGGAGATATATGAACGTCCATGACTGCAGCATGTATGAGAAAAATCACGGGTTGTACCAGTCCTGTAACCTTGTCTTCACCTTGGTCTTACCCTTTTCAACAGGCCTGACTTCTACTGATACACAGCTAACAGGCTGGCAACGACAGAACAATGTCTTCCCCCATATTGTAACACAGCTAGCGTGTCGAGTGACTTGTTGCTATGCTGGGCTCAGAATAGAAAAAGAACCGACAGCCTGAGCGTCGATGTCAGTGTACTGGCGTCGGAGGGGTTACGACTGGACTCCCAGAGCGGTCACACAATATTAGCTCATGTAAAATAAATGAGCAACCAGAGAAATGGAAGCAGGCAGCGGGCTCGGCGTAGTGAGACATTGTGGGGAAGTCTCCGAGTGTTCTGTTATGGGGGGGGGGGGGGGGGCGGCTTTTACAGCAAAAGTAATTTGTCGCTTAGCAACAGTGGCTGGGCACATTACGGTCTCCGGCACAATGTAGCTGAGATCTTCAGCGCTCTGCTTAGAATGGATGTTTTGTTGTAGTATGTTAATATTATTATTTTTGTGAGTTAAGGGTTGAGATTGAAAATTGATAGTGTTCGAGAGGTTACCTAGAGGGGTGTTAATCTCCCTGACGTTTATTTTTAATGACTGTAATCACGAGCTCTTTCCATTATGTCAGTAATATTTGTGTGTTCTCAGCAACAGAAAGCCAGACATCTACATACGGTTTAGTGCCATACAGACTTTAATTTAGCACTTTTATGGGAGTGCTATGGTTGTAGCTTTTAGCCTGAGCACATCTTAACTTTACTGAATGGCAGTCGTTTCTGTAATACATGACAGAGGACAGAATGTCCTGGAGGACTCCGCACACTGACACGGACAAAACGCTGCCAGCGGAACGCCGTCTGCTTGTTCTGTCTGAAACTCAACACAACAAGACATACACGTTAACACAACAAGCCATACACATAAGCACCAACAAGACATACATATTAACACAACAAGACATACACGTAAACACAACAATCCAAACACGTTAACACAAGAAGACATACACATAAACACCAACAAGACATACACGTTAACACAAGAAGACATACACGTTAACACAACGAGCTATACACGTTAACACAACGAGCTATACACGTTAACACAACAAGACATACACGTAAACACAACAAGATCTACACGTAAACACAAGAAGACATACACGTAAACACAACAAGACATACACGTGAACACAACAAGATATACACGTAAACACAACATGCCATACACGTAAACACAATACATAGATGTAAACACAACAAGCCATACACGTAAACACAACAAGCCATTCATGTAAACACAACAAGACATACACGTAAACACAATACAGACATGTAAACACAAGCCCTACACGGCGTGAATCATTGATAGCCCCCCCTCCCTTTGTAGTGGCCACACTCCTATCTCATGGCTGGACCTGTCATAGGCTCTGTCATGGAGGGGATGATATTCATCCAAAAAGCATCAACAAAGCCCTGGGTGTGGCGTTGTGATTTATCCCCTTCATTCCCTACGAGAGTCTGTGTCGTAAAGCAGGTGATCAATATGATTATATATGAGTCCTAACGCCAAAGCACCTCACTAAGCGCCCCACAAAGGAGAAGTGAGTTAAGGAGACAGCTCTGCATTAGATAAATGGTCTCATTTTGGGCCGAATGTGAGTGGAAGATGAAGAACAGGCGTGATGGATGGGGAGCCGGTGTAATTGAAAAGCCCATGACAATCAGTCAGATCTCTGAGGCAGAAAATGAACAAAGTAACTGGGCTACACAGAGTAAATCACATCCCTATCGCCTTAGATTAGAGCCACGCGTTTTATGCATGAGATCGGACCGCAACACGCAGTATCACTGGTGGTGTTACTCACAGTGTGATACTCCTGCTATGTTCGTTTGTTCAGTGATACTCCTGCTATGTTCGTTTGTTCAGTGATACTACTGTATGTTCGTTTGGTCAGTGAAACTCCTGCTACGTTCGTTTGTTCAGTGATACTTCTGTATGTTAGTTTGTTCAGTAATACTCCTGTATGTTCGTTTGTTCAGTGATACTCCTGTATGTTCGTTTGTTCAGTGATACTCCTGTATGTTTGTTTGTTCAGTGATACTCCTGTATGTTAGTTTGTTCAGTGTGATTCTCCTGGTATGTTCGTTTGTTCAGTGATACTCCTGCTATGTTAGTTTGTTCAGTGATACTCCTGTATGTTAGTGTGTTCAGGGTGATTCTCCTGGTATGTTAGTTTGTTCAGTGATACTCCTGCTATGTTAGTTTGTTCAGTGATACTCCTGTATGTTAGTTGGTTCAGTGATACTCCTGCTATGTTCATTTGTTCAGTGATACTCCTGGTATGTTAGTGTGTTCAGGGTGATTCTCCTGGTATGTTAGTTTGTTCAGTGATACTCCTGCTATGTTAGTTTGTTCAGTGATACTCCTGTATGTTAGTTTGTTCAGTGATACTCCTGCTATGTTTGTTTGTTCAGTGATACTCCTGGTATATTAGTGTGTTCAGGGTGACTCTCCTGCTATGTTAGTTTGTTCAGTGATACTCCTGTATGTTAGTTTGTTCAGTGTGATTCTCCTGGTATGTTCGTTTGTTCAGTGATACTCCTGCTATGTTAGTTTGTTCAGTGATACTCCTGTATGTTAGTTGGTTCAGTGGTGATTTGTTCAGTGATACTCCTGGTATGTTAGTGTGTTCAGTGATACTCCTGGTATGTTAGTGTGTTCAGTGATACTCCTGGTTTGTTAGTTGGTTCATGTTTGTTTGTTCAGTGATACTCCTGATTTCATTGTGTTCTGACTCTCCTGGTTTGTTAGTTTGTTCAGTGTGATTCTCCTGGTATGTTAGTGTGTTCAGGGTGATTCTCCTGGTATGTTAGTTTGTTCAGTGATACTCCTGCTATGTTAGTGTGTTCAGTGATACTCCTGGTATGTTAGTTTGTTCAGTGATACTCCTGGTATGTTAGTTTGTTCAGTGATACTCCTGGTATGTTAGTGTGTTCAGTGATACTCCTGGTATGTTAGTTTGTTCAGTGATGCTCCTGATATGTTAGTGTGTTCAGGGTGATTCTCCTGGAATGTTAGTTTGTTCCGTTAAATTTTTTCAGCACTTTGTGTGTCTTTGTACATGCCCACAGGGACAGCATTTGACATGGAGTCTTTGATAGACAAGTCTCTCCACAGGAACAGTGTGGAGGGCAGATTGCTTCAGGAAAAGGTCTACCGTTGTACATTTTATCTTTCTCTCTCTTGAATCATTTCTTCACGGTTAATTCCCCCAAAATAATTCAGCTTTTGAGTCATCTAAATGCGATTTGTGATGCAGATCGCAATACAATGCCAATGTGGTTTAGGCAAAGGATTCTAGTCTAGTCTTAGAAAATTGTGTGCAATGTTAAGTCTGTTATTTGAATGGTGAGTGTGTGTGTGTGAGTTTGTGCCTCTAAAATACATGATGTCTGCTTGCCCATCTAGTTGGCACTGGAGCCCTAGTGCGGCTTAGAGGGCATGTTGTTGTGCCAGGAGGGAGGGCTCCCAGATGGTGAACATTACATAATTGCCCCCCTGTAAGGGTAATTGAAGACGCTGTGGACTCAGCCTGTGTGTTCTTGATTTATTTGATTTGAGTGTTGATGTCTTACACTGATTGTATTGTAAGGCTGTTTAGCCAAAGTGTTTGCTCTCCTCATCATAGTTAAAGGCTGTGTGAGTCTGAAGCAGGGCTGTATCTACAGTGTGAGTCTGAGGCAGGGTTGTCTGTATCTACAGTGTGAGTCTGAGGCAGGGCTGTCTGTATCTACAGTGTGAGTCTGAGGCAGGGCTGTCTCTACAGTGTGAGTCTGAGGCAGGGTTGTCTGTCTCTACAGTGTGAGTCTGAGGCAGGGCTGTCTGTATCTACAGTGTGAGTCTGAGGCAGGGCTGTCTCTACAGTGTGAGTCTGAGGCAGGGCTGTCTCTACAGTGTGAGTCTGAGGCAGGGCTGTCTCTACAGTGTGAGTCTGAGGCAGGGCTGTCTGTCTCTACAGTGTGAGTCTGAGGCAGGGCTGTCTCTACAGTGTGAGTCTGAGGCAGGGCTGTCTCTACAGTGTGAGTCTGAGGCAGGGTTGTCTGTCTCTACAGTGTGAGTCTGAGGCAGGGCTGTCTCTACAGTGTGAGTCTGAGGCAGGGCTGTCTCTACAGTGTGAGTCTGAGGCAGGGTTGTCTCTACAGTGTGAGTCTGAGGTAGGGCTGTCTCTACAGTGTGAGTCTGAGGCAGGGCTGTCTCTACAGTGTGAGTCTGAGGCAGGGCTGTCTCTACAGTGTGAGTCTGAGGCAGGGTTGTCTCTACAGTGTGAGTCTGAGGCAGGGCTGTCTGTCTCTACAGTGTGAGTCTGAGGCAGGGCTGTCTCTACAGTGTGAGTCTGAGGCAGGGCTGTCTCTACAGTGTGAGTCTGAGGCAGGGCTGTCTGTCTCTACAGTGTGAGTCTGAGGCAGGGCTGTCTCTACAGTGTGAGTCTGAGGCAGGGCTGTCTGTCTCTACAGGAGCTGAGGCAGGGCAGTCTCTACAGTGTGAGTCTGAGGCAGGGCTGTCTGTCTCTACAGTGTGAGTCTGAGGCAGGGCTGTCTCTACAGTGTGAGTCTGAGGCAGGGCTGTCTCTACAGTGTGAGTCTGAGGCAGGGCTGTCTCTACAGTGTGAGTCTGAGGCAGGGCTGTCTCTACAGTGTGAGTCTGAGGCAGGGCTGTCTCTACAGTGTGAGTGTCAGGGTCGGGATCTTCCTTTGCCAACCTGAGGGAGGATCAGGACCGAGGACAGCTCCTGAGGCGACAGCACCTCAGCTCATTAGTGTTTTATTACTCTCACCTGTGTGTGTTTGGTTAATTGGTTTCCTTATGTTTCGTTTGCCCTTTTTATAGCCCTGCACGTGTGCCCATCCCTTGTCTGTCATTACGTTTTGTTTGTACTCAAGTAAAGAGCTAAACCCTGCTTTTGACTACTCCGTGTTTCGTGTTATCTTTGAGACTACTTGCGATTCTACCTATTGGGTTCAGGTCCGCTTTTGGGTCGCAACTTTCAGTGTGCTAGCACCCAGCGTGACAGAATGACAGACCACCAATACGACCCAGCGGTCCTGATGAATCTTCAGCATGCCTTACGCCTTCAGGGGACGGCTATGGGCCAGCAGACCGAAGAGGTGCTGGCCATGGGTGGTCAGCTGCAGGCTATTGGGCAGACCGTGAACCAGCTGGCGGCTTCTCAGGCCGAGCTCCGTGCTATGGTGCAGGCGGCACCTACACAGCCAACGATTCCACCGGCTGACTCCTCGACCAGGGACGTTTCTCTCCCAGCTCCGGAGAGATATGACGGTCATCCGGATGGCTGTCGTGGTTTCCTAATGCAGTGCAACAGCGTTTTCCGGTGCCAGCCTAACGCCTTCAGGAGTGAGCAAACCCGGGTGGCCTACATAATGGCTCTGCTTACCGGCAGGGCTCTGACCTGGGCGACGGCGTTTTCAGAACATCCCACGCCGGCGCTCCACGACTCCCAACACTTTATGCAAGAGTTTCGGCGTGTTTTTGACCACCGTCGTAGCGGACATGAGGCTGCAACTAAACTCCTGCGTTTACGTCAAGGGGCTAGGACCGTGGCGGACTATGCTGTGGAGTTTCGGTCTTTAGCGGTGGACAGCCAGTGGACCGACGCGGCGTTAGTGCCGGCTTTCCAGATGGGACTCATCGAGGAAATAAAGGACGAGCTGGCTGCTCGGGAGGACGTTGACGACCTGGAGAGTCTTATCAATCTGGCTCTCCGTATTGACAAACGGCTTCGAGAGAGACGTGAGCAGCGCCGTGCTACCGGCTTAACCTTTCTACCTCGGGCCGATGAGGGCCGCTACCTGTCACCCCCGGAACAACGGGTCACAGGGGACGTCGAACCCATGCAGCTGGGACGGACGCGCATTACGGCCCATGAACGGGAGCGACGGGTGAGGGAGCGCCGCTGTCTGTACTGCGGCGACACCGGCCACTTCCGCAACCAGTGTGACCGGAGGCAGGGAAACGCACACGCTCACCAGTCCTAGGGAGGGGACCGGTGAGTACATGCATCCTCTCTACCTTACTGCCTTCACGTTTGTCTCTTCCTGTGACTATTTTTTGTGCAGGTAGGCAGCACACTGCCTCTGCTTTTATTGACTCAGGGGCTGCGGGTAACTTTATGGACGAGGCGTGGGCGACCAAATGTGGGATTCCCCTGTGGCCATTGGAGCACCCATTGCCGGTTTATGCGTTGGACGGGCGTGCCCTGGGTACCGGGACGGTTAGCCGCAGTACAGGTCCAATCCAGCTACGCACGGTGCTTAACCACCAGGAGACCATCCAGCTGCATATTATTGACTCGCCCAGCCTGCCGATTATTCTCGGTTACCCCTGGCTGGCTCAACACAATCCGCACCTTTGCTGGTCCTCTGGTACCCTTTTAGCATGGGACCAGCGGTGTCGAGCTACCTGCCTTCGGGACCAGCCATGCCTGGACCAGCCTGAACTGTCACCCCCGGCTGACTTATCCTTGGTGCCAGGTCAGTATCACGATTTAGGCGCGGTCTTCAGCAAGACACGCAGTAGCAGGCTTCCCCCGCACCGGGAATTCGACTGCGCCATTGACCTCCTCCCTGGGACCATGCCACCTAGAGGGCGCCTGTTCGCCCTTTCCGCACCTGAACATCGGGCCATGGACAGATATATAGAGGAGGCACTGGCGGCCGGGTTCATCCGCCCTTCCACGTCTCCAGCTGGGGCTGGGTTTTTTTTTGTGGACAAGAAGAACGGGGACCTCCGCCCGTGCATCGACTACCGGGGTGTGAACAAGATTACGGTCAAGAACCGGTACCCTCTTCCCCTCATGACCGGCGCTTTTGAGCGTCTCCAGGGCGCGTCTGTGTTCACTAAATTGGATCTACGCAACGCCTACAACCTGGTGCGCATACGCGCGGGCGACGAGTGGAAGACTGCTTTTAACACCCCCAACGGACATTATGAGTACCTGGTGATGCCTTTTGGCCTCACCAATGCCCCGGCTGTGTTCCAGGCGCTTATTAATCACGTGTTGAGGGACTTTCTGGCCCGTTTTGTGTATGTTTATTTGGATGACATCCTCATCTTCTCCAATTCTGAGGAGGAGCACTTCACACACGTCCGTGTCGTCCTCCAGCGCTTGCTCCAGCATCTGTTGTTTGTCAAACCGGAGAAGTGCGAGTTTCATGTCCGGCGGGTGGCGTTTCTGGGATTTATCGTCTCCCAGGGCCGACTCGAGATGGACCCCTCCAAGGTGTGCGCGGTCCGGGAGTGGCCCGTCCCTGCGTCCGTGAAGGACGTGCAGCGCTTCCTCGGGTTCGCCAATTTCTACCGGCGGTTTATCCGGGACTTCGGGACCCTGGCCTTACCCCTCACGGACCTCACCAGGAAGACGGAGGGGCGCTTTGTGTTTTCCGCAGCCGCCAGGGGGGCTTTCGACGTCCTCAAGCGTCGCTTCACCTCGGCTCCGATCCTGCAGCTGCCCGATCCAGGCCATCCGTTCGTGGTGGAGGTCGACGCTTCCGAGCTGGGGGCGGGGGCGGTCCTTTCGCAGCGTGGTCGTCCCGATGGGAAGCTTCGCCCCTGCGCATTCTTCTCTCGTCGCTTCTCCTCGGCCGAGTGCAACTACGGCATCGGGGACCGAGAATTGCTCGCGGTCAAGCTGGCCTTGGAGGAATGGCGGCACTGGCTGGAGGGAGCGGCACACCCGGTGGTGGTCTGGACTGACCACAAGAACCTTGAGTTCGTAAAGACTGCTAAGAGACTCAATTCCCGGCAGGCGAGGTGGGCTCTGTTTTTTGAGCGCTTTGACCTGCTCATTACTTACCGTCCGGGGTCGAAGAACGGCAAACCGGACGCTCTGTCACGGCTGCCGGGTCCCCCTGCGGCGACCCCCGGGGATGATACCATTGTTCCGGCCTCCAGGATCGTGGCTCCGGTCCAGTGGGACGTCGTGGAAGAGGTCCGTAGGACAGGCACCGGCGCCCGCGTTCCTCCGGGGGGGCCTCCTCGGCGCCTTTACGTGGTTCCTGGACTGCGCTCGAAGGTCCTCACGTGGGCGCATGCTTCCCCTTTTTCCTGTCATCCTGGACGGAGGAGGACCTTGGAGTTGCTTCAGCGACGGTTCTGGTGGCCCAGCATGAGGAAGGATGGGGAGGACTATGTGGCTGCATGCACCACCTGTGCCCGTAACAAGACCCAGTCTACTCGTCCGGCGGGTCTGCTACTGCCCCTACCGGTTCCCAGGCGCCCTTGGTCGCACATCTCCTTGGACTTCATAACCGGGTTGCCTCCGTCCCAAGGGAACACCGCCATACTGGTGGTGGTTGACCGGTTCTCAAAGACTGCCCGCTTTATTCCACTACCCAAGCTACCGTCGGCCCCTGAGACTGCCCGGCTGGTCCTCCATCACGTGTTCCGGTTCCACGGCCCCCCTACGGACGTTGTCAGCGATCGGGGTCCTCAGTTTACCTCCAGATTCTGGAGGGCTTTCTGCCGTCTGCTGGGGGCCACGGTGAGCCTGTCTTCTGGGTTCCACCCGCAGTCCAACGGGCAGACGGAGCGGGTTAACCAAGAGCTGGAAACCAGCCTCCGCTGTCTGGTGTCCAGAAGTCCCTCTTCCTGGAGCCAGCAAATACTCTGGGCCGAGTTCGCTCACAACACCTTGCATCACTCGGCCTTAGGTATGTCACCTTTCGAATGCCTGTGTGGATATGCTGTCCCATTGTTTCCCGAGCAGGAGGAGGAAGTGGGGGTCCCGTCAGCCGAGGCATTTGTGAGCCGTTGCCGCCGGACGTGGCGGAGGGCCAGGGCTGCATCGATACATGCACGCAGGGCCGTGGAGAAGCAGGCCAACCGCCGTCGCCGTCCCGGACCGAATTACCGGGTGGGTCAACGGGTCTGGTTGTCCACGAAAGATATCCCACTCCGGGGAGGGACTCCCAAGCTCCACCAGAGGTACGTCGGGCCATTCAAGATCATCCGGAGGATCAACCCGGTGGCGGTCCGTCTCCAGCTCCCCAGGTCCCTGCATGTGCACCCAGTATTCCACATCTCTCGACTAAAGCCACTGCTCGTCAGTACCCTGGTTCCGTCTGAGACCCCTGCTCCGGCTCCCCGGTTCATCGATGGAGGATTGGCATATACCGTGAGGCGTATCCTGGACACTCGTCTGGTCCGAGGACGTCGGCAGTATCTGGTGGACTGGGAGGGCTACGGGCCGGAGGAACGTTCCTGGGAGCCTGCGGCCCAGATCCTGGATAAAGGCCTCATCTCTTCTTTTCTCTCCTCCAGGGCGCCTGCTGCTCGCGTCCGGTGCCGCGCTTCGGGGAGGGGGTCCTGTCAGGGTCGGGATCTTCCTTTGCCAACCTGAGGGAGGATCAGGACCGAGGACAGCTCCTGAGGCGACAGCACCTCAGCTCATTAGTGTTTTATTACTCTCACCTGTGTGTGTTTGGTTAATTGGTTTCCTTATGTTTCGTTTGCCCTTTTTATAGCCCTGCACGTGTGCCCATCCCTTGTCTGTCATTACGTTTTGTTTGTACTCAAGTAAAGAGCTAAACCCTGCTTTTGACTACTCCGTGTTTCGTGTTATCTTTGAGACTACTTGCGATTCTACCTATTGGGTTCAGGTCCGCTTTTGGGTCGCAACTTTCAGTGTGCTAGCACCCAGCATTACAATGTCCCGGTTTTCAACATTCCCTACCAAATTTGTCCCGGTTTTCAATTAAAATAATAACATTATGCTAATAATACTGCGACCCGGCCCCGGATAATGGATGGATGGATGGATGGATGGATGGATGGATATTATACTTGTTTTCAGCGCTTATATAGACGTTTATCTGTCCCACTCGTTCTTACCTAACCCAATCAAAAAGCATAGACAATGCACTGCGCGTCTGAATTCAACACTGATTTGTATGTGTGTAAAACAATCGGTGTGTCATCCTCAATGCTGTTGCTAGGACTCATGCATGTGCACGTACATGGGGTCCTGGTTTGAAAATGTGGTCACCCTAGCTTAGTCCTTTTGCTGGGGCTCTTGTGGGCCTGGTCCTTGGGGTTTTTGTGGGCCTGGTCCTTGGGGCTCTTGTGGGCCTGGTCCTTGGGGCTCTTGTGGGCCTGGTCCTTGTGGTTCTTGTGGGCCTGGTCCTTTGGGTTCTTGTGGGCCTGGTCCTTGGGGTTCTTGTGGGCCTGGTCCTTTGGGTTCTTGTGGACCTGGTCCTTTGGGTTATTGTGGGGTGATCCATGTTGCCTTTTCTTCCCCTCAGATCAATGGCGTGACCTTCCCGCTGCCAGGAGAAGGACCGGAGCAGCAGCTCCTCAAGCCCAACGAATGGAGCTACTGCGACTACTTCTGGGTGAGCCCAAACCCAGCACCTACACATAGCACTGCACCGAGCTGGACTGGCCTCTGTGCTCCTCCACAACATAACACTACACCGAGCTGGACTGGCCTCTGTGCTCCTCCACAACATAGCACTGCACCGAGCTAGACTGGCCTCTGTGCTCCTCCACAACATAGCACTACACCGAGCTAGACTGGCCTCTGTGCTCCTCCACAACATAGCACTACACCGAGCTAGACTGGCCTCTGTGCTCCTCCACAACATAACACTACACCGAGCTAGACTTGTCGCTGTGCTCCTCCACAAACATTGTCCTCAACTGTTGAGTGTAAACGCATCTAATTTGGGCCAGTATGCTACAAGTCTATACGTAGGTCTTTACCACGGGAGTAACAGTCCATCACACGGTCTAATCCCCGCTGTATGATGTATCCATGCATTTGCTTATCCAGCCTAGTTCATTTGGTTGACTAAAACAGACATCTTGTTGTACCCACTGGTGTGGGTGTGGCTGAGTTCTGGTCATGCTACACTATGGAGGCCTGTGTGTCCCTCGGGTGGCATGCCAGACCCCCTGTACCTGTGCTCAGGCCCGCAGTCTGAAGCTGTCACCTCGGCTTCACTCAGCCGCTCACGCCCCGACACAGGAACACCTTGTCACGCGCCGACACAGGAACACCTTGTCACGCCCCGACACAGGAACACCTTGTCACGCCCCGACACAGGAACACCTTGTCACGCCCCGACACAGGAACACCTTGTCACGCGCCGACACAGGAACACCTTGTCACGCCCCGACACAGGAACACCTTGTCACGCGCCGACACAGGAACACCTTGTCACGCCCCGACACAGGAACACCTTGTCACGCCCCGACACAGGAACACCTTGTCACGCGCCGACACAGGAACACCTTGTCACGCGCCGACACAGGAACACCTTGTCACGCCCCGACACAGGAACACCTTGTCACGCGCCGACACAGGAACACCTTGTCACGCCCCGACACAGGAACACCTTGTCACGCCCCGACACAGGAACACCTTGTCACGCGCCGACACAGGAACACCTTGTCACGCCCGACACAGGAACACCTTGTCACGCGCCGACACAGGAACACCTTGTCACGCCCGACACAGGAACACCTTGTCACGCCCCGACACAGGAACACCTTGTCACGCGCCGACACAGGAACACCTTGTCACGCCCCGACACAGGAACACCTTGTCACGGCCCGACACAGGAACACCTTGTCACGCCCCGACACAGGAACACCTTGTCACGCCCCGACACAGGAACACCTTGTCACGCCCCGACACAGGAACACCTTGTCACGCGCCGACACAGGAACACCTTGTCACGCGCCGACACAGGAACACCTTGTCACGCGCCGACACAGGAACACCTTGTCACGCGCCGCGGAGGGAACATCTCCTAGCTCAGCCATGGTCCTACGCACACACACATCTGCCCACCGGCAGCCTACGTGTCCCTATGCACGCACATGTGAATCACTTTGACTCACTGGTTAGATTGAGTCACCACCCCCTCCACCACACACACGCTGTCACACACACACACACACACACACACACACATATGCACACACACACACACACACACACACAAACACACGCACACATATGCATACATACACACACACACACACACACACACACACACACACACACACACACACACAAACACACGCACACATATGCACACACACACACACACACACACACACACACACACACACACACACACACACATACACACACACACACACACACACACACACACACACACACACACACACACACACACACAAACACATGCACACACATATACACACATGCACACACGCACATACACACACACACACACTTGTCCACACACATGCACACACACGCACACACATACAAAAGTAAACATTGTTTGGCTAAAAAGGATTTTATTGCATGAACTAGAATTACTGTCTGTTTATTGAGGGATGTTCTCGTGCTCTCCCCTCAGACGGACAAGAAGGACCCCCAGGGGACCACCTCCGTGCCGGGCATCGAGGTGCTGTTGCAGAAACAGCTCAAGGGCAAACAGATGCAGAAGGAAATGGCTGAATTCATCCATGAGAGGTAGCACATCTCCATGCTAGTGAAAGGACGGGGTAGAGATCTAAGGGTTGTATTTGCTGGGGAGAGATCTAAGAGTCGTGTGTGTCATGCTTCCAGATTAGTATGCCATTGTTGCCATAGTTTTCACCATCCCAGCGGTATAATCCTGTGTAGGCTGTGTTCAGTGTGTATAATCAGATAGGATGTGTTCAGTGTGTCTAATCAGATAGGATGTGTTCAGTGTGTATAATCAGATAGGCTGTGTTCAGTGTCTGAACACATAGGCTGTGTTCAGTGTGTATAATCAGATAGGCTGTGTTCAGCGTATAATCCGATATGCTGTGTTCAGTGTGTATAATCAGATAGGCTGTGTTCAGTGTGTCTGATCAGATAGAATGTGTTCAGTGTCTGATCAGATATGCTGTGTTCAGTGTGTCTGATCAGATAGGCGTTCAGTGCTTTTTAATGCTTGATTGCAGGCTCCAATGCCTTTTTAATTGTATACTACTTATTTTGATCTTATTTTATTTTATTTATTTATTTATTTTTATTATTTTTATGAGAACTGTTTTTTATATTACTGTACGGCGACCTTGAGTGCCTTGAAAGTCCAATGTATTATTATTATTATTATTGTATTAATCAGATAGGCGTTCAGTGTCTGATCAGAAAGGCTGTGTTCAGTGTGTATAATCAGAAAGGCGTTCAGTGTCTGATCAGATAGGCTGTGTTCAGTGTATAATCAGATAGGATGTGTTCAGTGTGTATAATCAGAAAGGCGTTCAGTGTCTGATCAGATAGGCTGTGTTCAGTGTATAATCAGATAGGATGTGTTCAGTGTGTATAATCAGATAGGCGTTCAGTGTCTGATCAGAAAGGCTGTGTTCAGTGTATAATCAGATAGGCTGTGTTCAGTGTATAATCAGATAGGATGTGTTCAGTGTGTCTAATCAGATAGGATGTGTTCAGTGTATAATCAGATAGGCTGTGTTCAGTGTGTATTATCGGATAGGATGTGTTCAGTGTCTGATCAGATAGGATGTGTTCAGTGTGTCTGATCAGATAGGCGTTCAGTCTCTAATCACATAGGATGTGTTCAGTGTATAATCAGATAGGCTGTGTTCAGTGTGTCTGATCAGATAAGCATTCAGTCTCTAATCACATAGGATGTATTCAGTGTGTATAATTTGATAGGTGTTCAGTTTCTAATCAGATTTGTGATTAATTTGTGTAAAGCGCTTTGAGTCTCGAGAAAAGCACTAAAAACTAAATAAAATTAATTAGATAGGATGTGTTCAGTGTCTGATCAGATAGGCTGTGTTCAGTGCCTCATCAGATAGGCTGTGTTCATCAAGGACTCAACACCTAGCATGGTTTCACAGTCTCTGTAGTGCCTCACTAAAACCGACAAAAGTTTCCATTGACTTGGGTTTTTTGTCAACTTTCTCCCCTGATCGCACTCACAATCGATTTAAGAAGCATTAGTATATATATACAGCCCCCACAAAGCTATTCAGGGCTGACCTTTATTTGTGGCTTCCGTGGCTTTGTGTGGGCTGGAGGCGTGCCAGCTGACACACAGGGTCTAGGGAATGTGTGGTCTCTCTCAGCGGACAGGTTTTGCTCAGGTACGCATGGCAAATGGGGCGTGTTGGAGGATTTGAATGTCACGCCGGTCACAAACATGGCTGCCCTTTCTGAATAGCCCCTAGGCCAGGCACAAGTAAATATGCTAATGTTT
This sequence comes from Galaxias olidus, assembly GCA_026901105.3. Classification (NCBI taxonomy): domain Eukaryota; kingdom Metazoa; phylum Chordata; class Actinopteri; order Galaxiiformes; family Galaxiidae; genus Galaxias; species Galaxias olidus. The sequence goes on along the minus strand of JAPMUY010006844.1, from coordinate 292,829 downwards.
TATTCCTGGCCATTACACAAGGCAGCACTTTGAAACTGGGCTGTTTGGATTTTTCTTGATAGAAAATATTTCATAAAGGCCATAGCAGTATGTAAAGGCATTAGTATTTAGTAATGTATAAGAAGGCTGTGTGTCTATGCCCACTTTGACGTAAACTTCTTGGCTAGAGTAGTTTGGCCCCTCTAGACACCCGTACCTCAGGGTTTAATCTCTGATTCTGTCTCAGGATCAAGATTGAAGAGGAGTACGCCAAGAATCTTTCCAAGCTGTCTCTCAGTCCTCTGGCAGCACAGGAGGAAGGGTAAGTGAGTGAGTGAGTGAGTGAGTGAGTGAGTGAGTGAGTGAGTGAGTGCGTGCGTGCGTGCGTGCGTGCGTGCGAGAGAGCGTGCGTGCGTGCGTGCGTGCGTGCTTGCGTGCGTGCGTGAATGAGTGAGAGAGTGAGTGCGTGCGTGCGTGCGTGCTTGCGTGCGTGCGTGAATGAGTGAGTGAGTGAGTGCGTGCGTGCGGGCGGGCGGGCGGGAGGGAGGGAGGGAGGTAGGGAGGGAGGGAGGAAGGGACTGACGATTCGTACTTAGAAAACTTGATTCATTTAGTTTTGTTTGTTTTATCTTTCAGAGAAATAGGATATGATGTATTGCTTTTTTAACTGAATATTGATCTATTGTTCATTTCAACCAAGGTCTGATATCTGAAGGTTTTATACTAATGTTCTACTGAAATGTAATTGTAGAACTCTTGGGGAAGCCTGGAACCAGCTGAAGAAGAGCCTTCATGACGAGGCCGAGGTCCACCTTAAGTTCTCCAATAAGGTACCGTCACAGAAATAGGTCTGTGAATTCTAAACATACCGCGCCGGATGTCTGGGGAAAAACATCAGTCAACTGAATCATGGAGTCCGGGTTTGAGAATAGGACAGCTTGTCTGACCGTATCCCAGGGGTCTCTGTGCGTGTTTACTTCAGCCTGCGGGGGTCTCCGTGCGTGTTTACTTCAGCCTGCTTGGGTTTGGGCTCCACGCTCATCGTGACTCGATTACCAGTGAAGCAGAAATTCAACACGGGCTCTTAACACAGCCCGGAAATAACATGGGGACAGCCTGTGAGGTTTAGATTGCCTCTCTCTATTGTCTCTCTAATGCAAAGTGTCCGTTGACGAGTACCCAGTGAGATACTCTCTGGACATAGCCAAGGCTGACCTCTGACCTCTGACACTGGAAACGAGACGGCTTTGCTAACATGCGGCCTATATAACTTTGAGAAACAGAAGAAGACCACTCAAATCTATACAGAGCAACAGACATATTGTCGGTCATTCTTAAATGGATTCATGTAGCCCCCACTGCCGTGTCATAGCGTAGCATGTGAATGCATATTATTTCTGCATCCCAGTGCATTGCAGTGCACTGCTACAGTATGGCACTAACATTTGTGAGGCCTCCTCTTTTTAGCTGCACACAGAAGTGGAGAAGCCCCTGTTGACCTTCAGAGACAACATCAAGAAAGACCTGAAGAAGTATGACCACCACCTGGCAGACCTCAGGAAGCAGCTAGCCAGCCGCTACGCGGGCGTGGAGAAGGTATAATAATACATTTCATTTCATTTAATCATTAAATATAACGATGTAATTATATTATTAATAATATATATGAACCCTCACTATGCATTACTGGTCTGAAAGAAGACTTTAAATATATAAAAGTGCAAAGACTAATAATTGCTAACATGCACATTTTTTTTGCATGTCAGTTGTAAATGTTTAATGCTAAAATAATTTATATTCAGGACGCACTCTGGATTTGATAGTCTACCTCATTCGTATCATAATAGCGTAGGTTAAATTTACCCATCTCTGGGCTTGTGGGCTGAGTCCAACTCTGTTCCCTGTGTTCCTCTGTTCCCTGTGTGTTATTTTAAATTGTCATCCGTTGAAAAGGGGATTCTGTGGGCTTACTGCTGAAGTGTTATTTACCTTATAAACACTATTACACAATAACACCATTACATCATCATCATCATCGTCATCCGCTTTGTCCGGGGTCGGGTCGCGGAGGTAGCAGTTCAAGCAGGGCATCCCAAACTTCCCTTTCCCAGGCCACGTTAACCAGCTGACTGGGGGATTCCAAGGCGTTCCTAGGCCAGTGTGGAGATATAATCCCTCCACCTGGTCCTAGGTCTGCCCTGCGGCCTCCGCCCAGCTGGACGTGCCTGGAACACCTCCCTAGGGAGGCGGCCAGGTGGCATCCTTACTAGATGCCCGAACCACCTCAACTGGCTCCTTTCTACGCAAAAACTTAAAAACACACTTACACCATTACACCATTACACCATGGCTTATAAACACCATTACACAATAACACCATTACACCATGGTTTATAAACACCATGACACCATTACACCATGGCTTATAAACACCATTACACCATTACACCATGGTTTATAAACACCATGACACCATTACACCATTAGACCATGCCTTATAAACGCCATAACACCATAACACCATTACACCATGGCTTATAAACACCATTACACCATTACACCATGGATTATAAACACCATTACACCATTACACCATGGATTATAAACACCATAACACCATTACACTATTACACCATAACACCATGCTCTTCACCAAAGTGCTCTTTTCTCCTTCCTTTCTATCTTTTTTCTTTTTGGATTATAGTTACACCATTATGGCGGAACAAAATGGCAACCAAAGTGCTCTTTTCCTTCCTTTCTATCTTTTTTTCTTTTTTTTTGTACACTATGGGCAATGCCAGTACACCCGACAGATGCTTTTGAATATCGGAAATAATCACCATTTATCTGTTTCGGGTGACTTTCACCACACGCACAACATCCCTGACGACATTGCGAGATCGCCGGGCTCTCCGTGGATTGTCGTCGGGTCTGGGAGGCGGCGCAGGCGGAGGAGAGAGAGGAAGCAGAAGCGGGGGCGCAGGTCCGGCGCTATGCTACGGCTAAGAGAACAACCACACAAGCCACCTCTCCCGAGCCTGTACCTCTCCAATGCCAGATCCCTGGTGCATAAAACGGACGAGCTGAGACTATTACTCGCCGCAAATCGCTATGTTCGTGAGTGCTGTGTGCTGATTATCACCGAAACCTGGCTTCACCCGGACATTCCCGATGCTAGCGTACAGCTAGCAGACCGGACCCTATTGCGTTGGGACAGGACCGAGGAGTCCGGTAAGAGCAGAGGAGGGGGAGTCTGTATTTATGTGCACGACAACTGGTGTAACAACGGGACAATAATAGACCAACACTGTTGCCCGGACTTGGAGTACATGTCCGTAAGATGCCGGCCTTTTTTTCTGCCGAGGGAGCTGAGTGTCGTGATCATCACAGCCACGTATATTCCACCCGACGCCAGTGTAAACACGGCGCTCTCTCTCCTGCTCAAAACCGTAAATGAACAACAGCGGGCTCATCCCAACGGTGTCCACATCATTGCAGGGGACTTTAATAAGGCCAATCTAAAGACTGTACTCCCAAAGTTCTACCAGCATGTCAAGTGTGCTACAAGGGGGGAGAACACCCTGGACCATGTTTACACTAACATCAAGCATGCATACAGGGCTGTACCCCTCCCCCACCTTGGACAATCAGACCATCTTTCCCTCCTGCTCCCCCCAGCCTACACCCCCTCAAACGTAGGGCCAAGCCCACTTCAAAAACCATCACAGCCTGGCCTGAAGATGCACTCGACAAACTCAAAGACTGTTTTCAACAGACAGACTGGGACATATATTTGAACAACAGGACCTGGGGACACTCACAGGAACGGTACTAGACTATATTAAGTTTTGTATCGGGAATGTGACCATGGACAAAACCATCAGGGTTTTCCCCAACCAGAAACCCTGGATGACCCCCCAGGTCCGTGCACTCCTCAGGGCCCGTGATGCTGCCTTCAGGTCAGGAGACAGAGCACTCTACAGTGCTGCTCGAGCTGACCTGAGGAGAGGTACAAAAACAGCTAAGGCAGACCACAGGAGGCACATAGAGTCCCATCTGTCCAGCAGAAACATTCGAGAGGTGTGGCAGGGCATCCAGGACATCACCAACTTCAGAGGAGGCGAGGCGTCAACGGGGGCTCAAAGTGCTGCTCTGGCAGAGGAGCTAAACGGCTTCTTTGCCCGCTTTGAAACATCTCAGCAGCACGCATCTGCTCCAGCCACTCCCCCTCCCCCACCCTGCTCCCACAATCCCCCTCCCCCACCCTGCCCCCGCATCACCACATCCACCTCCCCTCCCCCGCCCCGCACCACCCCACTCACTGTTCAGGAGCACGACGTCAGGCGGGTGCTCCAGACAGTCAACACAAAGAAGGCTACCGGCCCAGACGGGGTTCCAGGTAGGGTGCTCAGAGCATGCGCTCACCAGCTCGCCCCCACCTTTACCAGGATCTTCAACCTCTCTCTGGCCCAGGCAATCATCCCACCCTGCCTCAAATCATCCACAATAATCCCGGTGCCGAAGAAGTCTCCCATCACCAGCCTGAATGATTACCGACCAGTGGCACTCACCCCGGTGATTATGAAGTGCTTTGAGAGACTCGTTCTGCAGCACATCAAGGACCATCTCCCCCAGACTTTGACTCCCACCAGTTTGCATACCGTGCTAACAGATCCACCGAGGACGCCGTAGCCATAGCTCTTCACTCTGCGCTGGAACACCTGGAGCAGCAGCAGAGATACGTCCGGATGCTCTTTGTGGATTACAGTTCAGCCTTCAATACAATAATACCGGACAGGTTATGCTACAAACTGGACACCATTGGCCTCCCCCTCTCACATGTGCCTGGATAAAGGACTTCCTAACGTCCCGACCCCAGACTGTGAGACTTGGCCCCCACCTCTCCTCAACCCGCACGCTGAGCATCGGCTCCCCACAGGGGTGCGTGCTGAGCCCCCTCCTGTACTGCCTCTACACCCAAGACTGCAGGCCGGCCCACAAGGACAACCTCTTCGTCAAGTTTGCAGACGATACCACGGTGGTCGGTCTCATCTCCAGGGCTGATGAGGCGGCCACAGAGAGGAGGTCCTGAAGCTGGTTGCTTGGTGCTCTGAGAACAATCTTGTTCTAAACACCAAGAAAACCAAGGAGATCATCATTGACTTCAGGAGGCACCGCACGGACCCAGCCCCCTCTACATCAACGGCGAGAGTGTGGAGCGTGTTCGCACCATCAAGTTTCTGGGCGTGACTATCTCGGCCACCATCTCCTGGACAGAGAACGTCACCGCCATCATCAAGAAGGCTCAGCAGCGGCTACACTTCCTGAGAATCCTCAGGAAGCACAAGCTGAATTCCACCTTACTGCTGACCTTCTACCGTTCATCAATCGAGAGCCTGCTGACATACTGCATCACAGTGTGGTATGGCAGCTGCTCTGTAGCAGACAAGGGGAGAATACAGAGAGTCATAAAGACAGCACAAAAGACCATCGGCTGCTCTCTCCTTCCCTAACGGACATCTACACCTCTCGCTGCCTCTGCAGAGCCAAAAATATCCAAAAGGACAGCTCTCACCCTAGCTCTGGTCTGTTTGCCCTGCTGCCCTCCGGGAGGCGCTACAGGTGCCTCAAGACCAGAACAAACAGATTTAAAAACAGCTTCTTCCCCCAGGCAATAACCCTGCTGAACTCAAATTTGTAACCCCTGTGCAATAGTCATATAGGTATATTTATTTAATTCCGTGCAATACCTGTTAATTCCGTGCAATACCTGTATAGACGTATTTTTCAGCTGTGAATTTCATACATAGATTTAGATATTTTCTTACTGCAATGTACATAGACATGTGGATATATTTTTATCGGGACTACGTACCCATCTTATCTTATCTTATTTTATACTTTTATTTATTTTATTTTATCTTATCTTATTCCTGTTTTAATCTGTACTGCACTGTTTGGTGGTTGCTTAATCTCATTGTACCTGTGTATAATGACAATAAAGGCATTCTATTCTATTCTATTCTATTCTATTACAACATTACACCATTACACCATGGATTACAAACACCATTACACCATTACACCATTACACCATGCCTTATAAACACCATAACACCATTACACCATTACATCATGGCTTATAAACACCATAACACCATAACACCATTACACCATGGCTTATAAACACCATAACACCATAACACCATGGCTTATAAACACCATAACACCATTACACTATTACACCATCACACCATTACACCATTACACCATGGCTTATAAACACCATTACACCATAACACCATTACACCATGGCTTATAAACACCATTACACCATTACACCATTACACCATGGCTTATAAACACCATGACACCATTACACCATTACACCATGGCTTATAAACACCATTACACCATTACACCATGGCTTATAAACACCATTACACCATGGCTTATAAACACCATTACACCATTACACCATGGCTTATAAACACCATTACACCATTACACCATGGCTTATAAACACCATTACACCATTACACCATGGCTTATAAACACCATTACACCATGGCTTATAAACACCATAACACCATAACACCATTACACCATTACACCATGGCTTATAAACACCATTACACCATTACACCATGGCTTATAAACACCATAACACCATAACACCATTACACCATTACACCATGGCTTATAAACACCATTACACCATAACACCATTACACCATGGCTTATAAACGCCATAACACCATAACACCATGGCTTATAAACACCATTACACCATTACACCATTACACCATTACACCATGGCTTATAAACACCATTACACCATGGCTTATAAACACCATTACACCATGGCTTATAAACACCATTACACCATTACACCATTACACCATGGCTTGGGAGGTTTGCCTCAATAGAAAATAAGGAGTGAGTCGGTGAACTAAGCATAGATCAAAGGGATGAGTGTGGGATTCCAGAGGGGAAATAGACATTAAACACTTGTGATTGCAGCTGTAAATAGTTGTAGGTACAGTAAATCTCAGGATTACTGTTTGATCGACTCATTTTGTGTCTTAATGCATGCTGGGACCTGCAGTCCCGCAAAGCCCTAGCGGACAGGCAGAAAGACCTGGAGGTTAAGACCCAGCAGCTGGAGGTCAAGCTCAGCAACAAGCACGAGGAGGACATCAAGAAGGCCCGGCGGAAATCCACTCAAGCAGGTAAAGTGGAAGTCCCATAGAGGGTCATAGGTCAAACACGGTTTGTGCAGCCCAAAATAAACCCAATCACAGCTGTGTGGTCAGCCTGGCCAGAGGATTTATGGGCAGGAGAGAACGCTGTGTCTTTGTTCATCACATGACTTCTGCAGCTTGTAAACAGAACACCAGTCTAGTGGCACATGTGACAACACTTACACTCAGACTGATATGACAACACTTACACTCAGACGGATGTGACAACACTTACACTCAGACTGCACCTGCACCTCTTCAGGCTTCTAGCTGCACATCGTTAACTTTTATGCATTGATTTGCTGTGCTCATGGAGGCGGCACATTCCCTCACCTTTCAGACTGTCGCCATTCACAGCAGCCACTGCTGCGCCGCGCGGCCCCGTGCCGCTGAGCAAACCTCTTTCATGCTGCATAAGCTGCTTTGCAAATAGCCAGTCCTCTGGGCTGAGATGGTTTGTTATTGTGGTGTCTTGCACTGCCCCAGTGGAGTGGAGTTTCTGTGTGGTGGTGATGGGAGGCGTGAGGCATGGCAGACAGGCTGGGAGCCCAGTGGAGAGACACTGTCCCTGGCTGCACACCAGGACGCCACACAGCAGCACCAGCACTGGTGGACCGGGCCCAGACTTCGTTACCACATCGCTTAACGCTCTGTGTTTCCTGTGGGATCAGAGGGACCATTAACTTTAATCCATGGTCCTTTTTAATCTTTTGGTCCGGGTAAAGAATGGTTTTCTTCTGAATAGAGGACTTGTCCCGTTGGTCTCTGGCCAGCCGTCTCAGGCTCTTTGGCAGCCTCGGGGGTATGCACAGGGCGGAGAGGTTTCACACGCTCAGCCTCGGGGGTCTGCACAGGGCGGAGAGGTTTCACACGCTCAGCCTCGGGGGTCTGCACAGGGCGGAGAGGTTTCACACGCTCAGCCTCGGGGGTATGCACAGGGCGGAGAGGTTTCACACGCTCACCTCGGGGGTCTGCACAGGGCCTCGGGGGTATGCACAGGGCGGAGAGGTTTCACACGCTCAGGCTGGCCTCGGGGGTATGCACAGGGCGGAGAGGTTTCACACGCTCAGGCTGGGACTGGGTTCCCAGACGCTTCTTACCCAACTCTATTTTCAGGCTGGGGTTGAGGCTCTGTTTTGAGGCTGGGGTTGAGGCTCTGTTTTGAGGCTGGGGTTGAGGCTCTGTCTTCAGGCTGGGGTTGATGCTCTGTTTTCAGGCTGGGGTTGAGGCTTTGTTTTCAGGCTGGGGTTGAGGCTCTGTTTTGAGGCTGGGGTTGAGGCTCTGTTTTGAGGCTGGGGTTGAGGCTCTGTCTTCAGGCTGGGGTTGAGGCTCGGTTTTCAGGCTGGGGTTGAGGCTTTGTTTTCAGGCTGGGGTTGAGGCTCTGTTTTCAGGCTGGGGTTGAGGCTCTGTTTTCAGGCTGGGGTTGAGGCTCTGTCTTCAGGCTGGGGCTGAGGCTCTGTTTTCAGGCTGGGGTTGAGGCTCTGTTTTCAGGCTGGGGTTGAGGCTTTGTTTTCAGGCTGGGGTTGAGGCTGTGTTTTGAGGCTGGGGTTGAGACTCTGTTTTGAGGCTGGGGTTGAGGCTCTGTTTTCAGGCTGGGGTTGAGGCTCTGTCTTCAGGCTGGGGTTGAGGCTCTGTTTTCAGGCTGGGGTTGAGGCTTTGTTTTCAGGCTGGGGTTGAGGCTCTGTATTCAGGCTGGGGTTGAGGCGCTGCTGCAGAGGGGGCGTCAGCACAGACATGAATATGTTAAGTAACTCACTCAGGAGGCTACAGGAGGACTTCTCCAGCTAAATGCAAAGCCTAGAGAACTGCAGTATTAGTATTAGGATTAGTCAGTTAAAGAAATGGCTTGAGCAAATCTTCATATTATATATTTTGCCTCTATTAGCTTGCATAGATCCTAATTGCCACAAATGATTCATCTGTGCAGCTATGAACGATTCCAAAAACCTTGCCGTTTCAGTTGCTCGAAATACTTTCAGGTTGTTCAAACTGCAGGAATACTGTGTATCATGATTTATGTCCTTAGCAACAAAAATATGATTTGTGCATGGTGCAGTTTATCTGCCAAACATTTCTTCTACAGCTCAGATTAGGCACAACGCTATAGAAGAGCTCTCTCAGTTCTGTGCCTAGGGCGTCGCTTTGCCCACATAGTGAGGTGCTGGCATGGTGCTGGAGTCATTATGTCCTGCACTACAGAGACACCACCAAAGGAAACAAAATAGTAGGAAGTTTTCTTGCTCTCTCTTCTATTCAGTAGATTAGCCACAGTTTGCAGTTTAAATCAATAGCCAAAATTAGGCATGGCTCAATGGTGCCTAGTGTCAGCGATCACTTACCGCTGAACACTGAGGCAAACGTCATTAGACTTCCTGCCTCATTTGCATATAGATTGAGATGTGTTTTATTTTTCACAGAGGCAAATTATCTAGGTATCTTTCTTCCCTGTTCAATCTTTTACTTTGTTCGGGCACATCAGTGGAGAAGCATCAGGGGTTAGGCCCAGAGGCAACGCAGGAATAGCTGGAATGCAAAGTGGGATAATGCACACATTACAGTTATCCCTCCCCAAACCCTATCACTGCACTACGCCAAGTTATTTTTATTTTATTTTTTCACCATTTGTCAAAGCCCAGTAGTCAAGCCAAGGGGATGCAAGAAGAATGTATAAACCCTCTTATTTTTAAACGGTTACTGTAGGAATGGATTCAGAGCGCCCTCTGCTGACAACTTTAGTTTAAAAGAGCTCTGCAGTCACAAGATGATGATTTCTATCATCTAGGCTTCTCCAAAAACTGGGCTCCACAAAAATGACCTTGTTATCCAAATGATTCACTACAGTGCATTTCTAAATAGGTTGCATGTGTTCCCAGTAGATTCAGGTACGTTTCAGGGGAAATAACTTCAAACCTGATACTTTTTTGGGACGTGAGAGGAGAATGGTGTGCAATAAAGGTTATCTTTCAGAACCAAGCTGGATTATCATGAGACTGAAAGTGGCTACTCATTTGTGCATGCAGTAGTTATTGGGACCCGTTCGTACTTAACAAAACAGTATTTGATATCAGCAATACATGTGAAATGTACGGATCCCAGTCATAGATAAATATCCTCTACTGTACGTTTGAAACCAACAAACCTAATCCATGTGCGTTTCACAGGGGATGACCTGATGCGTTGTGTGGATTTGTACAACCAAGCCCAGTGCAAATGGTTTGAGGAGATGGTCACCACGAGCATGGTAAATGGAACCTTCATTTGATTGTTATGGAGGCACACAATGATAGCTGATTCACTAAGTGTTTGATGTCATGGTGGATGTCTTTGTGGTGTGCTTCACTGCTGTGTCTCTCTGTCCTTCAGGAGCTGGAGAAACTGGAGGTTGACAGGGTGGAGTGGATACAGCAACATTTACGCCAGTATACAACTCTGCGCCACGAAACGGATATGTTCAACCAAAGCGTGAGTTCTAAGATGTACCCACATGCACAGTCTACTCTGTAGAGAGTATAAGTATAACACACGTACGTAGTGTACTCGTTAGGGAGTATATGCATAACGCACGTATAACGCACGTACGTAGTGTACTCGTTAGGGATAACACACGTACGTAGTGTACTCGTTAGGGAGTATATGCATAACACGTACGTAGTGTACTCGTTAGGGAGTATATGCATAACGCACGTACGTAGTGTACTCGTTAGGGAGTATATGTATAACACACGTACGTAGTGTACTCGTTAGGGAGTATATGTATAACACACGTACGTAGTGTACTCGTTAGGGAGTATATGCATAACGCACGTAGGTAGTGTACTCGTTAGGGAGTATATGCATAACGCACGTACGTAGTGTACTCGTTAGGGAGTATATGTATAACACACGTACGTAGTGTACTCGTTAGGGAGTATATGCATAACGCACGTACGTAGTGTACTCGTTAGGGAGTATATGTATAACGCACGTACGTAGTGTACTCGTTAGGGAGTATATGTATAACGCACGTACGTAGTGTACTCGTTAGGGAGTATATGTATAACGCACGTGCGTAGTGTACTCGTTAGGGAGTATATGTATAACGCACGTGCGTAGTGTACTCGTTAGGGAGTATAATGTACAACTACAACCAGAGCAGAGTGCAGGTTGTGAGCGTGGATGGGAAAGAGTTTGGGAGGGATTTGTGTGCAGGTGTTCTTGGGGGGGTCTTGGCAGCCGTGTTTGTTGTGACAATGCAGGCCAAAGAGGTGGGCAGCCACCTGCCTGTGCTGTCCCTGTCCTCTTGTCCAACAGGAAGTCCCAGCTGTCATCCCTCCCTGCTTTACAGGAGCCAATCGAGACCCACCACTCATTTCGGAGGTAGAAACACCTGTGACTCTGAGCTGGTAGCGTTCCAGGTCATGTGCTGTTACATGGGGTCGCAGCATGGGTCGGCTGATAAGGCCAATTATACAATGACACTGTAGTGTTAGCCCAGACATAACGGCACTGCAATGTTAGCCCAGACATTGCTGGTAGGCTTAATAAGCTCCCTCTACTAAAGGGGCCGTTGTAACAAGCCGGCAGCTGGGACTGCAGCACACAGGGTTGCCCTCAGCAGTCACAGAGGAAGGGTGACGTGTTAAGACAGGAGAACCTTTCTCCTGTTTCATAGATCCTATTATTTATTAAGAAATCTCTCTTTGTGCCTGGACATGTATTTGTGTGTGTTTGTGCGTGTGCGTGTGTGTGTGTGTGTGTGTGTGTGTGTGTGTGTGTGTGTGTGTGTGTGTGTGTGTGTGTGTGTGTGTGTGTGTGTGTGTGTGTGTGTGTGTGTGTGTGTGTGTGTGTGTGTGTGTGTGTGTGTGTGTGTGTGTGTGTGTGTGTGTGTGTGTGCAGACTGCGGAGCCCGTGGACCAGCTGCTCCAGAATCTGGACCCCGCCAAAGACAGGGAGCTGTGGGTGAAGGAGCACAAGACGGGCGAGGTGCGGCCCGTGGACATGGACATATAGACAACACTGACCTGGGATCAGCCACTCTACTTTGTGTCAACATCTCCATAGTGTCATAGAGTCTACGGCCTCTCTCCGAACACTCGGCCCACTGATCCAGGTACGCTGCATGTTCAGGCTACAGTAAGCTCTGCCCATTCTTACCATGTCGTTAGTAATGAGAGGATTAATGATTCTGACATGAATACAGTTGGAGGTACTGGTAGAGAAACAGGAATGAATCAGCTGTTAAAACACCAGCATGCCCCAATCCAACATTGACAGTGTTGCCATCTATTTTGAATGCCAATAAATAACATGCTTCAGTTGTGTTGTTTACTTGTTGACACTATTAAAAATACTAGTGCACTTTGGTGTGTAGTTTTACTTAATGTCACTAGTCAAAACCTTTTAAATGTGGCAAAGTAATTACAAGTAAGTTCATAGTACCTTTATTTTGGATATTGAAATTTGGCACATATGATAATATCCTGAATTAATATGATATATTTTCATATTTATGCCAGTTAATTTTAGTGGATATGCATGTTTTTAAAAAGTATATTACATGTATTGTACATGGAGAAGTGCATATCTGTGAAATATGATGAAGTGTGATGGTTTTCTGGGCTCTGTTACACTGGTTGCAAAGGTTGTGTTTACTGAAGGTATACTGTATTCCACTACAAATGTCTTGAGGTCTCATCTGGATTCTTCATGATCCTGAACCAGAAAAGTACCTAAAACAAGTCTATTGTTGGCCACAACAAGCATATGTACAAGGGAAGTATAAATGAGTTTGATCACGTGGTAGATGAGAATTTAGGCCAGGGTCTATTTGGTATCAGTGGTAAAGCTATGGAAGATGAGTGATCCCTGTTACAACAAACACCTTTTAGTGCCTGCCGGTTACATACCTGGAATGTCCTTGATGTATTCTACTCTGCATTAATGTACAATACGTTTGTAGATACAGCTTAGATGTGTTTTCCTGTTTCATGTTTTATGAGCCTTTATTTGTTTGTACCTCGCTGTTTATTTCTTTTCCATAAATATACACAGTATATATTATAGTGTTAATGTGTGTGCGAAAAACTATCACTGCACTACAATATAATACATTACAATTTTGATAATTCACCTTAGCTGTATATCATAAATTAGTTGTTTATTCGGAATGTTGTGCACGTCAACTTCACACATAACTATAGAAATTTTCATTGGCAAAGAAGCAGACATAGCCTAATCCTAATCAAGCACAAACGTAGATAAAGCTTAACAGATTTTTATCAAAAACGAGGCATGCATATGTTTGTGTATGTACATGTATATTTGTGCTTATGTTTAGTTTTTTTCTCAACGTTTTTCTGTGGTTTTACAATTGTGAAATTGAGACAGAGCAGTTTTGATGGTAAAAGAGGGGTACATGTTTAAATGATTTAATTCTAATTAGTTAGGATCCAAATTACTGTTAATTGACTAAACGAATGCTTCCAATATCGATTCCTGTTAATGGATGCCAATGTCTGCCTTATTACCGAGGCATGCATTCTAAAATACGCAAAGTACATTTACCATTAATAGTACTTATTTTTGTATGACAAATATATTTACAAAACAATCCTGAAATGTATTTTGTTTTCATGCATTTCAAAATGCAATTTTTAGATTTAAGTGTTGTATCTGTTGAAGAGGTTTCAAGTCTGTGTCAATATTGTGCATAATGTATGTTCAACAACAATGTTTTGTTCAAAATAAATGTAATTAACAAAATCAAAAATTTCATAATAATATAAATGTTATTTGAACTGCCATTGGGTGAATGGTCCTAAATATGTGCATCAAATCAAATGTTTCAGGTGTTTTCAGATGTTTTATCGCTGTCCAGATCATGTTCTGTGGAATGTGTACAAATAAATATCTTCCTTGAAAATATCAACTAAGGTTGTATTATTACATACCAATTCATTAATTGAGTATTCATAAAGTTATTTATTGAGTTATTCCCAGAACAAAATGGCAGTATTTGGATTCTTCATATTATTCCATTGATATGGATTTATTTTATTTCTCAGATGAATGTAATTCTTTTGGATTGGCTTGGCAAGAGCGGCCACCAAACACACTGAGCAGCCTGTTCTGATTAGATTAGACTATGACTCAGGTACAACGATGCTGATTGATATTCAGGCCAGCATTAATGCAAGTCAAAGCAGGCTTTATGCCAAGCCAAAGGTAAACCCTACCCTGTCATTCACATTACACATACAATAACACACTGCATCAAAACGTTGAGGCCAAATAGTTACTTTAATTGAAAATATGGTAACACAATATATGTTCAGTCTATCAGTCAGGCTTTTGTTTAACAACACACATAGAGATTTCACAGAAGAGTACCCTTACACCTTACAGAGATTTAATGGGCTCAACAGCAGAACCTGTTTGGTGGATTGTTCTCTAATTACTAGAACACACAACCACACAAGATACAACCACACATGCCAAGTACTTTAAGTTTGTGAAAGAAGAAGAGTAAAGAAGACTAGCATAGAAAAAAAGATAGTCCACATATGTTCTATTGCATACATTGAATTACAGATGTAAATGTATAATATTTTGGAAAAGCACATTAAACCATGCTGGGCAGAATTGCTACATTCAGAAGGAACATGACTAAATGCTAATTACCAGAAATTATTGAAACACATTCATTTTCAACAGTTATTTTATTTGCAAATCATTCCATATTAATTCTACAATTCTACAATCAGCTAACTTTAAACATATCACACAAACAAACACAATCACAAAAACGTTCTAGGCAAATGCATCTCATCAAATAAGAAATAAAAATAAGATGAGCTGTGATGAACAGGCATTTTGGCCAAGCCCATTATGGTCTGATAAACCCAACATAAAATCTGTTGCTCGAGGTTCCCGTTAAATGACCTTCAGATTGTAATAGGATTACAAAAGGGATTGTTAACTTGAACATAACAGCCTTCACAAAGAGCTCCTGTCACTGCCGTCTTTCTATTCAGCTAATTAACGTAATTTCCGTAGGTGTGAGAGCAGGCTACTGGGACAGGGAATGTATTCAAACACAACACTCTAGCTAAGGCATAGAAGACATTCAGCATTGCGGTGCAAGAACATTGACGTTTTTCAGCCACAGAGCCAGCACATGATATCAAACTATAATCCATTAGGAATTATACATTCATGTTGTGCTCTATGAGCAGCAAAGTGGATGAGCTGCCAAAGTCATGGACCAAATGATATTGGGTAGTACTGTATGTAAACAGGTCGTGGTTTCACAGTCTTGTAGGTATGAAACGTATGTTTGGAATCACTGCTTCTTTTCCTGCAGTTTGTCCTTAATTTTCTGAGGCTCGTCATATTGTATTAACCTCAGGATATCCTTGTTTTCCATCACTCCTTGTATGAATTCTCCTTCTGCAATTTTATCTTGAAGTAAATAAAGAGTGAGGGGATTAATAAGAATTACTGAGTACTACGCCCCACCCCGCTACACACACAGGGAGAGAGAGACCACCTCCACTCCCACCTAAAAAGAGTGAGTTATAGAGTTATTCATCTTGTCAAAGTATCATGTTTCTTACCATTGTCTTTCTTTCCAAAGAAGTCCCATATTTTTTCCGCCCTCTTTTCCGGTGTGTTCTCGTCCTCTGGAAGGCCTTGCTGGTCCTCCACAGGGATCATGTTGAAGATGGACTGAATGGAAGTGATCCATCAGAGGGAAACATTTTGTAACATTTACAAAACACTGTTGATTTTGCTTTTAGACTCATCATTTGCTTGTGTCATACAAATATATGATTTACTTAGAAATAACCAAAATTTTGTTTTCAGACTCGTGCAGGCCTGGAAAACACAAACAATCACGTTCAATCAGAATAAAACAGTGAGTCCATTTCATAGCTTTGCATTTACCTTTACGATCTCTTGGATTTCATTCTTACTGATGGTTCCATTTCCATCCACGTCATAGAGGGCAAAGGCCCACTCCAGCTTTTGCAGGGTCTTGCCTCCAGAGGTAAGATGCAGCGCCACAATGTACTCCTTAAAGTCCAGTGTGCCGTCTGAGTTGGTGTCAAAGCTTCGGAACACATGGCGTGAATAATCTGTGGGGTCCGCGTTAGGAAAGAAGCTGGCGTAGATGCCTTCAAACTGCTCCCTGCTGATCTTGCCACTGGGGCACTCCCTGAGAAAGGTCTGGTACCAGGTGCACAACTCAGTCTCACTGTACTTTGTGTTGGACTTCAGGTCGTCTAGGAGCTCTTTGGACAGTGCACCACTCTTACTGTTTCCCATGCTGCAGACACACCTTGACACGCTGGATGAAGGTAATCAAGGCTCCTTTTTATTCCTCCCTCTCTGCTGCCTTATAGAAACCCTTTGGCACCTCTCGAGTTGAGCGTCCTGCCTCTTCTCGCCCTGATAACTCCTCAAAGTGCTGAACGGGATTATCGTCATCGCTATTTACATTCAGGCAAGCTGTCTTGAAGATTAGGGCGATAACTACACCACACAACTATGACCCACATTTGAGAACTACAGGTGCATTGTGTGCGTCCTCTCAGTTTAATAAGAAGTATTAGCTGTATACTGTAAACATCTGTTGCAGATAATATTTAATATTTGAGAGGAGTTTGACCGGAAATGCAGTACTAAACACTAGGTAGCTTTACAAATGCAAGCACAGAGTGTGGCATTTTCTTGCTCCAAAGGTATATTAGATGTTCATTTTATTTTAGCAGAGTTGTCACTTGTCCTCTTTAAACCAAAGCTATGACACAGTGTTGCTTTTGAGTCTGGATTTTCTGCATGCTTTCAAATTACATCTAATAAATCATCTAAGCCGTGTTCCCAAGTAGCCTTGCTCAGAACCTAATACATCCATAATGAATCAAAAACTAAAATATCTTTTTTTTTTTTTTACTGAAAGTTTGCCTCTTTTATTACTTCTCAATGATAGGATTCCACAACAATACCTTAAGCTGCCACGGTTTGTGCACAGGGGTGCTGACCCAAACACAGAGGACTCACTAAAACACTAGAAATACTGAGACACAGGAGACAAAGGTATGAGAGGACCTCAACACAGAGAAACAACCTTTACTCAAACCAGAAACGCAAGGGATTTACACTACGTAACAAGGAAACAATGAGCAAAAACCTACACGAGAGAAAACAGGCCAAAACACAGGTGCAGACAGTAAGGCTAATGGTAAACTCAAGAGAACGAACACAGGTGCATATCATAAAGATAATGACCACAGGAACCAGAGGACCCGGAGGACTCAGGGTAGGGTGTGGCACACAGCCGCCCTCTGCTGGCCTTGGAGGAGGAGCCCAAACCCTGACACTAAGCTGTACAGTTACACGTTTAACGACTAATGCATTTACTCTTGAAATGTACAGGATGTGATGCAGTCAGCTCCAGCTAGGCCTATTTTATAAGCATTTACAAGAAAACACACAAATGGACAGCCAAATCTCACATCTGTCCATGAATTACTTGGGGATTACAGGATTTAAGATGATCAAAAAGAGCTGCAGGTATTGACAGCAGGTAGACGTTATGTAAAGGAATCAGTGCATGACTCACTGTGCAAAATAGGTTTACCTCTTGATCAAATCGATGTTGGCCTCCTCAATTAATTTCAGAGGTCACTGCCAGAACTACTTTAGTTTATCCAGTGGACTATTGATTTAGCAATTATAAGATCATCACTGTGTTTCATGCTGAGGGCATCAACATTTTATGATACCAACAGAATATATGTGACATTTGAAAGTCCCACAAACTACAGTCTAAGCTTTGCAAGACATTCACGTATGTAAACCTTTCTACAAGTTGCCAAAAGAAATACTGTTATACTTCAGAATAATCAATGATGAGATAACGTGCGTTGTACAAGACCATTTAACTGTTGCTTTTCTACGTGACATTACCTTACTTACACAGTTTCCGGTGACCTTTGCCATGGAAATGAAAGGACTCAAACTACAAAGTTGTGCATGTCCTTTTCAGGCCCATCTCTACCTACACAGTGTCAAACAAGTTCAGGGCACTCATCTACCGATGGTGCTTGGCTGGCAAACATGTTGGGAATGTGATTAAGGATTAAAATGACATTTCCTGTGAACAGTGGTGTACCTATGTAAACTGTGACTTTAAAGGGTGCTTCTTTTATCTGCCACTGAACATTTTTGTTATCATCTAGATTAGTTTAATCTGGATTCAACAGGCTTAACAACTGAATAATTCATGTTGAGAAAAGCACATTTGAGGACCACTGATTTCTATTTAAGATAAAAATGTAAAGAATAAGGACTACTTTGTAAAAGTAAAATGAATCTTTTGATGAGAAATGGTTGATTTTAAGATGGAAATCTTTACAATGTTGTACATGGGAGATGATTCTGAGATGAGAAACCATTGTGAAGCAAAAATAAAAGTAATTACACACTGAATAAATCTCACTGTACTTTCCTACTAGTTATTCAAAATGAACTCATAGCTCTGACAGCTAGTGCAGTGTTTGTTTTCATAATTGAGATTGTCCAGGTGAGTTTCGAGAGTGAAGATCATCCTATATTAGTATTGCTTAAGCCCAATTTGAATTATTTAACATCACTTGCTGAGTGTCTCAGATGTCTGGGAAATCAACTGCTTGTTATTTGTGATCTGTATGTTTCTACTGGAGTATGTTTACATCAACACAAACATTACAGGCCATTTGCAGGCCCCTTGCTCATTTGTAACCTGTTGGAAAAGGTTTGGGAAACCCATTTGAAGAAATTGCAATTAGGGTGCACTTTCTGAAAACATTTTTAAATTGTAGTTCCCAAACTACTTTTTTACACATTTGCGTTGAACGTCCTACACAGTTCAATTAGTAGATGTGTTGGAGGCACACACGTCCTCAATTAATTTGCAACCTCATGCAACACATTGTAGATACATTTCAAAGTTATTTCACTGCAAATCTGCTAACTTTCGAATGATGCCTCTGGTTGTAGTCATGCTCAAAATTTATTTTCTTGCTGTAACATTGAAATATATTCTCTGGGAATGTCAAGCCTGATATTTGGTGCAAGATTAAAAAGTAAGCTCAGAGTAATCTTTTTTGCTGAATAAAATAGCTTAGGGTTTTAGATATGACAATAAACTGAGGTCTGACATGTAATTTGCCCTCTGTAATACATAGCAGACTAGTCAAAGATTTGTTGAGGGGGAGGAGAGAGTTGTTTTTGATAAATAGCTCTGAGAGGACAGGCAGAGTTCAAATATACAAGCAATACCCAAAAGTCACAACTGGAATGGGATTAACTTCCTTTACAAGAGAATTGAGACGGCGACGCTTCCATAGTAGCGGTGCATCCCCAGAACGTCTAGCAGAATGCAGTGGACGTTCCTTCTAACCGATAAGGAAGCTCGACACTTTGAGAAGATTTGATAAATCTGAGGGCTAAAACACGGCGCCGACACGTCCAAAGCCAGGATTAGTTGCCTTTTCATCTCCACTCAGCTCGCCCAGTCTGTGCCATGGGGCTGGGCCACGGGCGACGGGCTTCTCTGGCAATCACCCTGAACTTGGTGGCGTTTGCCTTTGCCTTGTCAGCCGTGACCACTAGCTACTGGTGTGAGGGCACGAGGAAGGTGGTCAAACCGTTCTGCACTGGGTCGGTCAAGGTCAAGCAGTGGTACTGCATCCGCTTCAACAGCTCCAACATCAACGACAGCCGTCTGGTGCAGTACATCTGGGAGAGCGGCGAGGAGAAGTTCCTGATGAGGAAGTTCCACACCGGCATTTTCTTCTCCTGTGAGCAGGCTGCTGATATGAACGGTAGGACAACTATGATCCATAGTGAATTTGTTATTTTTTTATATTTAATTTCTGTGATTTCATATGGTATTCCCCCTGCATGCCATTTAAGCGTGACAGTTGCCTTCAGAATATTGGGGGTTTTGGCACAGGCTCTCAGAAGAAGAAAGTGATGCAGAGCAAAGTCTTTGATGAATAGCACGGGGAGCTCCCTACGGTTACTGCCCAGCTGTATTTGCTGCTAGAGTCAGCAGTGGGCTGGCAGGGGTTGAAGGAGGAGGGCACTTCTTAGTGGAACAAAGAAGGAAGCGGGGTCTCAGGAAGTTGCTGAGTCTAGGTTCCAGATAGACATTACTCCCAGAAGCATGCACCCTCACATGAATGAAGAAAAGAGTCCTCGCGGGGATTCCTTTCACTTCCCCTCATGCACTAAGTCGTATTTGACTGCCTACTGTCCCACACTGCACTGTCACAACGCACAACATCACTTTTGTGCATTTTTGTATCATATACACACTAATTAGAAGTGTATACATTTTAGAAAATCTTCACACCAAGGATTGTTAATTAATGAGCATAAATCGACCTAATTGTTGAGTTATAGGCGATGACTTTGTTTCTGTTGAAACCTATACTTTAAACATGTGTGGAATTAATATGGTAAGAAACGACATTAAAAGATTGTTAAATCGACAGTATATTACTGTTAAAAAACAACAATTGTACTGTGTACTGTACTTAACTCTGGCTGCAATGTATTATTCAGAATGAGTCTACCTATATGCCGGTTTTTCAGATTTGTACAAATGTTTGTGAGGTTTCTTATTTGTGCTTTGGGGTTTTGTAAGAGTTGCTTGGGAAACCAAATCCTTCAGGTTCATCTGGTACATGTGGGAACTGTCAGCTTGTTCGATGACAGTTTGTGATTTCTGTTCCAGGAGCTTTGGATGCAGTTATTTTTTTTTTATTCTTGCAATGGACAGGTGTTCCAGTCTTACAAATGGTTTCGTATTGCCTGGAGTCCGTGATCTAATGGCTACAACTTTTGCTGTTATAAAATAAACTATATTGAAAAAATATCATCTCAAAGCTTTGAACAGCTTTGCAAATATACTTAGTATTTCAATGCTGCAAACATCAAATGCTGTCAGTTAAGATATGGCAACCACAGCTACTATTTTTTTCTATGAAGTTAGCTAGATAAAACTATAACTTCAGCATTAAAAAATACATATATTTCAAAGCTGATTCTCCTTTGCAGGGTTTGAATGCAGAGACTTCTCAGAAATTGCACCTGAACATGAAAGAGGTTGGTAAAAAAGAAATCTGTGGAACTATCATTATCAGAAGCTATGAGCAACTCCCACAATAACTTTCTGGGGACTTGAAGTTATTGTTTCAATGCTAATAATACTTTTTTTTTTTTTTTTTTAATGGTCCGTTATTGTGTTGCTCCATGTCGATCATCAACATAGTTTACTGCAAATTGTATATCAACTTTAAAAAACACATATTCTAGCATATTGTAAGCAGTAATATCATCAGAAAGTATCAGGATTCTGTTCTTTATGCAGTGTTCCTCTCATCACACTTTTAATTTGTCCTTTTATTTTTTTTATGTTTTCTAATTTAATTTGTCCTTTAAATTATGTAGTCTAATTTAATGCGAGAATTTTCCTCTGATCAGCAGCAGCTGTCATTTTTAACCAAATCTCCCTCGACCTACATGGATCAGAGAGATCTGCCGGTTTTCGGAAGATTACAATGGGAAAGATCCCACCATATATACTTCTAATATGTGACCTTTAAGCTGGACTCGATCTCAGAAAGTGGACTCAGTCTTTTATCCCCCCCAGGGGTCCTATGGCTGTGCATGGTGGCAGAGACTCTCTATCTGGGCCTGTTGTTTATGGGCGGGGCCCTGATGACCATGGAACAGTGCCCGTGCTTCAGCGTTATGAACAAGCTAAAGCTCAACGCCTTCGCTGCAATGTGTACCGCTCTCTCAGGTAAGAGGTGGGACACACGTGTGAGAATGTGCTTTTCTGTTTACTTATGTATTTAAATTATCTGTTTCCCATGGTTACAATCAAATCGTCTAGGCAACAAGTAGAGCTTCACAGACCTGCCCTTTGCACGTGGAAGGTCTATATACTGTATACAGTATGGTGCTTGTAAAGTTATGTTAAGATCCAAAGCAATAATGGTTCAAACTCTGGTTAATGACAGGATACTGACTAGACATAAAATAGAAATGAAACCACTAGACATCCTAATGAGGAGATGATCCACAAACTGACTGTTCCCACCCGTGTCTTTGTACTGACTTTTGAAACAACGTTTAAAGTTAATAACTGCCTCAAACCACCTACAGCCTTTTCAAACCTAGCAATGGAACTGCCACCTGTGAGAGTTACAATCCTTACTGCAAATAAAGTGAATTACAATCCTTACTGCAAATTAAAGTGAATTACAATCCTTAATGCAAATTAAAGTGAATTACAATCCTTAATGCAAATTAAAGTGAATTACAATCCTTAATGTAAATTAAAGTGAATTACAATCCTTAATGTAAATTAAAGCGAATTACAAGCATGAGGAGCTAGCCAATAGGTCGGATGGCCAGGGGAAGGCAGAGAGTTAACACACTGCTGCTGCTGCACGATGTGCTGTCCACTGCCTGGTAGGATTTGCTGGTTTGTGGACTAATCCGATTGGAGCTAGCCCTGTGGTTTTGGCCCATGACAAGGCCTGCCCAGAGGAGTTCCTCTCCCGCCCTGTCCATCCCCTCACGCTGACCCATCCCCCCCAGAAACAAGCGGTAATCCCAATACACGCAGCTGCAGACCAGTCAAATGTTTGCTGATAGATGGCCAAGTGGTCAAGCGGCTGAGAGAGAGCAGCCACACTCACCTCACTGCTTCTTGTGGATACGTCATTTTCCATTTTTGTCTCACTCCAAAAGGAACATGCTAACGTTTCGGACGGACATCCTGTCGTTACAGACAGCTGTAATGACATGTCCAAAGCACCAACGTGTTTGCATCTCATAACCCTGCTGACTCATTCTCACAAACACAATGTTCACGCTTTCTACTCTCTAGCTTTAAGGCAAAAGGGGTCAAATTACTATAAAACATCATATTAACCGAATTATCTAATGTAATTATTGAGTTCAATAGTAGATAACAGTGAGATACAACATAACCGAACACAGCTTGTGTCGTCAATGTTGCTCAACTCTGCCACACGGTGGCTATTGTCACAAATCACAGCCTCTACTCAAACCCCACCTGACTCTAAACAACATTCAACCCAACAGCTACAATCATTACTAAACACTGTTGTATCACTGTGTGTTTTCTAACCCCAGGCCTGTGTGGTATGCTTGTGTTTTCTAACCCCAGGCCTGTGTGGTATGCTTGTGTTTTCTAACCCCAGGCCTGTGTGGTATGCTTGTGTTTTCTAACCCCAGGCCTGTGTGGTATGCGTATATGTTTTCTAACCCCAGGCCTGTGTGGTATGCGTATATGTTTTCTAACCCCAGGCCTGTGTGGTATGCGTATATGTTTTCTAACCCCAGGCCTGTGTGGTATGCGTATATGTTTTCTAACCCCAGGCCTGTGTGGTATGCTTGCCCATATGATGTTTACCACCGCCTTCCAGCTCGCTGTCATCATGGGACCCGAGGACTGGAGACCAAAGACCTGGGACTACAGCTGGTCTTACCTGTAAGCAGTTCAATCGTCTTAACAGTTTCACTCTGCTAATGACTTTAGGTTATTAACACTCTGTTCAGAATGGAAGAAAAGGCTTCAGTGTCCAGTAGAGGGGAGGAGTATGTGGCCATCAGTAACCATGGCTCCCTCCTTCTCTGCAGCTTAGCATGGGGCTCCTTCGGGACTTGCATGGGATCAGCCGTGATGGCGTTGAACAGGTACACCAAGACCATCGTGGAGTTCAAGTACAAGCGGCGGAACATTGAGAAGAGCCTGAGGATCAAGCAGAAGCTGATGGAGCTGGACCTGCAGGACCACATGTGGGACATGCACATGACGGTGGTGCCAGATGGCTCCGAGGCCCCGCTGGACCTGGCTGCCAACGGGCACAAACCCCCCTGTGGGACGTCCTATGTGCTGGACCTGGCTGCCAACGGGCACAAACCCCCCTGTGGGACGTCCTATGTGCTGGACCTGGCTGCCAACGGGCACAAACCCCCCTGTGGGACGTCCTATGTGGTGGACCTGGACAACGCTCCAGACCACCAGGGGGAGATCTACTGCTGATAGGGGGGGTCACCAACCCTGGTGCTGTGCTGTGGGGAGACCTTTGAGGCTAGCCCTCCAGACACGTACTGAGACCATAGTAGTAAAATATGTAAACAGAGATTTATTTATTGTGTGGTGATACCAGTTCCTAGAAAAATTTGGTTTAAATGCAGATCGCAGTTGCCAAGTTGTTCTAAAGACATTTTGTTAAAAGAGGGACGAGAACTGCAAGACCAGCAGGATGGACCGAACATTTGAGTTCTGGACCTCTGCCCACCATGGTGACCTCCAGGGCCAGGGCTGGTGACCTATTCCCTAAACAGAACCTGGCTGTCTGGGCTCTGAGATTCTGTGTTATTAGACGTAGTAACGTTGCAAGTGGATGTCATTGAAGCACTGTCTACTCATGCCTGAAAATACATTTGAACCAAGCCAAGTGATTAAACCACTCTGGACTGCAACAGTATACTCTTCTGCTTGAACAGAGGGGATGACATGGTTAGCAAGCTGTGTTTTTGCTGTGTTGCCATACGGAGCTGGAAAGATCCGCTAGCACACGTTGCTATGTGTATGTTGCCATGTTCTGAGTGTTGTCTGTCTCTGCTGGGAGCCTAGCAAGATTTAGTAATCTGTAAAAATAATAACGATAATTTAGTTTGAAAGGTAAAAAAGAAACAGCAATAAAGATTTTGGTAAACATGGACAACTGTATGAAGAATATATATATATATATATATATATTTTTCCACATTTTGTTATATATATATATATATATACACACAATAAACCATAATGACAACGTGAAAAATGTTATTTTTTTGATTTTTGCAAATTTATTAAAAATAAATAACTAAGAAATCACATGTACATAAGTATTCACAGCCTTTGCCATGAAGCTCAAAATTGAGCTCAGGTGCATCCTGTTTCCACTGTTAATCCTTGAGATGTTTTTACAGCTTTATTGGAGTCCACCTGTGGTAAACTCAGTTGATTGGACATGATTTGAAAAGGCACACACCTGTCAATATAAGGTCCCACAGTTGACAGTGCATGTCAGAGCACAAACCAAGCACGAAGTCAAAGGAATTGTCTGTAGACCTCCGAGACAGGATTGTCTCGAGGCACAAATCTGGGGAAGGGTACAGAAAAATGTCTGCTGCTTTGAAGGTCCCAATGAGCACAGTGGCCTCCATCATCCCTAAATGGAAGAAGTTTGGAACCACCAGGACTCTTCCTAGAGCTGGCCGGCCGTCTAAACTGAGCGATCGGGGGAGAAGGGTCTTAGTCAGGGAGGTGACCAAGAACCCGATGGTCACTCTGTCAGAGCTCCAGCATTCCTCTGTGGAGAGAGGAGAACCTTCCAGAAGGACAACCATCTCTGCAGCAATCCACCAATCAGGCCTGTATGGTAGAGTGGCCAGACGGAAGCCACTCCTTAGTAAAAGGCACATGGCAGCCCGTCTGGAGTTTGCCAAAATGCACCTGAAGGACTCTCAGACCATGAGAAACAAAATTCTCTGGTCTGATGAGACAAATATTGAACTCTTTGGCGTGAATGCCAGGCGTCATGTTTGGAGGAAACCAGGCACCGCTCATCACCAGGCTAATACCATCCCTACAGTGAAGCATGGTGGTGGCAGTATCATGCTGTGGGGATGTTTTTCAGCGGCAGGAACTGGGAGACTAGTCAGGATAGAGGGAAAGATGAATGCAGCAATGTACAGGGACATCCTAGATGAAAACCTGCTCCAGAGCGCTCTTGACCTCAGACTGGGGCGACGGTTCATCTTTCAGCAGGACAACGACCCTAAGCACACAGCCAAGATATCAAAGGAGTGGCTTCAGGACAACTCTGTGAATGTCCTTGAGTGGCCCAGCCAGAGCCCAGACTTGAATCCGATTGAACATCTCTGGAGAGATCTGAAAATGGCTGTGCACCGACGCTTCCCATCCAACCTGATGGAGCATGAGAGGTGCTGCAAAGAGGAATGGGTGAAACTGCCCAAAGATAGGTGTGCCAAGCTTGTGGCATCATATTCAAAAAGACTTGGGGCTGTAATTGCTGCCAAAGGTGCATCAACAAAGTATTGAGCAAAGGCTGTGAATACTTATGTACATGTGATTTCTTAGTTATTTTCAATAAATTTGCAAAAATCGCAACTTTTTTCACGTTGTCATTATGGTGTATTGTGTGTAGAATTTTGAGGAAAAAATGAATTCAATCAATTTTGGAATAAGGCCGTAACATAACAAAATGTGGAAAAAGTGAAGTGCTGTGAAAACTTTCTGGATGCACTGCATATGTGTGTATGTGTATAGCTCTGGAAAAAATGAGACCACTCCACATTTTTCTAAAATCTGCGTCTCCACATATATGGTAGCACACCTCAATCTACCTAGTGAGGTACTGATTAGGTGATCACCTGACCGAAATCTCAGGAGGGGCGAAAAGTCACCCAACACCACCAATTTTCTCTAAATAAATGCTCTTAATTAGATAAGATTATCTTTGCAGTCCTTGTCAGGAGATCTCTTGCCACAGTCTGTACAGACTTAATGACTTAATTTAGCAGAAATGGCAGTAATTTATAGAATAAAACAAAATGTGGATTTTAATCAAACACATAAATGGTAAAACCAGAGGAACTGATCATTTTTCAGTGGTCTAGTTGTACAGCACTGAACCAAAGAGGAAATGAAGCGAGTTTGCTTTTTTGTATGTTTTAACCCCAGCAAATATATACAGTAAAAAAGACTTCGAATATTGGGTGGATCATTATGTCTTTTAATCAGGACTGCAATGTACAACCTAAAGTACATCTAACCTGTAGGCCTTTTCTTAGATAATAAAGATGTGTGAATTATCACCTTGTTTGACTACATCAGCTTTTGTTTTTAATGTGGTGCAATGCTATAGTTGTATCTTGTGTTGAACATGCACATTAATCATCTCACCTTTGTTCAATGTCTTGGACATGTATCTGATAAAGAAAGACAAATGTCTAGTGTAAATAAGATGGAATTGACTGAATGTTGACCTTTGTATAGAAAAGCTAAAGCATAGACTTACAGTAGATCATTCCTTACTCATGTGGTTTAATAGTGTCTGAACGTGTGGTGCAAAAGAGTAATAAAACTTTGCATTTGACAATATTTTGTCTTTTGGTCTTGTTAGCCTTATTAGGCTCTATCTAAAAAAATATTGTATAAAATAATCTTCCGCATAGTATTTAGGTCACCATTTATGACACAACTGACACTCTAGATGTGGTCAATATAATTACTGTCACACCACGGGGGGGAAATGGTGTCCTGGAATGAAACCTTAATTCATGTTACAATTAGACCGAATCGTGATTTAATTGTCATTTACAACCAATGTAGCGTAAATGCGAACATCTCCATATACCATTCAGTTACAATATAAAGCTGTTCAATTATCTATTTAAAATTATTTAAAACAAAAAACGAAAACAAAAAAATATCGCTTTTAACCCACCTTCATGCACACACTGTTGATAAGCAATAAAAAATCCAACCAAAGAAGATTTTCAAATTAAACATGATTCCAAAATAAAATAACTTAGCCCAGTCAATTCCAAATGGAAACAGACATTTGGAGAAAACAAATTTATGCTTTCTGGTGTAAAACATAACATCACATTACATTTCGAAACGTTTATCATATTCATTTTTTTTCATTCCACTATAAGGAAAATATGTGAAAACCGCGTTAGGCTTAAGCACAAACTGGCCTACATCGGAAGAGGTAGTCATTAAAAAAGTTGATCAACAATAGTGTATTGAAACAAAAATCTTTTATTGAGTGCTTTTTTTTACTCACATAATGGCTTTCTATGACTAATAATAAGATCTTTATAACCGTGTTGTGGGTTTTCCTCTATATATTTGTTGATGTACCAACACGAAACATGAGCCTTGAGATTTTCGTCAACCAGAAATTCCATAGCAGCCTGTGTAAATAAATAAATAAAAAGTATAGCTTAAAAAATTAGCTTATGATATGCAACATACAATGATGCATATTGTTAGTAGTAGGGCTGTGTTCGGAATCGTCTAAGTAGGCCTACATTGTATTATGTAGGCTATCCTTAACATACTAAATATGACGTGTACAGTAAGTAGGCCTACTCATTTAGAATATATAAGTATGTGGTTGCGAACATAGCCTTGCACTTTCAATTAAATCAGCTGTTCAATTGATTTCCGGTGGCTTACTTCGGTCAGCAGCACCGCAACACCCCTACCCCTGAATGCGTCGGGTACATTGGTTGATATTAGATCCACCTCTTTATCTCCGGTAAATCTATAGTGCAGAACAGCACAATCGCATGGCCCTGTGTAAATAGAAATGGTTGAGGACACGCTTGTCTGACTAAACGCCAACGCTACAGCTCCACAGGCCCTGCAAAATCCGCGGACTCAATTTTTACTATAAATTCGCTGCGCAAGGCGCAAACGTCAGGCAGTTTTTCTTACCCGTTGTGTTGTCCAGGCTGATGTTAAATCTTAGGTTCTGTCGATCATGTTCCACCTTTAATTTACTGGTGGATATCAAAACACTGAAATCTAACCGAGGTTTTAACACATGTGCGCTGTTTAATGCACAGACTCGGTGAAATAACACCTTAAATGCCATTTATCATGCTTTCTACTCGTGACTTCATTACATTAACCCTAACCCTGCTATGCGCGACACGAGTCTGAACCTCCTGCACTAATATAAATGTCCGTTGTGAGGCGACAGAGTATAGTGCATTCAGTCATGTTTGCAGTCAATTATGAACTCCAACGGATCACCAAAATTGTAAACATAATATAAAGTCCAAATAGATTTATTTCAAAAGTTGTACTATAAACACAGTTAAACACTAACAAACAAGTATGCTAGTATCTGTCATCAACTTCACGTAGAAGACTTACTTTTTCAGTTATGGAGATTTTAGTTTTTTATAGACTTAGGCTATGTCGAGAGTAACGCTATTAATTATTAATGCTTGAAATGATGTACAGTATCCATCTCTACAATACAATGAAAACCAATGTTCCTAATCCATCGCCTCCAAAGTGGCAGCATTATTTACTCCTGCAGCCATCACCGAAAAGAAAACGTTTGGTAGGATGGCTCTAGCGTAGATAGCCATCTTGGGGAGGGAGGGAGCCATCACCAGCTCTTTTCGCTTGCTGCTCAAGGTCTTCACTATTTCAGAGGCTGCCTCCTCTGCTGTGATGCCAAGGGGCTTCTGACGGGAGCACACTGGTGGCCCAGAAGAAGAGCACATTTAGGGTAGAATCAAGTGACAATTATAAAGCAGAACATTGTTATTGACTTTTCAGAAGGGGGGGGTACTGTGTCAGACGGCACAATAAAAGAACGTGATATTGGTTTTGGTAAACTCTGAATGGAAACTATACTGACGTGACCAGATGGATTTTGAGGCAGACTCCTCCTCAGGTAGTGGGGTGCTGAAGAAGGTGTGGCTGACCGTACTGACAGTTATACCATACTCCTGGACCTCCGCCCTCAGACAGTCAAAGAAGGCCTGCACGGCATGTTTAGAAGCAGCATCTACACGGGAGAACGGATTGGTACTTATGGATCATGTTTGACATACGAGCTAATTCACATAGAAATGTATAATTACTTTTAGGTCTAAAAGCCAGTAATAAGTGTGCATGATGTTTAAGTGAAAGTGGTGGCACCAACATGTGGTGCGAAAAGGCACTGCCAGTTTTCCTTGGATGCTGTTGACCAGTAGCAGGTGACCAGCCCTCCTAGAGATCATGGAGGGTAGAAGACCTGCAGGAAAGAAACACACACATTGTTTGAGATTGAAAAGTTGAACTTGTTAAGAATAAGACTTGTTAAGGATACAAAAATGACATTGTATTACATTGTATTTGTACGTGTTTATTATGGCAATGTTATTTTCCGATTTACCTTTGGCCAGAGTGGCAGGTCCAAAGTAGTTGTTGTCCATGACTAACTTGTCCATCTCCAGAGACACACTC
This sequence comes from Galaxias olidus, assembly GCA_026901105.3. Taxonomy (NCBI): domain Eukaryota; kingdom Metazoa; phylum Chordata; class Actinopteri; order Galaxiiformes; family Galaxiidae; genus Galaxias; species Galaxias olidus. The sequence continues at coordinate 262,478 of JAPMUY010006844.1, read as the reverse complement.
TGCACGGGGGCCTTAACCTTCAGGCTGCTGTTGAGGATCAGCACGTCCAGACAGCCATAACACTCCAGGATCTCTGCTATGACCTCCGGAAGGCTTTCCATGTCCCCAAAGTCCAGCAGCACCAGCTTCAAGGGGAAGGACTGCAGAGGAAAACAAAATGATGTTGTGATGAGGAGGATGCGGTGAGGTTACTTCTTTGAAACAAACAGTTAATGAATATAGAATAACAAGTTATTATACAATATAATTATTATGATAAAAGTTAAAATGCCATCTTGTTGGTTAAATATTGTGTGTACTAACACAGGTAGGGTCTGATGCACTAGCCAAGTCATTCTCAAGAGCTTCAAGTTTCTCCCAACTCTTCCCACAGAGGATCACCCTGGCACCTCCTTTGTGAAACACCTTTGCACATTCTACATCCACAGCATGGCCATGTACAGAAATGAATGAGAAACAGTGACAATCATTATAAAGTAGTCTAAAGTGTATAAATAAAAGCATTGTATTGTAACAGTGCTACAACATAGCCTAATGTCTCCCAATGAAACTAAAAAAGGGTTACCATGTCCCAGTCCAGATAAGGCATCCGTTATCACCACCACTTTGTGGCGCACAGTTGTTTTGGACAGCAACCTGGAAACCACGCTGATCAGGTAAAACAGGCCTGCGGTTATCACGACTACAACAGGTATCAGAAGCACACTGGCAGGAATGAGCAGATCCATCCCCTACAAAATGTAGATCGTTGTCAACTTTTAACTGTTTTACAAAGATTCTAATTAACATAGACGATCAGTCAAAGTTAATGAGCTGGAAGTTAACATTTGTTGTTGAGAAAGGAGTGTGCTGATGGTTATACAGAACAATCAGACTTGGGGTTGTTGAAACATATGTTAAAACTCTGATGGGAAATGAGAGTGTTTGATGATGCTAATGAGATGGGAGTAATCTAGCATCTAGAGGAAGAACCGAAAGGTTATATTTCATACCAAGAAGCTTTCCCATATACTTTCCAGGTCCATGATTTTGGTATCCAACTGACCTTTTTAAACAGTCATTTAATAGCTATTTAATAGCTTTAAATGAAAGAATAGGAGAAAGAGTGTTTCCATGTTAAAGCATTGAAACAGCAATTGTAAGTCAAAAAAAAGATCTGATGTAATAATAATATTATTAAAAGAACATTCATTGTATTTAGTTCTTAACGCTTTTCTCAAAGACTCAAAGTGCTTTACGGATTGGTAGTCAATTAAGTACACAGAACGAACAGACAGACAGCTATCACACGCAACAGTCTGGGTGATACCACAGCAGCCAATTTGATATAAGATCTGCAGATCAATACAACTGGTAAAAGATACTGCATATCATAAATAGAAGTGGCATAAGTGTTCAAAAATATTTTTATCAATTTTACGTAAAGTAAAATACATCAAGTGTCTCCTTGGTAATGTATTGCTTGAACTATCGATTTCTAGCTTCCAAACAAATGTAGTCCATTACTGCGTGTCTTTATAACTCGGAGTTGTATGTTAACCAGTTTACCACATACTGGAGTACAGTGTGTCTCTATGGAAAACAGTTTACCATGCTCAGTACAGTGTGTCTCTATGGAGAGTTGTATTCTAATATTAGACTGACCTTAAAATCACTACTGTATTCTCACCACATTTAAACGTCACAGTTTAAATTATTACAAGAAATGAAACCTGAAACAGTCAACACAATCAATTTGCACAGAGCACAAAGTAAAGTTGTTCACCAACGTTTTTAAACAATAAGCTACTTTCAACTAAATTCTAGACATGGTTTAAAATGGTCTCCAAATAAAGCTGTATCTCCCACTGGCATTACAAGCTCCACTTACTTTGTTTCCTGGGTCTGTGAGGATATTCTGTGTATTTAGTTAGTTCCTGTCAAGGGGCTGTAACTTCAACTCCCAGCTCTTTCACATAGCGCTACTGACAGCCAGCTTTCCTGTCCAGTGATCCTTTGGGATCTGTGCTCTGTTAATAGCACACAGCTGCGTCAGTATCGGTTCACGTATGTTGTTTACATGTTTAGCATGGCATCTCTCATGGGGCGGAGAGAGGGGCTGGAGTGGTGGTGTCCTATTCGCTCCAGTAGGGACATTTTTATTTCATGTGGCCTTGTACTACAAAGGATAGATCTGAGAAAGCAGGCCCACACAAAAACACGCGAGCACACCCACCCACACACATGCAGACATGATAGAAAGAGAGATGGAGAAATAAACAGAGATAGAGATAGAAGAACTTGCAGTCCTTTTGCAAACTGTGCAGCCGACACATCTTCAGTTATTATTTATCTCCAATCATTTTGTACAGAACATAAAACATTCCCAATCCCCCACATCTCAGCAGAGGACCCACCATGGTCTCAGCTTCCCCTGCTATGCTGATGACATCCAACTATGCCTCAGCACCAAAACTTCCTCCCATCTCCCTCCCCAGTCCCTTGTCAACTGCATTCTCAATATAAAAACCTGAATGTCAAACCTTCTCAACCTCAACAGCAATAAAACAGAGCTCATGGTTGTGGCTTCCAAGGCACTGCTCCAGAAGGTTGGGGACCTTCTCCCCTTCATCCACCCTTATCCACGCTTTTGTCACCTGGAATACTACTCGTGATGCCCAACAACACCCTGGATAGGCTCCAGTATGTTTTGAACTAACCCCCACACTCGTGCACCTACACTGGCTCCCAGTCAAGTCCCATGTCACTTACAAAATCCTCCTGCTCCTCACATAGAAATCGCTCCACGCCAAACCCCCACAATGTTTATCTGACCTCCTACTCCCCTACATCCCCTCCCGGAATCTCAGGTCTGCTGACATGGGACTGCTGTCCATCCCCAACACCAGATTGCAGACCTCTGGGGACCGACCGCTCAGCGTGGCTGCCCCTTCTGCTTTTAATCTTCTTAAAGTCTCTTACTTCTGTAAACCTTTTTTTTTATCAGTGCTTCCATGTATTTATAAAGTGTCAACATTATGTAATTTGAAAATATTTTACAGTAAAGGTACACACAGTAGGTGCTACCGCTACTCTCTAGTACACTATTTATCACACACTGCACTACCATGCTAATCCACAATTATCTGGACGCAACCATTAACACAAAATTGCAGCAGGGAGATCTGGAACGTTTTTAATTTTAATTCAACAGGCAGCCAGCCACTGGGCAGTGCAGACAAAAAAGGTACATCTATTTAAATGAGGTGTGTTCTTTTCATAGGAGCGGTTGGGGGCTCTCATTGTTGGGGGGGTTGTAATCTACGCCCTTGGTGCACTCAAAAGCAAATTAGTTGTACTTTTAGTTTGTGCTGTTATTTTCCTTTCAATTATATGATTTATTAGCATGATGGTTTAGCAGGCAGGTCAAATATAATGATGCACATATAATGAAGAACCAAATGGATTCAAGTTAATTTGCACTTATGCTGTATCTCTAACAAAAATATTTCACTGGCAAGAAAGATTTCTATTGGTGTATCAAGTATGTAGCTATTTATTGTAATAAATACATACATTATGGAAGTGCTATTTTGCCATGTCCTCATGCAACTGCATTCTACCAATACAGCAAATACTATACTTATAATTACTTAGAAACACATTCTACAATATTGTTAATGTCACAGAGATTGTGACACTGTTTTTAGGTAATTCTCACCTATAGGTTTTTAGTTGGCTCTTTATTATTTATTAATTTAAAAACTTGTTGAATGTTATAAATATACTTTATAATTTGCTATATTTTGTAAATGTCTCAGGGTTGTCTTAGAAGGCGCTTAGGTAAAATACGTTAACACTGTATAGTACTACCAATATCCTGCCATGCCTAGAGTGCATGCACCTTGTGCGTGCTTTATATTAATTAATAACCATATATGCTTCAGATGTTGAGACAATGGAGAATTCCATGGTGAATGATTGTTAGATCTAGACCTGTGTTTCATCACACTCACTAGTTCTCCTATCTGTCAAGAGAGGGCAGCAAAACAACGATGCCCAACTCAACCGGTCTGGTTATCTGTGGCATGAGTCAGACGTCCTGTCGCAGCGCAGGGAATGTACAGGCAGAGAGCACACACTCCTGAGGACTTGACAGATGTTGGGATAAACCGTTCCATTGAAATCAGGCTGTTCTGTGGAGCGTGTTAGAAATATTACGAAGGAACTTCATTTGGATTTAACATGTCTGGAGAAAAAACAGCGAGTCCTTGTAATAAATTCCAGGCAAACATTTTCAATAAAAGCAAATGCCAAAACTGCTTCAAGTCTCGGGAGCTGCATCTCTTACGTGACCATGACATGAACCAGGTAAAAGATTTATTTGTTTTCAATGTAATATTAAAACTATTGTTTCCAATCTTTTCTTTACCCTTTACTCATACATGCTCATACATGACCTATGATATAGTTCCAGTGTAGCCCTATTACCATCCAGGTAGAATAGGAGCTCCTGTTGCACTTTAAAATGAATGTATATGACATTGCTAGAATTCTATCTTTATCACGCGTGTTTTAAGGCTTTTCCTTGAAAAGAGTATACGCATAGAAACCGACATCTATAAACTGAATGTCAACAAAAGGAGACTTTAAATTAAACCTGAAGATGATCTGCTGTCGTCCCTTTGCGTGCCAAACATTGTTTGAACAGGTTGTTAGTCATGTTTGAAACAAGTCTGATCCATGACTGTTCAGGTGGGCCCTGTAATTTTACTGGTGCTTAGAAAACACACCACTTCCACCATGCAGTGTAGGAGCCGGAGCAGCTACATAATACACTGAGTCATATTGTTCACACTCCAGTAACAGCCAAAGAAATTGCATCATATTTCTAGATGACATGAAACACCTTGTACCACCTCATAAAACTTAAAGATTGAGAACATTCTAGCCTGTTAGGGGACATTGAAACAAAATAAATAACAGTTTATGATCTTTTTTGCATGTCAACAGGAGTAACCTAACACTGGTGGGTTATTGTGTGGGTTTACACATTCACCAAACATTACTATGTCTCTTCATAACAGTCAACATGTTTCTTTTAGTGTGTTTTATTGAGCCACTGAAACTTAAAACCTTTCAGTGTCATAAGGAATCTGTACAGAAGAGATTTGTGTTTCTGACTTAACATTGTAGATTAGAGATATCTCCAGTGGTTGACATTTATTTCTGTCTCCCCTCTTGACCACTTGAAGGCAAAACCCATCTATGGGGGCTGGCTCTGCTTGGCACCCGAAGGAACAGATTTTGACAATCCAATGCAGAGATCAAGGGTAAGGAACAAGAGACAGTCTGGTTGTTTTGAGAATTGACCTCAAAATATCAAGTTGCAGGCTGATGTGTTGATTTTCAGCTAATAAAAAGTAAAACTTTTCCCATATGTAGCTTGTGTTGTATTGATTTTCCTCTGGCTTATAGAAATGGCAGAGGAGATTCTTCATCCTGTATGAATATGGCAGCCTGAGCTTTGCCCTGGATGAGCTAGTAAGTCATACTAACACATAGTGCTACCCTACTTTCTGTTAACGGTACATCCGGACACTTTGCCCTGGATGAGCTAGTAAGTCATACTAACATCAGTAGTGCTACCCTACTTTCTGTTAATGGTACATACAGACAGTCAGCTACACATACTGTACACTCGTGGATATATGGCATCAACACTAAAAACGCGCCTGTCAGCCGTGTAAGATCAATACATCATATATTTGGCCTGGTTTTCTGTACAGTTTGCAAGGCATCTTTAAGCCAGATGTTGTTGTTGTGTGTGTGTGTGTGTGTGTGTGTGTGTGTGTGTGTGTGTGTGTGTGTGTGTGTGTGTGTGTGTGTGTGTGTGTGTGTGTGTGTGTGTGTGTGTGTATGTGTGGTGCACAGCAGAAGCTTTGGGCTTAGTGTGTCCTCTAATGCACTGCACATCCCCCTCTCTCTGATCTCCTCAAATCTCATTCTCCCCTCTCGTTCCTACTCACACTAACGCTGCAGCTTTAGTTTCAGTGTCAGGGGCTTGTTGTCTCCCTTGGCAACATGGCTTTTGCTCAAACAGTTGCATAACCTCACAGATGTGTCATTTCAATGTTGACAACGTTTGACATATTACCTTACGCTGTAATATCCATAAATAATGACTGGATGACACTCTCCCCAGCCAAGCACGTTGCCACAAGGGACGGTGAACATGAACCTGTGTACAGAAGTGGCTGATGCTGAACCCAGGACAGGGCAAAGAAACGCTCTCCTCCTCGTCACCCCTGAACAGGAGTTCTTCATCCGTGGGGAGAATAAAGAGATCATCAACGGGTCTGTGTCCATGGTGGGACGGAGCCGCACTCTCCTCTCCAACCAGATTCCTGGTGCAATTAGGACATACTGTGCACTACTTCCTGTGGGTTTCAGGATTATGACGGTTAAATCTCTGTTTTGTTTTTCTATCCCGTTCACCAGCTGGAGTGAGCAGCTCACCGTTTATCCCCAGACCAACCAGCAGAATCAGAAGAAGAAGCGGAGAGTAGAGCCAGCATCATTTCAGGTGTTCACTCGTTGCTCTCCAACAGCCTAAAATGGCTTTATGTTGAATCTCTGCCAACACAGAGCCTTAAATGTCAAAGATTAATTATGTTGGTATGTTGTCTTCTTCAAATGTCACCGTCATTGCCAGGAGCCCAGTCCAGCAAAGATGGCTGCTACAGAGTCTGGCTCCCCACCAGCCCTGAGGGGTGCTGCAGAGTCTGGCTCGGGCGTGAGGCAGGAAGAGCTGCTGGGCGGGGTGGCGGAAGCAGACCGTGTCTGGACTGTGACAGACACTGGTCCTCTGGAGCCCCATGAGACCCCTGCAGGTGTGGAGGAAAAACACCAGACAAACAAACATGCAAGCTTTCATGTCTGTCTGACTCTCAGAGCCATTTCCTGGCCTCTAACGCTGTCCTAACTTCCTGCAGATGTTAACACTTACAGTAAGACAGAACACCACAATGAGCTAATGCTCGGATAGTGCCCACTCCACTCGCCAGCATAGGTCTACACTTGATGCATAGTATGGGCTTCCAAGTGCACTGTTACTTCTCTATCTATTTTAATATATATATATATATATATGTATATATATATATATATATATATATATATATATATATATATATATATATATATATATATATATATATATGTATGTATATATATATATATATCAAAATAAACATGCTTCATTGGTATAGACAAGCCTGATACCCAAAGTGGTCATCTCCTTAAAGGTTCCATGTGACCTGAGTGGACATTAGTAGCGATGTTGCTTCAGTCTTTTAGCAGGGCCTAGTTACTAGTTCCAGCAGGCTAGGCCTGGAGGGCGTTCCATTAGACCGACGCAGACAGACATTAGCAGGCAAAGAAAGAACAGCCTGGGCACCTTAGTAAAGCTTGATGTTCTGCCAGGCCTAATGCGCAGAACGCCAGGTCTCATTTCTTAAAGAAGCAGTAATGAACCTATGTCTTTTAACGCTCAATTTAAAAATATATCTGAGTACTAGTGTTTAGAACGATATAATTCTTTTTAATAAATCACAACTAGCATTTGTATCACTTGAACATGATTAGTTTACAGTGTTCCCCGCTTTGAAACCTTCATGCCCTGTTTGTGTTGCAGACAATGTGTCCCAGTACCTGCCCTCAGCCCCCAGGGAGAGATCCTCCTTAAACGACAGCCTGCTTTCCTGCAGCTCCCTCAGCTCCCTGGACTCTGAGGCCAGTGGAAGCTCTGACTCCGGGAGTGACCAGCAGCCTGCCTCAAACAACAGCCACACAACGACCAAGCCACATGCAGCAGACAGAGGGTTAGAGGAAGCTTCCAGCAGTTTGACCGTTCACATTTATGTTTATTCATCAGACAATATTGGTCACTTTATACCACTTTAAAGCTACTGCTGATTGTTAGCATGTGGTGCGTTGCTAGTAACAGACTGTTTTTGATAGGGGTCGAGACAACAATGAGTCCTGGAGGACAGCAGATGCCTCCCTTTTACTCCCAGTATATGCTTCTACAGAGCGTCCACTACTCACAGCACAGCCAAGCACCAGCTGAAAGGCCCATTCCCAGCCATTTGGGAGCAGAAACTGCTTTACAAATTTAGATTATACATAGACTTTCACGTTGTACCCCAATAGCATCAAACATTTTTCGTTTAGTAACAAGAATGCTTCAATCTCTGCTTTTTGTGAAACAGAAACTCCCTTACACCAAATAAGGCAAATAAGAAATTCCAAAAGGATGGTGTAATAAGATATTTACAGAAGGTTATTGAGGTTGTGTGTCTTTTTCTACCAAGCGCCTGCACCTTCAACTGAAATGAAACTAAATGTGAAGGCTAGATATTATTTTCAGTGGTAGTATTATGTTTAGGGTTAGGGTTACAATATTATTTTCAGTGGCAGTATTATGTTTAGGGATAGAATATTATTTTCAGTGGTAGTATTATGTTTAGGGTTAGGGTTAAAATATTATTTTCAGTGGCAGTATTATGTTTAGGATTAGAATATTAGTTTCAGTGGTAGTATTATGTTTAGGGTTAGAATATTATTTTCAGTGGTAGTATTATGTTTAGGGTTAGGGTTAAAATATTATTTTCAGTGGTAGTATTATGTTTAGAGTTAGAATATAATTATTTTCAGTGGTAGTATCATGTTTAGGGTTAGAATGTTAAATTCAGTGGCATTATTATGTTTATAAACTCACACCTAAACATTACTTGGCAGGTCTTGTGACAAGACATTCTATGTTCACATTTTGCACATATAGCATAATCTTTTGTCTAAAAGTATAAACAATTTTACTTTCAGTACCTGATTCCCAGTAGATGACTTATGTAATGTACGAATTTGAAGGTTTTCCTTCACAAGAAACCAATTACGGCTATGGTAGAGGGCAAGGATGTCACTTCTAATGTGGTTGTCATTGGTAGCACAAGCGTGCGTGACAGCAGAGAAAAAAATCAGGTTGCAAGCATGTCCTCAGGCGAGCTCTGGGGTTCAGGTGATTTAAAGAATAAATAATTAAGCTGTCATACTCAATGTTTCTCTGGGTAAGAATGTGCCAACCCCCATGTGACCAGACGTTTAGGGAAGCTATGCAGTGTTTGTGTTTGCTTAGTTTAATTATATACCTGAATTGTTTTTTCCTGTTGTTCAGCTGCTACAAAGACACAGTGACCCCGAACATGGTGCATTCTGGGAGAACTGAGGCAGGACAGAAAGTGGAGCAGGTCTGGTTAAGGACGGGGAGGGCCGAGGGTCGCAGCAGCCAGCGAGAGGTAACCACACCATGACTGTGCTTGTTTCACATTGTGAGTTACAACCACAGCACTTGCCCAAACACCGTCATGCATTCCCTTTGACAATCACAAGCGATTTAGGCACTTGTCCACCAGAAGAAGCCCTTGTTAAGACAGTGTGGGGTGGTTCCTTGTTCCTACCCTGATGCTAACAGCACCTTACCGTCGAGAAAGACAATTAACCCTATCCTGTTCCTGCTTGCTCTTTCACCATCACCTCTTCTTATGAATTTGTATATTAAAGGAAGTGAACAAAATGCAAATTCACCTTCCCAGATTCTTTAGTCGTATTTACAAACTATGGAGCTGTTGTTTAAAAGAAAACCAATGAGTGGTGTTTCTCTCTACTGTACTGAGGATCCATAGTGATCAGCAGCATCAGGTCTACACTGTACTGAGGATCAGTACTGATCAGCACCATCAGGTCTACACTGTACTGAGGATCAGTACTGATCAGCACCATCAGGTCTACACTGTACTGAGGATCTGTACTGATCAGCACCATCAGGTCTACACTGTACTGAGGATCAGTACTGATCAGCACCATCAGGTCTACACTGTACTGAGGATCAGTACTGATCAGCACCATCAGGTCTACACTGTACTGAGGATCAGTACTGATCAGCACCATCAGGTCGTTGGTTCCACTGGTTCTGTTGGTTGCGTTGGTTCTGCTGGTTCTGTTAGTTGCGTTGGTTCCACTGGTTCTGTTGGTTGCGTTGGTTCCACTGGTTCTGTTAGTTGCGTTGGTTCCACTGGTTCTGTTGCTTGCATTGGTTCCGCTGGTTCTGTTGGTTGAGTTGGTTCCACTGGTTCTGTTGGTTGCATTGGTTCCGCTGTCTCTCAGTCAGACTCGTTTCAACATGACTCATAACACCAGGTGTTGTAAAGACAGAGACGTCACCTTGTGTATGAGTGTGTTTCCATGTTTCAAATCAAGTGTTCAGGTGAAAGGCAGGTGATGACAGAGATGGGACACACGGACACGTTTATCCACCCTTGTCAAACATGTCAGGACGTGTATTTCTTTTCTTATGCATTTGTGAGAATGCAAATGCCAGTAGATGAGGGAGCAGAAGTGATTCATTGTTGGTCGGGTTTTGTTCTCTAACAGAACAGGTTTTTATGCCCTAAAGCTGAGAGTAGTCTGCCTCCTATGTTGTGTTTTAATCTGAAGGGGGCATTTCTGGAAACAGACCGTTTTCAAAGAGAGCTCGTTACCTCTAGGATTCTGTCTGTCTAATGATGGAGTAGCTCTCGTTCTCTTAAAAGATCACAGTCACCATGCAGCAGCTTACCACATCACAGTTCCATATCCTATGAGAGCAATACTGTAGCTCTTACATTAAGGGAGGCCTTGAACCAAATGGAAGTTGCTTCAAATGAAGGGAAGCTGTGGTGTTTGGCTGGAGCCCATATACCACACTGTGTTGGCCTTGCCAAGTGCACATCTGCTTGTGAATGATCGTCACTGTGTGTTGTCAGACGGGCCCCTGGTGATTATAGAGGTGACTAAACCTTAACAAGTACGTGTCTGCCGGAGACAACACCACACAAACAGAACCAGCATGTAGCATTACTCCACTACATACAGCGGTAGCACTCCATTCAACACTGGGGTTTTCTTTGATCCGGTACAAGTCAATAGCTTCATATGTTTCAGTACACTAGAGCAGACCGCTGTATGGGGATTTGTCTTTAGCTCGCCCACACAGACGGCCATCGCTCTGGGTTCAAGGTCAAACGGTGGTCTTTGATCTAATACAGTGTCTCATCCCTGAGGATTGGCTTTGTAAGCACCCCAGTGGCCGCCCACTCAGATTGTTGTTCTTAAAATTGTGTGCGTTTCTTTTTTTGGTTAAACCGAGTGGCGTGTCACAGAGTTCACGCTGTCCATGTGGGTTTCAGATGTTCCAAAGTAGTCTCACATCGTCTCCTCCCCCTCCCGGTCCTTGGGACAGGATGGAAGTGGGACAGAGGACATCCAGTATTAGCTAGGGGAGACGGAGGGCAGTCCACACTGCAGCCAGAGGGAACTGTCTTCCTGGGACTTTGCTGTTTCCTTGGATGGGCTTCACGCTGAGTGCCTAAGACCCACACAAAGAAAGTTCTGTATCTATTAAAGCCCTTGCTTTTCCATTAAGAGAATTATGTAAGAGAGGAGAATGATTTTATTTAGAGAGGAAAAGGCCAGCGAAAGTGAAGAGAAAAAGCTCACCCTGTGTCCGTGCTGGCTAATCATGTGAAAGTCTGTCAGGCATCTGCTGTTCAAGCTATCCTGGCTGCCAGAATGAAACCCAATATTAGAAAGACTTTGTTGATATCATGCCGAGATCCTGTTAAGGCAAAGATCAAGGATCTCTGGCAACTCTCTAGTGAGCTTTCAGACAAGAACCTGGGGGATTATCAGGCATAGGATGGCTTTCACAATACCTTCATACATTCTGCAGGCCAATGGCTCAAACTGTTAGGATGTGAGTAGGAGTTTAGCAGGCTGCTGTGGATCAAACTGTTAGGATGTGAATAGGAGTTTAGCAGGCCTGATAGAGCCTCCTCTCTTCCCTGCTGTGTGCTACAGACGGCTTAATCCTGACAATGTACGTCCCTGCCAAAGAGCTTGACTGCGGGTTGTTGCTGTGCTTGTTGAAATGCTGCTACACTTCCCAGCTGTCACTGGGCTGCCTTCTAAAACACATTAGGAACCCTCTTTTTGAACAAAAGCTCATTTATAGTCTATTTTAACAACGGTATTTCATTGGTGGTTTGTATTGTTACCTTGCGTCTTTCCCAGAAGCTGCAGTCATGTGGCGATATTGCTCAGCTGACGGTTCCCCCCCCTCAGAGACGATCCAAGTCTCTGGATCGCAGGACTACTGAGTCCATCATGACTGTGAGTAGTTGCTACAATAGGCCTTGACGGTCTCCTTATCTGTTGAATACATTGTCATTTTCAAGGGCCTATCTTTACAGCCTGACTTACTGAATTTCAAGAAAGGTTGGATGGTCAAATTGGACAACAAGGATGAGGTAATATGATTAAATATTTGATACATTTTCATTTCATCTGGACAAATCCATACTGTTCTTTGAGATTGACGTGAATACTGTGCATGTCCAACGCTGGTTACAAAAAATAAAAATGTCCTCTGCTTCCCTCTAGTGGACAAAATATTGGTTTGTGCTTTCTGCTGACAGCCTAAGATATTATAAGGATTCCATCGCTGAGGAGGTAAGAGTAATCTATTAGTGGGAACCTTTTGTTCCACAGGACAACACTGTGTATCTGTTTCTCTGTGTCTTTCTCCTTCATCTATTTAATACTCTGTGCCTACGTCCCCCAGGCCTCAGATCTGCAAGGGGACATTGACCTCACCAAGTGTTACAGTGTTTCTGAATACCAAGTCCAGAGGAACTATGGTTTTCAAATCCATGTAATGGCTGTGCTTAAGACCAAAACATTTCATTCTACATAACACCAAAAAATAATTATGTGCTTTATTTTATTTTTTTATCGGCAATGTATGTTTTTTTTTATGTCTCTTCCAGACCCAAAAGGGTGTGTACACATTGACAGCTATGACTGCAGGAATCCGCAGAAACTGGATCCAGGCTTTGATGAAAAATGTCCGTCCATCCAACGCACCTGATGTTACCAGGTCAACTAAATTCGTTTTACAATGTGGCTATAAGAACATATCCCAACAAAATCCCAGTATCTCCTTTGCCCTTTGTGAGAGCTTGTTGTGTTGTTTTTTGTTCATGCTGCAGCTTGCCAGGCCACATCATCTCCTGCAGCCCAACTGAGGCCCTCCCAAAGCCCGACGTGACGCAGGACTCCTCCACGGAGACCCCCTCAGTGATAGACCAGGGCCCCAAGCCCAGCCGCGTGCGGGAGAGACGACGCCAGGGCCGCTATAAAACCTTTGACTGGACCGAGTTTAGGCCGCTAGCTAAGCCCGTCCATGAGCTGAACGTTCAAAGTACCAAGGATCCGTTCCCATTAGACGTGGAGAGGAAGACGAGGAGAGAGGAGCGAAGGAAGAGGTACGAAGACATACTGGGTTTCCCTCTGGGCCTGGAGGATGTGGGAGACAAAGGGAGCTCCAGAAGGTCTCCCAGGACCAACCGGAGGGTGCAGGGGCAGATAGAGCAGTGCTGGCTGCAGGTGGAGAACACACTGTTCAGCCTGGACAGAAGTGTTCCGCTCTGCTCTGAGGCCCAGGCTGAGCAGACTGTGGAGCTGGAGAGGCTGCTGGAGAACTACAGGAAGGGGGTGAGTCACAGAGAGGACTACTGTCTGTACAGAGCATGGACTAGTCCCATCTGATACCTCAAAACACATTATACACATATCCTTATTATTTCCACAGATCACATCCCCATGGTAATATTTTTGCATATATTCTATTGTTATTGTTTGATATTATGTGTGTTTTGGTTGCAGGTGGAGGACCTCAAAGGTCAGTTGGCAGAGTCAGACCACCAAAGGCTGGAACTGGAAGCTCAGTTGAATGCAGCACCAGACCCCCAGCAGCAGGTCCTCACAAGCACTCTCCCCCTACTGGTAAAGAAAAACACTGCACATCTATTCTGACCACATTCAGCTCTGTAGATCTGTTTGTTTTTTACGTATCGTCCATATCAAAGGTTTGAAACCGATTTTGATCGTACTATTTGGCTGGTTCCTCCCCCTTAGATTGACCCTCCTCTGGCCCCTGAGTCTGATGAGGGCCCTCTGAAAACAAAGCCAGTGCCCAGTCACACTCAGAGCCTGAGAGAGCTGTACAGAGAGACACAGGAGCTCCTTCAGCAGCAGGACACCATCAGACAGAGCATGCAGGAGCAGCTGGGCCTCTCAGTCCGCCAGGTGCTGCCCTACCATCAAACCCAACCGCCCAGCATCTGGCTGCTTGATACAGAAGGAAACCTGCAGGAGCTGGAGGACTTGTTCCCTGGCGGTCCCGTGCCCAGAAACACACCTGCCCTGTCTCCTGTGTCTGACAGTCCCCCCTTGCCAAGTGATTTGGCTGATGAACCCGTCCTCACAACTAAGATGGAGAGAGGAGTCCAGCAGCTGGCACGGAGCCCAGAATCCCACACCGACTCCAGTGTGTGGTGCCCCGATTCCCTCATCACGGAGGACATTGTGGAGAGGAACAACATCCTGGGAACAGACAGCCAGGCCTGCTGGGAGTCAGTTAGGCCACGGCCGGAGCATGTGGACCCTGACCGCATCCCAGTCCGGACGCTGTCCGATGAGATAGTCCGGCTCACAGGTCAAAACGAGGCTCTGGAGCGGCTCAACCAAGAGATGTTGAACCAGCTAAAGGAAGCGGACAGGGAGATAGACAGGCTGAAGGCGGAGCTCCTCAGCAGGCACAGTGAGGTCCGTGCCCAGCCTGAGGCAACGTGTCTGGAGAGGGAGCTAGGGAGGAGAACCCAGGAGCTCAGGGAAACACAGGCCTTGCTAGCTTCCCTGGATCAACGTCTGATGGACACAGAGGCCCAGCTAAAACTCAAAGAGGCTACTCTTAAAGTCCTCGGCTTTCCAGAAACGGAGGAGATTTATAAGGAGAGCGTTTACCTGTCTCACTTTGAGGTGGAGGGAGAAGGGCTTCAACCGAAGTGTTATGAGGACACAGAGGCTAAACTATGGAAACCGGAGAGACAGCTCAGACAGTCTGAGGAAGCATCCACACAAACAGAAGCAGAGATGGACGTCAACATGCTAAATAAAGAAATGAACAGTGGAAGGTCCGTAGAGGGAAAGGATATGCTATGTGGAGACATATTGGCCTCAAGCAATGACAGGATCCAGGAAGTGGTGAAGGGGATAGCCGTTAGATCAAAGGTCATGGGCAAAGCCCTGGAGGTGATTGGCAGGTCAGCTTTGAAGGTGATAAACAATCCGTTCCAGAGGGAGCTAGAGGAAGGGAAACCCCGGGTGGTTAGACATCTTCAGTGGGAGGAGGAGTTTTGGGGAGCGATGTGGAGCAGTTGGAAGACGAGCCCGTACTGGGTCGACGAAGAGGGACCGCTGGGATCTATTCTGGGTGACGTGCTAGAGCACATGGTCGTGGAGAAGCAAATGCTCCTCCTAGCTCACAGGCTTCATTCTGAGGAAGAGCAGAACACAGAGACGGGGAGGGGGAGTCACGAAAGGTTGTGTGGGAGCAGGTCTTTGAAAGACTTAGACATCACTGGAAATATAGGAGAAACTGAATCAGAAATGATAGAGGGCAATGTAGAAATAGAAGGAGAAAAATATGTCAGAGAGTGGCTATCTCATTTCCATGCATGTCAGAGGGATACAGACATGGTTACAGACAGACATTTCACAGAGGTCACTCAGGAGAAACTATCCTTGTTGAACCAAGTGGCCTCCCATGTCAGCACTTCTGCCACTGACGAGCTCCGCTCCATGGCAAACAGGCTCTGTGATTTCCACAGCACAACGCATCCCTGGCTCTCCTCAGTTCACTATGCTGCCATCGAAGTCTTCTCCTACTATCAGATACATTTGCTGTTGAATCAACAGCAGAGGGCGCTGGAGAGCGAGCCGGTACCGCACTCCATATCCATCATCTGCAGCAACTGTGATGGGCTGCTGAATGAAAACCTGGAGCTGAGGAAAAGGCTGTCAGACTTGGAGAAGTTGCGGAGTTCCTCAGTGGGGTCTGAGATGGTGGAGCAGCCTGACAAACAGGCCTCCGAGCGGCAGGACCCAGAGCTAATGCAGACAGCAGAGACAGACATACAGACCTCAGAGCTAAAGCAGACAGCAGAGACACCCATACAGGACCCAGAGCTAAAGCAGACAGCAGAGACAGACATACAGGACCCAGAGCTAAAGCAGACAGCAGAGACAGACATACAGGACCCAGAGCTAAAGCAGACAGCAGAGACAGACATACAGGACCCAGAGCTAAAGCAGACAGCAGAGACACCCATACAGGACCCAGAGCTAAAGCAGACAGCAGAGACAGCTGGGGTGAGCGATGGAGGAATAGAGCAGGACAGAGGTGCAAAAGAGGAAGAGGTAAGAGCAGGAACACAAGAGGAGGCAGTGGTGGAGGGGGACTCCTCATCCATGGAGATCCCACCACTGAATAATGCAGAGAAGATCCAGGACAAGAAGACTTGTGAAATTATTGAGGGCAGAAATGCTGTTCTTTCTGATAACGAAGCAGAGGTATCTGGGAAGGAAGAGGTGTTATTGCTTAGAAGGAGAGTCAAAGATCTGCAGGAGCAGCTCTCGATGTCCACGGAGCAGCTGGCCGCTGAGCAGGATGGGAGAATGGCTTCTCTTCAGCTGCAACATGAGAAAGACATTGGAAAGCTCAAGGTAGGAGCAACCATTGCCATCTATATATTTATTAGAAAAAGCATTATAGCTACATTCCCCATTCACTCCCATGGCCCAATTCACTGCACTATTTACGTCGCGCCTCCTTATTGTAAATAATGTTTAAAATATTACATTTATGTTTATGTTTAAAATCCCAGGCAAATAACAACTATGGTATGTTTTCTCTTTGGACCTTGATTCTTCCAGGCCACATACGAGTGTGGGTTTGTCTCCATGGAAGAGTCCCACCAGAAGGTCTTACTGGAGCTGCAGCACAGACACCAGCAGGACCTGCAGTGCTTGCTCAGAGACAGGGACAGACTTTTGGAGGAGGAGGTGGCGGCCACTGCTACTGGTGAGGCTGGGCAATGTGCAGGAGGGAGTGAGACGTTCACAAGTGTTGCAGGATAAAAAAAATTCTAGTTTTCCGTCAAAATATTTGTTAATTTTTTAATTAATACAATTATGTAAACTTTCTAAACCCAATAAGCAATTCAAGCCATCCAGAATGCACATTGCCTTGAGCTGAAGAAGGAAGTACAGAAGATACGTCAAACCAGCACAGGAAACGCAGACCTTGAGAAAATATGCAGACAGCACAGGTAAATAGGTTATATATTGATTTTCATCATCATCATCATCATAACTTGATGATGATGATGATTAATTTTCAGAATTATCGCCCAACAAACATTTTGCCGCCTGGGCCCTTTGATTACAATCAATCACCAGCTAGAATTGAACATTTGGTTAAGCACTGTTTGTTTGTGTGTGTGTGTGTGTGTGTGTGTGTGTGTGTGTGTGTGTGTGTGTGTGTGTGTGTGTGTGTGTGTGTGTGTGTGTGTGTGTCTCTCTCTCTCTCTCTCTCTCTCTCTCTGTGTGTGTGTGTGTGTGTGTGTGTGTGTGTGTGTGTGTGTGTGTGTGTGTGTGTGTGTGTGTGTGTGTGAAGAGCTGGCCTCGTGTCAGCGTGAGCTGGAGGTGCTGTCCCAGCAGTTCTCTCTGAAATATCTGGAGAATGGCCACTTAGCCCAGGCCCTTGAAGCCGAGAGACAGGCTCTGTGTCAATGCCAGCAGGAGAACCAGGACCTCAGGTCTCGCAACCAGGTGAGACACACATACACACATACAGTAAAACATTCACCTACTCAGTCACTTCAACTAACTAACGCTCATTAAATCACTCAACACAGGAGTTGACAGGTCACCTTGCAGCAGAATTCACAAGACTGTGTTCCCTCGCCAAGCAGGATGCTATTCCACACAATCAAGGGATGGATGTGTATGAGCTGGAGGTGGGTGGTGTCCAAAATTATCTGTCCATTTTACGAGGAAAACATATTTCTGTCTCACCTTTCTCTTCACAATCTGTTGCAGGAAGTTAAATCAATGTTGTACCTTGTGTGAACACTAGATGTCACCCTAATCCTTTCTACTACTACTGTACAATATGACTACTCTCTCAGAGTCAACGGAACTAAAGCAACTAATATGATTTGGTTTTACTTTGATGACCCCAGCAAGCTAACTTGAGTAATACTGTACTTCAGATTACACTACGAGTAAAGCAGTCAGAGGTGCTGTGTCTGAAACAGGAGATCACTTCAATCAAAGATGAACTCCAGACAGCTCAAAGGGTGAATACACACTCTCAGAATTACAATAACCCTCAAATAAACCATACCAGCCACCTTCTAGATAGATTTCAATTTACATAATCTCTGTTCTATTGTAGGACAAGAGGCTCGCTACACAGAAGTATAAGGACATCTATACAGAGCTGAGCATTCTGAGAGCAAAAGCAGAGAGAGACTCAAACCAACTCCGGGAAAACCTGAATCTGGCCCACAAGGCACTGGGAAAAAACTCTCCTAGGAACACAAATAATGGTATTATTGTTTAAGACTGAGATACTATGTTTACATAACCCTAACCCTCACCCTAACCCAGTTGTTTAACGATTAAGATACATTTCTTTATTAGCACTGAGGTTATTTCAAGGATATCACCTCACCTTAGCATTTTGCATGGAGCCTTCAGTTTAGTATTTGATTTTAGCATCTTTTTTCCCAGCACTTTCTTGAAATTCCATCCCTGAAACTACACCTTTTCAAGATTCAATGCACTTGACCCCTTCAATACTTTCTACCAGACACATTCTTAAATTTAACTGTAAAAACTTTCGAATGGGCTTGGGGGGAAATTATATCCTAAAAATGGTATCTGACCTTCATGTGCGTAAAGCATGACGTTAGTAGCCTAAAGAGTCTACATTGGCTATAGTCACAACATTTTCCAAGTGACACAAAACAGAGTTATTTTTTACCTTCAGCTTTTGATCTGTGAAATAGTTCACCTTGGATGAACTAACATTACATGAATACAGTAAACAGTACCTATGCTGTTGGTTCTAGTTTACCATGATAGAATGTTCCATGCTGCTGAGTAAATAATTGTTTTCTATCATCTATATCACTTCTACTGGAAATTACTCTTTTATTATAGTTATTTTTTTAAAGATACAGTTTTGTGTACAGTTTTTCTCTCGCCCTGTGTCCGCTGGGATAGGCTTCAGCCCCCCCGTGACCCTGTACAGGATAAGCGGTAAAGCTAATGGATGGACAGTTTTGTGTATGCTTTTTGTAATAGCAAATTTTATAAACCATGTTTTTTACCCACTATTTATGCACAAAGATTAATGTCCAAAACCTCTTTTGTCTCTTTTTCTTTTGGAATTTGTTGATTTAAATGCAAACGTGCACATTGTTGTTTTTGCACACACCATAATGTATTATTTATTCTACTAAGAATAGCATATTTTTAGGTCCTCTGGTTTTAAATGTGTATGTTAATATTGCCTTGCATCACCTTGAAAATGTTTTTTGCCGTGTAAATAAAATACAAACTTGGGAGAGATAAAATTATCATGGTCCTATTAATTGAAGTCAACATTCATGAAAAATGTATTGTTTGTATGGTATATTTTTGATAAGGCTACGGTGACACTGTGATAGAACTCACAATCCAAATACACCAGGAGAAAATGTCAGAGATTCTGGAAAAAGCCATCATTCCAGGTTGCCAGGTTGGTTGCATTAAAGTTAAAGGCTCTGGGGAAAATGGGAACTGAGATACATATTTGTCAATAAATTCGTTTTTATTTTTATTTACGTTTAAACTGAAAATACTTAAGTGGCAAGCTCTAATAGCAACATGTAGATACCTGTTATTTTCACACCTATTTATGTGTTTGATTAAATTCTAATTAAAATTGTAACTCGAGCTACCATAGATAAATATAGCATTCCCCTTGCTAAACCTTCAATATGCCTGTATTTACATTTGTATTGTTTTACATAATCGAAAACATCTGCATTTGCCCAACAATATACACTACCTTAAAAAGGCTAAAAACGCTGCGTACAAACTCAATAAAATTAACAAATAATTGCTTTACACTGATGGCTTAATAACAAGTTGTAGGTAACGAAATGCCATAGGTTATGATTAAATCACTACTTACAATAACTACTTCTTTATGTATGCACAACTTTAAGATGGCTAAAGCAAAACATGGCAACGCTGTCTTTTTTTGAGTTAGCTAGAAAGCTCTGTCAAAAAAAACACCCTACCTGGTGAATAAATTTGGACGGAACACCTTTTAGAACTTTAAGACATTTTGCAAACACAGATAATTGTTTACGGGTTAATAATATTTTGGGGGTTTCTTTTTATCATGCCTCATTCGGCGGGTACTGTCTTCAATAGCATTAGCAACATAATGCTAGCTGCTGCTTCGATGAAGTTGGGTTGCCATCACTGTGCTGGTACTGCTTTGTTATTGTTTTGGCAGGCCTAGATAGATAGCTAGATAGTTTATGTAGCTCTATATTATCTTTAGTATCTCGAGCGGTTCATAATACCAGGATTTAACCACCCAGGGTCCAGGTATAACAACTGTTGAGGTGAGTGGTTTAACGTTCCTAGATGTAACACAGGTTGAAAACCACATTAAATCGTGCACTTTATTAAATAAGTGTAACATCTGTTAACAAGCGAATTATGATGGCTAGTCAAGTCTTTTTTGCAACCCGTGATGCCTTTATGCTTTCATATAGTTTTTTATTAATATTTTAGAGGAGCTCATTGCCATCCTCAAATTCCATGTTAAGCCAACCCATCACTTGGAATACCTGAAAGATACAACTAATAATCGTTTTAGTAAAAACAATATTTCTTTCAATTATTTCATGTTGAGATAGAAATGTCCTCCAGTCAAGATCCATCTCCGATGGCTCTGGATCTGTCCAGGAGATGTACAGTCCGAGTAAGTCCCCTGCACGCCAGCCACACGGAAACCCTTAACCTGGTGAGGCATCCTGAGTGGTACAGAACCCCCCAGAGTCGCAGCACTGAAGTCCTGGGACAGAGCTCTGGAAACGGAGGAAGGCACCGAGGCACTCCACTGTCTCATGGACTTGGAATAGACCTTCTGCCTAAAGGATTGAACAGCAACTTATGGGACCCTGGGTTTTATGAGCCTGAGTCCTCAGTGAGCTCAATATCAGACAGCAACGACGGGGACGAAAGTCAAAGTGACTCTGATGTGATTTTCCTTGTGTCTACAACCAGGGACACGCTCATGTGTCGTTCTTTTAGCAGTGACACTGTCAGCCCCATTGTGGACCCCCTGTCCCCTGCTGCTCCCTCGGGGGATGAGGGGAGAGGCTGTTTTCTTCTGCCTCAGACTCTGAGTTCCCCTAGCCCCGGCTACACTAATTCCGAGGATTCCTCAGACAGTATGGGGGACACACTATTTCGGAGCTCACCAGCATTACAGTTGCCCCGCTTTGTCAACCCTCTCAGCTCTCACATAGATATTTCAAGTGACGATAGTGATGTAGTTGAAGTGCCTGTCACTTATGCAAAGAGCAGAGTGAGTTGTGAAAAAAGGTTGGCTGACAAGTCTGTGGCACTGGATAAAACTGTTTCTCCTCTGCGAAGGGAGCCACGTCGCAGTGCTAGAGTTAGAAAAGACACCTCATCAATACATAAACCCAGCAATAGTGTCTATATTCACCATTTAAAAAGCAGCGCCAAGAGCACAAATGCTGGTCTACACGATGAAGATTCGGATTGTGGTGACAAGGACTCCACAGGGAAGTTGTCTGACTCAGATGAGGAGTCTTGGGTACGGCCAACTGTAATGCAGAGAATAGGGCTGGATAGTGAGCTTCATGAAGCCCCGAGGATTCCCCTCAGATCTCTTCAAAGGGAATCTTCAGCCTCTCGATCAAAACCTGAAACTTCTCAACACAGTAACATCAAACGCAAAGCGGACAAACCACTCTCCAAGCCTAGGACCAAAAGGTCGCGAGCCAAAGGGACGCAGAAAAAAGCTAAAAAGCTTCCTCCAAAAAAGATTGTAACAGTCAACAAAGATGGTGAAAAGAATTATGTAAACAAAAGACGAAGGAAAAAAAGACAAAGGCAAACTGGTCCATCATCAATGTTCTCCCCAGTAGAGCCAGAAATCAGGCTTAAATATGCAAACTACAAAGGAGAGAGAAAGGACCACAAGTCTGATAACTTTTCCCCTTTTGTTCATGTAGAACACAAGGAGTGCACTGTTGTCAATTATCAGGAGGAGGAGGAGAAGGTAAAAGGCAACAGAGGCCATCAACACACAAGCACCAGCTCTTTTTCCACGGTCATTCCCAAGTCCTCGTGTTTTAGTCTAGGGCGCCTCAGCTCAGGGAGAAAGAGTCAGCCAGGGAAGGTGTGTTGTTGCCTGTGTGGGGGCTCTGCAAATGCATCAGGCCTAGGAGATCTTCACGGACCTTACTACCCTGTTGGGCCAGGTCAGAGACACCAGAGCAAAGGGGAAAAACGGATAGCACTGCTGGCAGAAACCGAGGAGAATGGTTTACTCAGTAATGGCCATGCGGTGGAGCCTCCTGATGAGGAGTGCATACTGGTCAGTGAGAATACCATGACGCCTTCTCCCAGAGAGCCTGCTGTGGTGGACGGCCACTGTCAGATAGAGATGGCCCAGCACACAGAAGAACGCTGGGTCCATGAGGACTGTGGCATCTGGTCGACGGGGGTGTACTTGGTTAAAGGAAAGCTCTATGGTTTGGAAGAAGCAGCAAGGCTGGCTCAGGAAACGGTAAGAGACCAAACAACGTGTCTTTCTCCCAGAGGGTTCCAACAGTGAGCCGCTTTGGTTCCTTGGGTTGTTGGTGTTGGCTTATATTTTGCATACTTTGTTTTTTTCTAGGTTTGTTCTACGTGCTACAATGCAGGCGCAACAATGGGATGTTTTTTTAAGGGATGCCCTGCAAAATACCACTACACATGTGCCATCCAGTCTGGTAAAAAACAATGAAAGAGATATTGTACACACTTCATGTTATTATACATATACTGTAAAAGGATTATACAGGGTGTGTATGTTCTTTGTATTTGGCAGTTGGGAAAGTTAGTTTTTCTGAAAAAGCTGTGAATGTAATGGCATAAAAGTTTGTAAAAGAAGTGGTCATGGCTTTTTGAAGGCATGGAGTAGCAGTTTGTTGACTTGATACCCTTTTGCTGATGGGCCCTGTCTTTGCAGGATGTTTGCTGAATGAAGACAACTTTTCACTGAGATGTTGTAAGCACAAGGTAACACAACTATTCACCACAGTGTTTCCTATTTGTCGAATTGGTTATGTGACAGTAATGTCCCAGATGCTCATTTAATTTAAAAGTGGTTGCTTTTCTTTTAATACTATGATCTTTTTATATTAAAAAAATACAAAATATACCTGCGTAATCAGGAATTCGCCTTTTTTTTTTTTTATGGCTTTTTAGCCATTAATTATGTCAATGAGTGAATAATAAGTGTTTGTTTTTGGAATAATCCTTTTGAAGCGCACATTTATTTACCCACTAGGACAAACCACTCAGAGGTGTAAACAGATGACAGGCAAGATTACAATGGAAGCCAAGGCCATGGAGGTAAGGTAGAATTCATTGACTATGGACAATGAGAGACCTGGCATTCTTGTAATTAACTATGGTATATTTGATAATAAAATGTTACTGTAAAGGTTTGGGGGTCATTCCTACGCAATGGACTGATCGTTGTGAAATTGTACCTAATGTAAGCATGACCTTTTGCGACTGAAGGATTAATTAACATTGACATGAAGGTGCTCTGCGCTTTTTCCAGGAGAGCCCACCGATTTCCTCAGGGTGTGGATTTTGATATAATTATTTCCCTCTCTGCTTTTTCATATACATAATCAAGACAGCATGTTCTCCCAAGCAGAAAGAAACCACCTGGTAAGTCACCGTTTTCAAAAGTTGGCGTAAACTTGGAGGCACTTTGGGCTTTAAGTTTTTATTTTAGTTTTTGACTCTTTCAGACGGTTGGATAGAACAGCCCCAAGGCCGTAGGACACCTCCTTACCGATCAACTCTTTGACCAGCCATTCCAAATATCCTGTACTGTACTTACCTCTCTTCTAACAGCTCGGCCTTAATGGCAGAGGAGGACAATCACAACTTTGTTATGTTCATTGCAGTTGACAAGAGGCTCTCATTTCTGCCTCTTTCTTAGCCGCTCTTTCAGTGACTGTTGTTTTTATTTTAGGCTTATGAATTGTATGCTGCGTTGATAGTCCTAATGTCAGTCTTTACTTGAGTGCACTTTACATATTTGAAAATACTTTAATTTAACTTTATTCAATTGTGTTTGTCTTTTATTGTTTTTAAACATTTAATATGTATCGAAAATGATATTGCAATTTTAATTAATGTTTGAATTGTTAATACACTTTACCCTAATTGTGAATTGTCCAAATCTTTGTCCAAATACTATACTAACGATTTGTGTTGAGTGATATGACTATATTTGGCATTATGCCTGCAATAAAATGTAGGTCGATTTAAACACATCATCACATTATCACATTGAAATGTGCTAACACCAGATGGACAAGACCTAGGTTACATAGTCCCTACTAGTCCTATGTACATGCCAGGAATAGAAATTGCGGTGTCAAAGCTAGTGTTAGTCACACCTGACATTGGCAGCCTGCATTTAAACGCTTTCTGCATAAAGTAATCACCATCAAATGCACCAGTTTAATTATGATTCAATGTGATCCTGGCCATGGGCTAGCAGTTGCAGGCGGTCTGCTTGTCTCTCCAACTTGAAGGTTTCTGTGAGACACTGTCCACTTCTGTCTGTGTTGTAAGGTAGGTAAGTATTCACGGGTCCAGAACTGGTTTGTAAGTGCCTGAACTTGTCTCCATGGCTTCATGTACAGGACGAGAACTCTCCAGGTGGAGGGGTGAGAGTACTGACGGTGAGAGAATGAAGTGGTTTCCCGGGTCCGCAGACACAGGTAGGTCAGGCATTCATGATGGCTGTAACCTCTGCCATCAGTGAACAAAGCACTTTGTGGGTTAGGCGTGTGTTTTGCTTAAGAAACACTAAATGAAGGATTCTTTTGGCGATACCATTCATACGCTCCCAAGAGCCTCCCATATGAGAGGCATGTCAGGTTGAATCCCCAACTGCATCCCTGCTCACTGAGGTACCTCTGCACTGTTTGTGTCCATCCCTAGCTCCCTGCACGCTCCAATAAAGTTGGTGCCGCAATTGGAAGATCTGTTTTACAGGGCCTCTTAGTGTGAAGAAGCGCCTGAGAGCGTTTATGCAGTTGTACACGTCCATAAAACATCGAGCCCCATAGGTAAAAGGTGGGCAGGTTTTGGGCCGTTCAGGACGCAGGTCCGCCATCCGTTGTTCTTTCAGCTTTCCGCGCAGCTTGCAGCAGGTTACGCATTGTGAAGTACTCCCAGGATCCACAGCCCTGTTGTCTAATTGCGCCTGTCAGGTGACGGCCCTGGTGTTTCACCTGCTCATTGTGATGTCGTGTGAGTAGTAGAGAGATGTGGCTGGCTTTGGGCAGAATGATTGGCTTCTTTTCAGCAGTTGTAAGGTTGGAGTGCTTCAGTCTGGCCCCAAAGCAAATCAGATTATCCTCCAAGGTTAGGCTGGGTTTTTGCAAGGGACTGTTTTTTGCCTCTTCTTTTTCTTTCCCGTTTATTGCGTTGTTGACTCAGAGAGCTGACAGCTTCGCTACTTGGACTCCTAACATGTGTTGTTCAGTGTAATCTTACTTGCACACTTGATGCAAGATTCTGACATAGATCGATCCTGGCTGTCATCCTCAAGAGTGTGGCCACTGGCCAAGCTCAAATCGAGACTGTCCAATAAAGAATCGTCTCTCATCCTTCAGTATAGACCCCTCCCACCAGTGTCATGTAAAAGCCTGTAAAAACTTGTTTTGTTTAACAAAACATTTTCAAAGCGTCTCAAATCGCATACTACTCCTTTGTTTAGTAGGTAGGCTTCTTCAGCTGCACTTGCAAAGGATGTACTCTTGTATGCATTTTTGGCATTTGACATAGTTTGTGGGACTTACAAAATATTTTTCTGGCTTACTATATATAGTATGGTAGGAAGTATGGGCATTGAGACGCAGCATTCGTGTTGCAAAATGTATGGGTTGCACATATGTTAGCGGCCAGAGAAAAAAGGTGCAAACACGTCCAAAACTTATCTTTGCTGTGTGTGTGTGTGTGTGTGTGTGTGTGTGTGTGTGTGTGTGTGTGTGTGTGTGTGTGTGTGTGTGTGTGTGTGTGTGTGTGTGTGTGAGAGAGTGAGAAATGTCAATATTTTGTTATGAATTTAAACATTTTAATATTTTACCTTAGCACTAAAAAACTTAATGAGTTACCCTCATAATCGTTGGTCAAGTTCTTCTGTCTGTAAATACGGCAATGGTAAAGCCCACTCTTTACTCATTGGTCAAATTCGTTTTTACTGTCAATCCCACATTTCTCATTGGCCACAAGGGTTTGTTTTGTACATCTTGACGAACTGTCTGATTCTGAAGCTGTGTTTGGAATCGCATTCTTTGTGTCTAACATACTAAATATGTTGGGAAATTTGTTCATGTTCAGTGTGTTATGTAGGTATATATATATATATTCATGTTCAGTATTGTCAACTATGGATTGTAGACAATTCCGAAAACAGCATGAGTGTGACTGTGTAAACAAACCACAGGTCTCCCGCCACGACCAATGTTACTGAGTGCAACAGCTAATCAGTTTATTTTATTTGTATCACGTCAAAAAATAATTTGTTGGTTTCATAGTTTACGTCACGTATATGTATACC
Organism: Galaxias olidus; assembly: GCA_026901105.3. Taxonomy (NCBI): domain Eukaryota; kingdom Metazoa; phylum Chordata; class Actinopteri; order Galaxiiformes; family Galaxiidae; genus Galaxias; species Galaxias olidus. The sequence goes on along the minus strand of JAPMUY010006844.1, from coordinate 235,537 downwards.
AGCAGGAGTATTCTGGCTACAAACAATATCAATACAGATCAGCTGACCAGAAGACACGTCGTTAAGTCGGATACTAAATCTATCTAGCTAGCACAGCTAACGTGAAACCCTTTGTTTTGATCAGACCAATGTGACCATGATTGGCTTGGCAGTCTACTGAGGACAAAGTATCGGATCGCGTTAGCTAGTTGGTTATCTTATTACGCGACCTAATAATAAACACCACTGTTCATGGATTTCAGCACGTTTCAGATTAATCCCAATTGACTGGATAAAAAAACGTTAGACTCTCGCTGATTTGGGAATCGACAGTCAAAGCTTTTTTGCTATTGTTTTTTACGGGGCCGAGACTTTCGGTGAGTAACACATTAAGGCATTTTCTAGTGTCGCTGCAAAGCAAGCCATTTAGCTTATTAATTAGCTTTAGATGCATAGTTATTTTCAGTATATAACCACAATAGTCTACATCACAGTTTACGAAGCTTTGTTATTAGAGCTAGACTATTTCATATACCGAGCCAGACGCTAACCGAGCGTTGAGACAGAGAAGCTAGGTAACATTTATTGACTGACTGCAAAGAGCACTACACTTGAATATTGCTGTATATCATGTATTGAATGCTCTTGACTTGATTTGTCAGTGAGTAGTGCATGTTTTGGTTTTGTCTAGCAACAATTACTGGCACTGTGTTGTAGAAAAATATGTCCCATAATTATTTGAACTGCTTACACAGGGTGCAATTGTTTCTTCCACTTTGTGTGCTCAAACCCTGTTTAGAGAAGAAAGTAGGTCAACATTGGCATTGCCCGCTTTACTTCAGAACAAACAAGGAACCAAACAGAAATAATCCTCTTTCGTGCCCTCAACGGCCAATATATATATAATTTTGTGTTTTTTTTACAATTTAGCATGTCACACTGGGGCATGTAAAGCGTTCTGGCATAGTCAGAATGGCAGGAGGTGTGAAGGAAATTTCGCTGCGTAGCCTTTGGAAACTGTTTCAATCGACACAATTATTACGTTTTGTTTTTTTTACGAGACGTAATACTTAGTTTCACAACATATGTTATTATTCATAGAGCTCTTTGCTAATTTATTGTTGGCTTCCAAAAAGCGTAGGTTTTGTTCTTAATTTAAAAAATCCTAACGTTTTAATTTTAATGTTTTTATTAAAATAAATGTTTTATTTACAATCAAACGATTGATGAACTGGTTTAAGACTATATTCTTAAATCACAGATAATTCAATCTTTCCATATTTCTACTGTTAATAACATCAAATTGTCATTTTAAAACTCGCCTCTGCGTGGTAGTCGTCGCTGGAAATGCCAACGTTTTTAAGAAACTGGCACTAAAAAGTCCAGCGCTCCTAGTGTTCAAGTTAAATTGCGTACCTATTCCCATAATTTTTGATGGTCAAACTTTGATACATTTTTAAGTAGGAGTTGGACATGACAATACGTGAAATAAGCTTTGTCAACAATCTGTTGTTTAAAACACGTGCTATATATTTTTACTTACTAACTACTACTAACTTAAATAACAGTCGTCGATCAGGGCCTTTCAACTCTGACTAGAAGAAGGCCTCAATGAGACGTCAAAAGATCGGAGAGATCGATCCAAGGCAACAAAGGAAATGTTCATTTTAAAACAACCATCAAAATGCATCAGTCAGGAGAAGCTTCCCTCCATCTATATAAATGGGGCATAGCTATTATCTTCCTCAAGCAGGTAATTTAAACCCAGCACTATAGTTTATTACTATTTAACTATGCTAACGTTAATAATAGATGTTTGTCAGCAATGCTGCAAAATGTTTGCCTGGTGTTTCCAAATTACGAAACCCCTTTTCTTGACCGTGTATATGGGGCCATATGCAGATGTAGGCTATGTTGCAATGGCGGTCGTTGTGTAACTTCCATTTGCGCGACTGTGATGTCCCGCGTGCAAACGCCTCTTTTAACGTGTGTGTCTGGGGTTTGTTTTGATTTTGAGCACTCAACTGTTTTTATTTTTGCGTTTCCTGCATGCATCTGTGCCTTGTGAAAACGCAAAGCGTCGTTCAAATTAAGAAAAAATATTGTGCAAAGAGTGTGATTTGCAATGCATCGAAATAAAGGATAGAGCATTATACAACGATATACTTTTTCCTATGGTCAAACGATACATATCGTCATATCGCACAGCCCTAGGTAAAACTATAAAAAATAAAATTTAAATAATTAATTCTGACATTAATGGCCCTTTAAACAAATTATAGTGTGCAAGAACAAATGGATAAAGGTGTGATTAAACTTTAATAAAATCCGAATGAAGGTTGTAAATGCAATGTTATGAGATATAGCATACATTTGTCGGTTATGTGTGCCAAAGAGTAGCCTAATGATCTCAGCTTTCCTATTATTTTGCACAGAATGCTCGCGTGCCAGAGGACTCTGGCACCAAACACAACCTGACTTGTTTCTTTACGATTAACTTGTACACTTCCTAGCGGACAAACCATCTTAATCAACAACTCGTTCTATAGTCAAAGTTTTTCCTCCAAATAGCAAGTCAAAAGAGCAGAAATTACAAATAAAGGATGGCATTTTCTTTCACTCGCGGGATAATTCCTCATAGACAATTATGGTAGCCTAATGTGAAAACTTAACTTAATTGTCCCGGGACGTTGGGCTAGCTATTGTGTGAGCCCTGAGTTTTAAACTGGCTGTTCACTGGGTAAATTTACAACACAGTCGTGGTCGTGTTTTTCAATTACTGCATGGCAGCATTCATTTTGCCAGTCTCTAAATGTCTGATATGTTTGCATTGGAAATGTTTGTGAAGTGATGCGACCAGCATAGTCGACACAATTCACAATTCACTTCTAATGTCTGAAACTATTTTTAACAGATTTGGTTAAACATAATCCTCTATAAAGTTAAAGCATCAGGTATTTATCTTTATTTTACAGAAATGGTGAAGTTGACAAAGGCTAAGACCTTCCAGGCCTACTTGGACTCGTGCCATCGACGTTATAGTTGTGTTCACTGCCGCGCACATCTGGCCAACCACGATGACCTCATCTCAAAGGTTGGTGCTGGGATCATTCTTTGAAATAAGTAATCAGGGGCTGAGATTAGTTTTCCCCTGTGGGGATGATTGTGTTCCTGATCGTCTGTTATGCAATTGTTGTTTTTTTTACCTCTTCCAAGCGACTGGAGGGTCTGATGATATGGCTGTCTGTCAGAACAGTGTGTCTTAACTTTGAGCATCATCCTCTGCATCGGATGGCTGCCTCTGTTGACTTGCCAGTTCCAGTGTGTGTTTTTAAGTTGATCATCTCTTCTCTATCTCCTAGTCTTTTCAGGGTAGCCAGGGACGTGCCTACCTCTTCAACTCTGTGTGAGTATCTGTACTCAGTGACACATGTATCTTACTTAGCCCGCATTAGGATGCACCAGCCACACTTTAACCCCAAATCTTCATACTGTTGTTACCGCCACCAATGTTGCCAACTTTCTCACTACCAAATACGGGACAAAGGGTTTTGTCCGGTGCACGGTCCCACTGCAGTATGGTTGTGGTGTAACAGTGTATATTCTTATTTAATTGAAAAGGCAAAAAAAAATTATAATTCCATTTTTGCTTTCAATTGTTTGTTGTAGCTGCATTTCCCTTTTTTTTGCCGGCATATCCATATTTGCCGGTATTTCCAGAAAAAAACACGACCTAAAAAGGCGAAACATCTGTGAGTGAAGGACTGGCTACTCAAAAAAGGGACCAATAGATCATTTCACACATTTTAACTTTGGTCATTTGGTGATAAGCCGTTGTCGAGTTGATCGTTATCAGTGTTTTGATTGGCTATTGCAACTGTTGTGGCTGAGGTTTAGACAAGTTTCAAGTGCATTGCAGAAGGCTTTACACCGTGCAACTCAATTGTAACTTAGTTTCACCCAAGTTTGAACTAAAGCTGTGTGAAAGTTTCACCGTGTAAAGTCAGCTTTTAGGAGTGGCGTCTGGTGATCAGAGTAGAGTAGCAGTCAATCTACGGGACAATGGACGTCCCGTATGGGGTAACCAAATGTAGCCCAATATACGAGACGTCCCGGCTAATACGGGACAGTTGGCAACCCTAATCGCCACAGACCACAGATCTCTCAAGTACACCCTGGGGTTTTGTCATACATTTTTGGTTTGATATTTGTTTACGGGGGAGTCCTGCGCTGTGTGTGAATGCAGCAGTTATTTCACGGCAGACTTGTGTTCCAGGGTGAACGTGGGATGCGGCCCCGCCGAGGAGAGGCTGCTGCTGACCGGCCTCCACGCCGTCGCTGACATCTACTGTGAGAACTGCCACACCACGCTGGGCTGGAAATATGTGAGTACAACACATACACCATTCAGATACAATGCTGTTAAAATGAAACCTGGCTGTTTTCAGGACACCCATAGCAGTTATCCGACAACACATGTATAGCTCCTACTATGGTGGCTATGATAGTGATAGTTACCACTCTCACTATGATATAAGTGTAATATAATTTTTGCATTATGTTCCACATTGTGATATTGTGAACTTTATTTAAAAGTCCTGACAGTTTGTTTGTCTGGTTCTGTCTAAGGAGCAAGCTTTTGAGCTTAGTCAAAAGTACAAGGAGGGGAAGTTTATCATTGAGCTGTCCCACATGATCAAGGATAATGGATGGGATTGAGATCCGTTCATCTTGCATCCATCCTCTTTGCCTTAAAAGGGGTAACAGCATAGCCATCTCTTCCTGTGTACGAGCCGTGGCTATGCCACCCTGTCACTTCATACAGCTTCACCAAGAATAGCATGTAATGCCTTGTCTTTTTCTTACTCTGTTCCCAATTTTATACCCTCTGCCAGTCTACAGGTATGTCTCGATTCTAAGCTTTACTAAGATATGGATTAAGCAAGTAAAGAGTTTGTGTGAGTGAGAAAGAAGTGTAAATACAGGCATGTTGGATACGTGGTAGTGCTATCGTCATCTTGTCAGCAGTGTCTCCTTATAGATGTAAGTGAATGTCTGCCATTTAAAAATTCCCATGTTGGTTTATGAATCAAACACTGTTTTGACCCTTAAGTTGTGAGGTAAGGTTGCATTATTTCGTTTTATGGCTTGTCTGCTTTAGTTGGCTATAAGTTAGGTAGATAAAAATGAAATCTCTTGTGGCAACATTTTTCTTTGCTACACGCTCTTGGCAAACAGATTATAAAGTGCAATAGGTGAAAATATGAAATGTTTTATTTTTCATTGAGGTGAAATGTACATTTTTAGAGCAGAACAATATTGAGGTGATGAGTTGTTCTTGCAGAAGGCTGCACAGGCACAAAACTTTGGTCTTCATTTATATACTATGTGAAAATGTTAGATATGGCTATTTTCTACCAGTGGGTATACTGACACTATTTGATGATGATAATTGTGTGTGTGTGTGTGTGTGTGTGTGTGTGTGTGTGTGTGTGTGTGTGTGTGTGTGTGTGTGTGTGTGTGAGCAAATCACAATGGCTAGACAGAATGCAAAATTATTTGTTTGAATATTTTTTCTCCTTCTGTATGTGCAATTCCAATGTCCTTTTTACCTTATTTGAATTTTAGCTCAATCTTATCATGTATATAGAGCCTAATGTTGAGCAACCTGTACATACAGTATATGCAATCATGTTAGATCAACTTGTATCGTTGATTTGATTAGATGTGTAGCACTTAATGATGATTTTTCTTTTCATTAAGGTGTATTATTTTAACCTGAACTCTTGCATTAAAGTATGTGGTAAATAAAAGTAATGTGTCTTCTTTTATCAATTTTCCTTTTCAAAGATACGTCTTTTTCTTACTAGTTATATAAGATACCTGAATTCCCTAGTAGTTTTGATGTGATATTATTTTTTATTTTTTTTAAATATTGGCTTTTGAAGTGCTCATCTTGGAGTATGGCATAATGGATATTATAACATCCTATCCTGTGTACATTGAAAAAAAATATCTCAACATTCTTTTTGTCTCAATGTATAACAAAGTATTATTTTGAGTTTGGATTTTGTCAAAACCGTACCCATTTCCAGAAAAACCAAAAACATTAATTCCAGACTCACAACAGACAGTGTCAGGGTCAGAACTGGCATCTTCAGTGGACTGCTGCAGTTGGCACTTTTTTTACACTGGCCCGCTAATCAGAACCAGGAATTCAATTGATGCGCACACAACACTTGTTATGCCTAACATATGACAAAGATACGGAAAAATTAACAGCTAGTAGCCTATCGAACTAATACAAAATAGTAATTATGATCAGACTAGACAGAATAAATGTAGGCATGTGTGCACGTGGTCTGTTTATTCTTATATAACAACTACAGATGCCCCACCATGGGGACATTACCAGGCCTAACCATGAACAATGAAAAACCTTAAACTGAACCCTGAACCTTAAAAGACTAAACTGATGTTCCCACCTAACAGCAGCCTCTTTAGAAGATGAAGATCACATTCAGTGGCAGTGGCAATCATGTGGATGCAGCAGAATTAGCCATCTTTGAGTAGCATTATTCCAACTGTAATGATGATCGATGTACTATGTGTGACGTCTTTCTGCATGGCAATCTGCAATGGTCTGGTTCCTATTAGAATGTTGCAGGCTGAAGCTTATAATCGAAAAAAATCCTATCTTTTGTAACTACTCACAAGCAGAAACAACTCCCCTGGCAGCAGGCCAGAGCGAGGAGAAAATGAACAAGCGGTAAGTGCGTGCTCAAACCATGGGTTTCTGCTGGCAGGACACAATGGTGCTTTAGAATGGGTATTATGTCCACACCCTTTGGAGCCACTGCACGGATATGCAGTCCTAACTGACTCACACACACTAAAATAGTTAAGCTACACTAAGCATTGGAGTAAATCGGGTGGGGAACCTTTTTTCTATAAAGGGCCATTGGCGTATTTACAACATCCATTGGGGGCCGCACAACCGGACAAACATAAATACATTTTCTTTTATTGCTCGCTTAAAATGTAACATTAAGACGCCAGGGTGCAACTATAATTTAATAGAAGGGTCATCAGTGGCTCTAATCTCAGTTCAACTGCCAACGGCTTTGATTAATCAAATAATAATAATAGATATGCAACATAAAATGAGTAATTCATTATAGTTAGAATACAATTCACAAGTCTATACATATTCAATAACAATCTAGAATCCATTCATTAAAAAAAAAGGCAGTTTACTACTCCAGTCACGTGACGATGACACTCGTTTCCCGGGCAACAGGGAAGCTTATGAAGGGGACAGAGAGTGGCCGCAGACCTCAAAAACGACTAGTACTACCCTTATGAGACTGCATTATGAGATATCATATACAGACATGACTATCTAACTGTTAGAGATATCAAAGTATAAACATAAAACCTTTAGCGTTAGCCTCCGCTAGCGAACGAGCTAACGTTTCGCTTTACTTTAATGTGTTTTGCTTGATAAAAGTATTTAAGCTACATAATGATAATGCCTCGCGGGCCGTATATGGCCCGGACGCCGGAGGTTCCCCACCCCTGGAGTAAATAGTTAAACTACACTAAGCATTGGAGTAAATAGTAATGATACACTAAGCGTTGGAGTACATCTCAACCAACGCAGAGGATTGTAATTTTAATGTGAAACAAAGAAATTGGTGCAGCTAATAATCTGAAAACCACTCATCGTTGAAGCCCAGCAAAGCCCTATGAGTGGGTGCAGTAGTATAAGGTCAAACCCAGACCGGTATGAATTGCAGTGTTTTTTCTTGGAGTGCCAAATAGAAATGAAAGATTATTCGAAAGAACCGATAACATAAGTGTCCGCTGTTTATCTATGGAACAAATCTTGATCTGCCGAAGCTCTTTTCTTACTCATGTGCCACTACAGTGTTAATAGGACACCAGCACCGCGTAGACAGGCTCTCTGGAAATTATATTTTCCACCAATTATAATTACCGGGATGATGTTACTTGAGAGGTTGGCATTTTGACAGTTATGAGAAGTCAGGCACTAGGCACTGGCACAACAACCCAGGTAAAAAGCTTGTATTGTAAAAGTATTTCTGGAATTATTTATTGACAATTGTATTCAGAGAACCAATGTGTTTCATACAGATACATTGCAATCAAAACATCTACAAAGCATTTAAAAAACTTTTAAAAACAAAATAAAAACAAAACAAATAACCAGTTTCTCCACTACAAATCTACAGGGAGTTGTAGTAGGTTTAAGAAAATGTATATAACTTGATGTCCAGGATTTGTTAGATCCAGTTCAGGGCAGCTGTGCAGTTGTACCTTCTATATGATCAGCCTGGGTTCTAACAACGAATCCCAACGTTCGGTCACCTGTAGGGAAAATTCAAAACTTTTATTTGCACTGAAAATCAATGTCTCTCAAAAACAAGCAACAGATCACCTGTTCGTCATCTCGTAAAAGAATGCAGCAGAAATAAAAAGTTTAGGATTCCATAGTTTTTTGAGGGGTAATTATTGTAACTTAGAACTATAGGAATGGTCAGTGGCATCTTGCACAGTGTGAAACCCAGCAGACTAGGCTTCTTTCTTACCATGGATCCACGGGACACAGCATACTCAACCGTTTCCGAGCCATCTGCGTTCTGATAAACCAAGTCAAACTTGCCTGGCTCCAAAGGTTGGTGAGCTGAGGGATGTTTCAATTCAGCATGTTAAGCATTATAGGGCACAGCGTTGAAATCAATGAAAAGTGTGTTAGAACACATATACATGTAAAACATTTAAGTCGCTGTGTATTAATAGAAAATCTATTTTGTCAATATAGATATGAAGACATGATAAGACACATTCATACATTTTCGTTCAAGTTGGTGAATTCTTTCCTGCAGGCTGTATAATTGCACTTTGAAAAAGATACCTTGAGCGACACCGAGAAGTTCCAACTCAGTCTGTTTGGTGATTGGGTCAAAGTTGACGATCTTTCCTTCCTAACACATGAAACACATAGTTATCAGTTAAAACAGTGCTCACTGTAACAGATCGTATTTTGCAGTAAAGTTAGGTAACTCTAGGTCAGTGCAAGCTGTTTTTATTGATGGATGGAGGTATTGATTTTAAATAATAAAGAAGACATTTCCTATAGTACCACCATATGGCCAGATGATTAAATGCTAGAACGTTTCGCTTTGCAGTGAGTAAAAATGTATGAAATTATAATCTGACCAGTATGGGACATTTGTACTATACTTCTCAGTTCTACTGACCTTATATGCCGACACCTCAGGTGTGTAATTCTCTGAGAGCTCCAGTAGCTGAAATAAAATAAAAAACAAATAAAAAAATCCACTTTCAATATTTAAATTTCACAGTTCAATTTGCTTGTAATTTGTTTCCCATCAAAAGTTTCTTAAACAATTTTTTCAATGTAAAGACGGTGGGTGGGTCCATGGGGCTGTAATGACGAGGTGGGTCCATGGTTCTTTAATGAAGAGGTGGGTCCATGGTGCTGTAATGACGAGGTGGGTCCATGGTTCTGTAATGATGAGGTGGGTCCGTGGTGCTGTAATGATGAGGTGGGTCCATGGGGCTACACACTGTGATGAAGAGGTGGGTCCATGGTGCTGTAATGAAGAGATGGGTCCATGGTGCTGTAATGATGAGGTGGGTCCATGGTGCTGTAATGATGAGGTGGGTCCATGGTGCTGTAATGATGAGATGGGTCCATGGGGCTACACACTGTGATGACGAGGTGGGCCCATGGTGCTGTAAAGAAGAGGTGGGTCCATGGTGCTGTAAAGAAGAGGTGGGTCCATGGTGCTGTAATGAAGAGGTGGGTCCATGGTTCTATAATGACAAGGTGGGTCCATGGGGCTACACGCTGTAATGAAGAGGTGGGTCCATGGTGCTGTAATGAAGAGGTGGGTCCATGGTTCTGTAATGACAAGGTGGGTCCATGGGGCTACACACTGTGATGATGAGATGGGTCCATGGGGCTACACACTGTAATGAAGAGGTGGGTCCATGGTGCTGTAATGAAGAGGTGGGTCCATGGTTCTGTAATGAAGAGGTGGGTCCATGGTTCTGTAATGACAAGGTGGGTCCATGGGGCTACACGCTGTAATGAAGAGGTGGGTCCATGGTGCTGTAATGAAGAGGTGGGTCCATGGTTCTGTAATGACAAGGTGGGTCCATGGGGCTACACACTGTGATGATGAGATGGGTCCATGGGGCTACACACTGTAATGAAGAGGTGGGTCCATGGGGCTAAACGCTGTAATGAAGAGGTGGGTCCATGGGGCTACACACTGTGATGACGAGGTGGGTCCATGGTGCTGTAATGAAGAGGTGGGTCCATGGTGCTGTAATGAAGAGGTGGGTCCATGGTGCTGTAATGAAGAGGTGGGTCCATGGTGCTGTAATGAAGAGGTGGGTCCATGGGGCTACACGCTGTAATGACCACCAGGCTAGCCTCTGATTAGACAGCAGCCTTCCTTCAAGGGGTTGCCAAAGCAAGCAAGTTTTGATGCCAAACCTACCCATTAGCCAGAGACAAAATTCCGCTGTGTGCTCCTCTAATAAACGGTGCGCAAACAAGGAACAGTATGTGACACATGACCTTTCACAGGCATATCAATAATAAGTCTGCAAGCCTACACCAGTACACGAGTGTGCTACAAGTACGCTAAGAAAACCAAGTTAAATGCCAACCCAAAGAGGCTTATCCAGAATTACAAGCAGTTAGGTTACAAATAAATAGGAATTGGCCACTTTGACGTTTGATCATTTGCTTTGGGCTTTGGAAAATGGATTTTATCCCAATGCACTACTGAACATAAGCGCAATGGATTTTGTAATCACAACATCTATAAATTCCCCAAACATCCCTGAGATGTGAGTCTGTACTAATAGGTAATGGTGGTACCTTAAACGCTATCTTCTGTCCAATTTGTGGGGGAGCAGCCAACAGGGGCAAGGCACTGTAGTCCCGTTGGGGCAAACTTTCACTCAGGTTCTACATTGAATCACATAAAACATACAAACATGTCATCTTATGTTCTATCAAATGCAGCGAAACATTTTACATTTTAAAATGTGAATATTTAGTCAACTTTTTTTTAATTACATCCAATTGATACAATTCATTTACACCCTTACCTTGAGAATGACTGAATTATGGTTCACTGAACCACTCTGGAATGACTGTTTCTGTGGTGGATGCCCCTCTTCGTAGTTTAAATTAAATTCCTGATCTGCACCATTCAGTCGGCCCATATAGGGAGTTATTTTACCTTCCCTGTCTCCAGTCCCAGCCATTCCCCTTCCTTGCTGGTCCCACACAGAATCACATGTTACAGGGACAGCCCATTTGTCAGCTCCCTGAATGGGACGTTTAATTATCAGCTTGATCTCCTCGTCGCTGCTGCTGCTGCTGCTGCCGCTGCTGCTTGACCGTACGCTCTCCTTCTCTCCAACTTTCTTTACATGTTGATCAGACCCCACGGGCATTTGTTTATGTACAGAGTTTTTTGATTGGTTAGAAGGAAGACTGGGTTCCACCCCATTTGTGATTTTGAAACTTGTTCCACTTTTGGTAGATGTAGCTCCTTGAGGCGAAGATTTCTTTTTCAGTTGAGTTTCTCTGGGTGCCTCACTGGAAGCCTTGTTTGAAGTTCCTTTTTTCGATGAGGAGGGTGAAGGTGTGGGACAGGGTTTTGTAGCCGTGGCTTTAACGTTTTTTAGAGAGGCAGGCTTAAAGGGGATTGTTTTAGGTGATGTCTTTTGTAGGGTTGTTTTCTTTACAACGTCATCTTCCTCAGAACTGGTATCACTGCTATCTGTGGAAGAGACAGTCTGTCTCTTTGTACTAGACAATTTTGTGGGTGCAAGAGCGTTAGTGGTGATTTTTACAGGCTTGGCCACAGTACTAGAGGATTTGGTAAACTTAGTGGATTTAGTTGTCCTCTGTGCATCTTGTTGCGCCTTCTTTTCTTTTTTGGTCATTTTTAATTTGTCCATATTCCCCCCTCCCTTTGATGCCTGCGTGAGCTCCAACTGTTGGTGCTCTTCGTTGTTTTTCTTCCTCTTCTTTTTCTTACACTTAACTTCTACCACATTCTCTGTTGGTTCCTCTTCTTCATCTCTTCTCCTCTTCCCAGAGGCTTCTGAATGAAAGCTGCTTTCAAAACCACTCTCCTGAGTGAGATTTTCCACTTTCACCCTTGACATCAGAATGAAACAAAAACAGATGATTGTAAAAGCTAAAAAAGTTTCAATATCTTCTTAACAAATATCTAACACACACTTCAAAATATTTGAGTTTTAAACAATCTATAAATTGCATTCATTTACTTAAACTCAGCAAGCATTATAACAACAAGATACCAGACAAAACCTTTTCCAAATGAAATAAATAAATAATATGATGAATATGATGTTGTGAACTAGTGACAACACCAATTACAGAGTTGTCAAATATTCTCATTTTGCAAGAACCGTTAAAGCCAAATACCAAGAGATTTTTTAAACTGACAATTGCCTCAAATTAGTTCCACTAGAAGTATGGGGTTTAAAATGATTAAGATTTATATTTATTAAAAAACATCAATTTGGTCTTTTTCTTGGTTTATTAAAAGACGCAAATCCAAATAATTTCTTTAGGATTTGGTTAAACTATATTGTAAATTACATAACTGATCATGGGTCCAAACCAACTGAATATAAAATAGTTCATTAGCATATAAATTTGCTTTTTATGTTTCTACATTTTTCGTAATGTAAGATGTATGGACTTGGAAGGAAAAAATAATCATCCAGAGAGTATTAATATTGGACTATAGAGGTTAAGATGTATCTCCTTTAAAAAGAGTGAGAATATTTCCAGTATAGACTTCTGAAGTTTGAAAGAAAAGATGAAATAAACAAAAAACGAATTTAAATAAGGGTCAAAAATGTCATATCCAGCAGACCTCTGGGTCTGTTTTGATTAATGAATCTAGAACTTCCAAGTCAGTGACTGGGTGCAGTGAGGAACTGAAAGGCTTCACAGAATTAGACTCAACAGTTTTAATGATCTTAGAACTATCATTATTAAGTTCTGACCCATCAAATAGTCTACATTCCCTGCAAGTATAAAAGGATCATTAAATTAATCCACTATTAGTTGCTTATTTGTCAAAACAACACCTGTAAGAGCAAATTTTGGCATCCTCATGGATGTTCAAGTCTAAGCTGTTGGTCCAATGTTGGGTAAGGTAAGGGTCAAAGTGAACCTGATGTGCCTACACGTCAGATCACCAAAGAGATTGTATGTGCCTTTCTGAGACACTGGAATCTAGGTTTGTGTCTTAGCCATAACATGCGGATGTGTGTACATGTCCTTTTCGATACTGGGAGTTAACGCGCGTTCGCTCTTGACCAATGGGATGATTTGTTTAGTTTAAAACCAATATAATCATGTCAACCATGTCGTTAGACTAAACTGACTGTAGTACTTTCTCTGTGAACAGATACACTTCTGTGCTCATTAATGAAATTGTACTATCATTGCCTTTTTCCATCTCTTTGTGTAAATGGTTATTCTCTGTGAAAGAGTGAAAATATCCATGACACACTATACTACACAATTTAATTTGGTATATTGGAAGAAACAGATTTCTTCTCTAACAACTTTATTGTCTTTCAAAATGTCTTTGGATTACTGTTGGAAAAGTGGTTGTTAAAATGATTAGCTTTGGCATTTCTAACAGCTCCAATACATATTTTCTTGTTTCATGTTTCTTAGTTAAATAATAGCCACATCAAATCTGTAGACATTCTGGCCTTCTGCCAAGTTATATTATTTTGTTCCGTAGTTTTTTTACTCATTTTTGATCATGGCCCAGTGCCAGTGTTCTAAGGTGGCTAATTCTCTTTTTTGGTTAGGAACCTTCCTAACTGAGTGAACTGACCCGGATACATCCAAGTAGCAGCCACGACAAGTGCAATTCAAATTATCTATGCCAAGTAAACTTGCTTACATGCTTCCTAATTTATGTACCCTAGCATAGGATACAGAATTATCCTTCATATCTTAATTTAACCTCATGACGTTTCCCATCGGGGTTAAGGAAAAGTACATGGTGAAAGCAAAGAACATACTTTTCTACTATTCGAATCCACCTTTAGTGTCAGTATAGTCAGTAAGATATTACTTCCGGGTCACAAGTTTATCTGGAAGACTGGCACTGGCCCCGGATCAAATATAAACGTGATTCAAGTGGACACCAATTGAGAAAATAACCGCAACTCTGACCTTGTAACTTAATAAAAGCATTTCTTACGTGGACATCTCTTAGACCTGCTGAAACAACACTTAAAGCTAGAAAGGTAGCTACTTACCTAATAGCGTCATTATCGCGAACCACATTGACACTCTCTGCGTGTGGCAGGTAGCAGTCTGCAACAAACAAACTGAAAATATTTTTGCGACTGAAACAAAACTTTTCTCTTATAAGACTAGCTAAATCCGCAACCACCCGGCATTTATTAAGATCCACGAGCATCAAGCACATGCGGCTACTGGTAACAGCAGGTGGTGGGTAGTCAAAATGCAAACGCACTCGAATTGAGTTGGCACCGTTCGCTGCCATTGTAAAATTGTGACAGTTTAAATCTCCTTCCCCGGGAGTGTGTAAAGTGTTCCTAGTCTACGAGCTATGTCTGACAACATGTTTTTGGGCCAAAACAATAACTCTGCCTCATTCATATACATAATCCAGTGATGTGATAGGTCAATACACTGTATTACGTCACAGGAAAAGGCTTTCTTTTTTTTTTCCTGCGACCGGGAGATTTAAAACATGACTGCGAAAATATAATCGAAATTAAAAAGTGTAACATAAAAAATATGTACAAATACAGTCTAATTAATCGTTAAAATCGCGAAAATAAAATATTATCAGCCTTTAACTACATATTTTCCTGCAAACAATAAAATTGATGGCCAAGGTTAGAATGATAGTTTAAAGCGACCATGCAACTTTTTTGTATTAACGGATTATCAATACCTACCATATCTTTCTACAGTTTGCACATTGTAATGTCTATGGGAGAATTCAAAAAAATTGTCATTCAGATTGGTCCTCTTGCAGTCTCAATATTTAACACAAATGTTGTCTGCCACTGGTTACTTCTCTTGCGAATCTGGCAAATTGCTTTATGGCACAAGGAAGTGCGTCACTAAATCAGGAAGAGAATATCATACTTGGAGTGTAGTTGATGGTGCTAGCGACATGCAGTGACCAGGAGCATTCTACAAGTCTTCTTCGCGACAGTTAGGTAAAATAATTGCAATAAGCAAACGGTAGGGGTTCTCAAAACCAGAAACTACATACAGCTGCTTTAATATTTGTACTTAAAGTGGCTGTATGCAGTTTCTGGTTTTGGGAACCCCTACTGTTTGCTTAGTTTAATTATTTTTACCGTTGCAAAGAAGACATGCAGAATGCTCATGGTCACTGCATGTCGCTAGCATGATCAACAACTACTCCAACAAATGCCTACAAAAATGTGTCATCCATGACCCACCTTTTTTTTTATTATGGATCCAACTGATTTTCTTTGCAAGACAGACCACTCCAACGCTAGGATTGGCCAGGTGCCCATGCTTATGCGAGTGTTCATTGACAGGCCGCAAAGATTTTTACACTTTTCATAGGTTAGCTTAAGTTGTCATATTTTTACACTAAAGTTTATTTTTATACACATAAAATCTGTATAATTAGTTATTATGTCTTTATTTATACAGGTACTGGTATATATATATATATATATATATATATATATATATATATATATATATATATATATATATATGTGTGTGTGTGTGTGTGTGTGTGTGTGTACATAAAAATTATTTATTTTTATTTAGGCATATCTCCATTGATTTGCTTACACTAATAGCATATAACATTGGAATGCATACCAATAAACAGTACAATAAAAAAGTAAAATTATTAGTTTTCCATTAAGTTATTTAGAGCTTGTGAGCTTTTTGACACTCCAACTCCAATTTCTGTACTCAACAAGGAACAATCTGGTAACCAAATCTGTGCTCTTTTCACGATCTCAAAAGCTGTCGCACATCTCACTGAATATCTTATGGAAATCAAATTTGACATTTTATTGTAACGACGTTTATTCCAATGTTATAGGCTGCATATTAGTGCAAGCGAATCGATGAGTATAGGCCTAATTAGCTGTCACTATATATACACAAATATTTACATAATGTATATGTCGGATTATCTAAGAGTAATGTGCCTTATGATCTTTATGCCACCCTTTTGCCACCCCATTAATTATTTTCTAGATCCGCCCCTTCTGCAAGCACTAATTGAGAAGTGTGTGTTGTTATTTTTATAGAAATCTACCTCCATATTAATATGGCATACTGGCCATTTTGTAAAATAAATGAAGTAGATCTACAATAATTACAGAAAAATATTTCATTCAGTGACTTGACTTTTTTCATCATCTTGTTATTCGCAAATATTATGAAATTATGAAAACATGTAGGCCTACATATATTTTTTATTAATTAATTATTGATTTTGGTTAAGTTTTGAGAATTTAATTTGTAGTGTTCAACAAATTTTTATTTGTGTATTTTCTTGTGTCTGCAATGCCTCGTGGAAAAAAAGAAAAAGCTTCTGGGTAGAGGAGAAGCTAAGGCTTATACGGATAGCAGTAATAAAAGTATGGCATGAAAGGTGGGACTCCGATGTGACAGAACGTGAAATAGGAAAATACAGAAGTGGGTGAATGTTAGAGTTAACGTAAAGGGTAAGAAGAGGTGATATATGAAAGGCTATGGCTAGAACATACTGGGTTTAACGCAATGTTATTTATGATTGGGAACAAATGGACTTTGTGATGAATGCTTAGAGAGTTAGAGACAGTGGCACGTGTAATAATAGGCCGGGGGTGAGGGGATTGGCGGGTATAATGGGTACAGGAGAAGGGGATAGGGCTTTACTAAGGCCTAATGGAATTGTTTTACTTTATCTGGGACACTTGATTGGGGTAGGCTATATAATTAAGAGGGTGGTTATCTCCACACTCCAGCGCAGTAGTTGGCAGTAATGCACCAATAAGTTGGTTCCGAACTGCCATTAAAAACCACAGAAGAAGATTATCTTCTTTAGTTTTACAAAATGGCGACTTCTTGGGGATTAAGGACGTTATGTTCCAGTGTGTCAGTGACAATTAAAACAACCCGATGGGAAAGGTTTAAAAGCAGTAAAGCCGGTGAGCATTTTTAACAGTTAGCATGTTTGTAAAACTTTAGCGAGTATTATCGCCATAAGGCCAAATCTACTAGGCTGAATGCAGGGAAAACCCATGATGGTTAGTTGTTTAGTGTAGGCGTGTCTAGCATATTGGCCATATAGAGGTCGTGCAGATGTGCTCCTTCCAAAGTAGTTTATTCAAATGTAACTTCAGTTCATTGGCAAAATAAACAAGAAGGAAAAACTATTTCTAAATATGTCAGTGAATTGTTAACAACACCTTAGATCAATGTGTGTCTTTGTCTCTCTTTCTGTCAGCGGTCTGGTGCCGTGGCCTGTTAACTGACTACAAAGAGGCATGTAGAGAAGCAGTGGTTGGTGCATGGGAGAGACCAGTCAAAGCCTCTATATACATGAGTCTGCTTGGTGGTGCATGGGCATGTAGCTACACCAATCCCGATGACTCTTCTTTTGAAAAGACCCTTCTTGAACAATCTAACCAGCTGGCTCTCTTATCACCATGGATACGTAACCGTGATTCGGATGGAAGCATCCAGAATTTAGTGAAGTTGCAAAACCAGGGTCGTCTGCGCCACCTAAGCTTGGGTGTAGTGTCACTAATTTACTGTGCCGACTACGACAAGGATGCAAATCTTTACGAAGCCCAGTGTTCCAACATCTCAGTTCTCTGGAGAGAGCTTGGTCAGCACGTATTGGACATAGGCTTTGCAGGCCGCTGGTGGATCTTAGACTCTAAAATGAAGGACTATGATGTGAACGAAGAGGAGTTTAGGCACTTGCCTGCTACTATGGTGGCCACAATGCCCCCTGGTGTTAAGATGGTGGAGATGAATGAACGATTGCACAAGGAGTCTTTGCTACCTTTGAATATGGAGGGGTTAAAAGAGAATGACGCAGTAGGGAATAGCGAGAAGAGCATTGCAGATAATGAATCTGCCGAGTCAGAGGAACACAAGCCAGCTGGAAGTCCGACCAAAGACTGAACTTTCGCTGAGCATTTGCAATGATAGAACAGATTTTAAGCACAGACTATAGTTGCTAAAGTGGAATTGAAAAATAAAAAGTCCTAGTATTTGCAGTGCACATTGTAAGTAAACAGTCAGATACACAACGTTGCAGAGAAGTCTAGATCAAGTGGCACTGCATTATTTGTGTCCCATACTATGGCAATGCCGGTTCAAACTTAAATTTAATAAACTTGGGTGACATCACACATTTGCAAACAGTATTGTTTTTATTGATTACTTACAACCTTAAAGTAATCTATATGATCAATTAATGTCATTTGATAGACAAACATTACAGTTAATTGTTCATGTAAACTAGTATTTTCAGATGTAGATGTTGCAATAAAAAAAATCTTTATTGTCATGCTTTGTTTTTAAAGCGTGGCTTTCCTAATACATCCTTTCCCTCACACTGGATAACACCTCAGGTGCAGCCTAGCACACTGTCCTTTAGAGGGCCCATAATGTCAGATTGGGAATATTTCTTTTCTCTCATTCTGCTTAGCATTTTCTCTACGATTATACATAATGTTTCGCATTGGGCTGCCTCAATTTCATGTTGTTCAACTGTAATGACATTTTAAAGTGGCACTGATTCTGCACCATAAGGGACGTTCGAAAATATTGTGGATACGTTAGTGGGAGTTAGACATTTACCTTTTTACAGTAAATTATTTGACAATTTCTTGGCTCTATAGCAACGGCAACTAAGGAACGAAGCGGTAGAGAGAACTATCTAATCAGGATGCACGATGTTGCAATGTGAATTAGATCAGACAGTAAAAGTGGACTATTCTCATATATATGCTACAAAAAAAAAGTTTCATCAAGATTTATTTTTCCCAGAATACATAGAGGATGCATTATAGACAACAAATGTCAGTCATTTATGATTATATACTTATAATAATCATGTATTTCTTATAGGACAAACAAAAACATTTTTACAATATGTTAATAAATCTCAAATAGATGATACACAGCTCTATACAACACTTCTTTTGCCTACATATTAAAGAGGCACTCATCACTAGCAAGCAATAGACTATTGTCAAAGCCTTAGATAACTTTATTCTGCTATTTAAACCTGCCCACAACATTGAAAAACATTTACAGAAGCATTCCTAAACAATATGCAATACCTTGTTCTGTATATCAAATGTGGGTTTAATTGTATCCATTTATAACAAACAAACACTTGCAACATTGTGATTATAGAAACTAATAATCTTTCTTTTGCACTAAATTCACCGGTTAATTCCTTCAAAGTGAATGTAAACATATAAAGTACAGAATAGGGTTTGTACATATTTATAGGTTATAAGGGTTAGAAGGGAGCTAACAGATTGCAGTCAAATTGTATTCATAAATATGGAAACAAACATGTAACGTGAAGAAACATAAATAACCTTCAATCTTGTTCCTCATTTCAATATTATTATTGTTATATACTATCTTGTGTAGTTATTTTTTTTTAGGAATAAAAAAGGTCAGATTAAAAAGTCTATGGAAAAATTAACAAGGGTAACAATAACTTTGTCAACTGTTTTTCATTCCTAAATAAAAACTACAAATATTAAAATGTGTGTACAATAATGAAACTTTTAAAAACCAATTTCACTACTGTTTGATTTTAAATAACCAATGTCAGGGGAAATAATAATACACGTACATATAATATAATATATTATTTATATATATAAAATATATATTATCATACGTTTTTGGAATAATAGTTTTACATTTTCCCGCAATCATTGTGAGTTGTGTGTGAATGGGATCTTTTCTGTATTAAAGTGGTCAAAATGCCCTCAAATATATTGACATATTAAAATAGAAAAATCATGGCAATATGAACGTAAGCAAGACTGTAATAAGTGTAATACTGCCTTGGTGTTTGCCTTATATCTGATTGTGTTTGTGGCCCTCACAACTACAGTACAAGTCAAAAGTTTGAACACGCTTTCCCATTTGTCAACACCTTTGACTGGTACTGTCTATCTGAAAGATTTAATAGTGTTTTTCCATATTGAACAAATGGCTTGACATTAACTGTTACATACAATGAACATAGATCATCTCAGACTGATGTCTTGTGTGCTTCTCTCTTTCTCTGCGAGTTGGACTACACCATAATAGAAGGACTCTGATTCAGATGGCCTCTAGATGTGCTCCGCCAGCACATCGTTGAAAATGTTGAGGAACATGTGCACGTGGTGTTCCTTAAACACTAGTGCTGGACGGAAGCGGATGGACCGATCCCCACAGCCGCCTAAGAGGATCCCTGTGTGAGTGAGAGAGCATATAGGAGTTCACCACATGCTCATTTCTGGGTCAAAATCAATTCCCATTCAAATGTTAAAGCAAAGATGCAAATGTAATTCATATAGTGATTTTTTTTTTTCTTTCATTTATTGAATCAGTCTATAATTTTTCATTTTTATAAGTTTGTCACTTTTGGTGCACCAACTTTTCCCTGACAATTCTTTGGGTTTAAGATGAATGCATTGCCAACTTTGAAAGCGCAAATTGCAGACAAACAATTAAAGTCTGCAACATCTCAGTTTGTTTTCTTTTTCATTCGCACATTTATTGTACAATATCAACAACCTAATGGCCAATGCACGATAGTCTCGATAGTAATTGAGAAATGATAATTCATAAACTAAGATAAGTAAGAAATATGCTGCTCCGTTACCCTTGTCCCGGGCTTTGAGGATTAAGCTGTTGCGTGTGGTATCATCACACACATCAATGGCACAGAAAGTCCCCTGTCCTCGAGCTGCGCTTAGAAGAAATGGGTACTGGGCCTGGGAATAAAAGATCAGAGGAAATATGACACATTCATCTACATTGCCCTTCTTAATTGTTGGCACCCTCTACAAATATAAAAATAAATATATTATTAACCCATGGCTTTTTTGTAAATCACAGATGTAGCCAAGGTAGACCTGATCTAAGAATCATTAATTCAACCAGTTTAGATGGAGCAAAGTACTTAGTCTGCTGTTTTGTCTCACTGCGTGTGCCAAGCGTCTGCCACTGTTACAGAAATAACAGATTTATCATCGGAGAATCATGTTTGTTTGTTTCTTCTTATGCTGATACATTATCCTTAATCTGTTTTAAATTCAGGTGTCCAAGTTTTATTTTTTTCATCACCATTTTGATCTTACACGATTAAAAAATATATATATAATAAATACCTACAATTTTAAGGTGACAGTCTTTACAAACACCAACCTGTAGTGCAAACAGCCCCTGTAGCAAAGCTTTCCCAGAGCATGCAACCTCGTGCAGAAGGTTCTCTCGTCGGATCACATTGAGGACTTCTGATAAGAACAGGTTCTTGGAAGGGTCACCCATCCACGTGTTAAAGATCCGGTAGGCCTGAGGTAGAGAACACACATTTACGCACCCCATATTCACATTTTTACGATTTCAAAGATGATGCAAACTGTTTTGCGAAGTTGAAGGCATTAAAGGTTCTATTTATTACATCAGCCATTGCACACATGAAAGTCTATGGGTATGTCACCTTGTCAGCCTCCAGCTCGTCTTTGTGGTAGTAGCCTCCCGTGAGAAGCTTTTTGCTGAAGGACACGATGTCTGCTGGGTCATCCATGCCCCAGTGCTCGTGGGCCCAGAACTTCCCTGTACCACCTCCCCCAGTTTGGACTTCATCCACGTGGAAAGCACAGCCATGCTGGAGTGGAGACAATAAAACAATGGGAGAGGGGAAAACAATCACAGAGAGAGATGGCACCAAGTGAAAGAGGAGAAGATGAAGAGTGGCAATGTCACCCTAACTGGACAACTTGTCTCAGAACCATTTAGGTCAGATAGGATTACTACTTTATTTTAAGAATATGAAATGGCAGATGTCAGAAGAGAAAATTATTGATTTCAGCTATTATTTCTTTCATGACATTCCCAGTGGGTCAGAAGTTTACATATACTTAATATTTGGCCTTTAAATTGTTAAACCTGGGTCAAATCTCCCACAAGCTTCTCCCAAGAATTTGCTGAAATTCTGGCCCATTCCTTTGAACAGAACTGGTTTAACTGACAGGTTTGTAGGCCTCCTTGCTTGCAACTTAACAAAACAGAGCAATTTGCATAGACATTTTAAAGGTCACAGAAATATATTTTAACAAGCTACATACTGTCCGTGAAGGATAGCGATTTGCAGAGGGGTCTACCAGTTAATGTCGGCAATAATGAAGATTCTGACCTTGCGTGCAATATTACGCAACTTCTTGAAAAAGTCTGCACTGGCATGGTTATCGCCTCCCTCGGCCTGAATGGGCTCAATAACTATTCCTGCCACGGGCTTTCCCTTCTGTCTCCACTTCACAATCAGGTCCTCAACCTGAGGGGTAAACACAACATTCACACCACAAAAAGCACAAAACATTATTAAGAGAAAGAAATTATGTTGATAAAGCCAAGCTGCATATATGTGAAAGATAGATATACTTGACATTGACAGATGGAAATACCTCCTCCAGGCATCGTGACTCTTCCTGGGCATTCTCTCTAACAAACTCCTCCAGGGGATATTGGAGTTTGGGGAACGGAGCAATAGGCCAATCAAATGATGGCACGTCCAGCTTGTGGATGGCTTTCGAGTGCGTAGTTGCAAGGCATCCTGAAATGGGTGAGCCACGTTATAGAGCATTTCTCTCACAACAAAATAATCTTTACAAAGTATTCATACCCATTTGCTTTCTGCCCGCATTGGTGTGTTATTGACTTTGTTTAAAATGGTTTACATTTAATTATTTCATATGTCATGGTGTTGGAAATATGGCCTTTTAAAATTTGCAAATTGGAACACTTAGTATAGTGCTACCCTGAGGTCAATTGGGGTCATATTTGGTTTGGGAGTAGCGGTTACCACAAGCATTCAAGGTGTCAAGTCTCTAGCATGAAGCTAGCGTAGGAAATGGAGCGAGGGGAGGAAGACAGTAAGAGGAAATATCACTGCAGTGGCAGTCATTACCGGGGGCAACGACACTTTGCTGCACTCGTTGCTTTGAGTCATGACGGACAATTGGGGCGACAAGATAGCTTAGTGTTTCTGCTAGTAAAAACGTGGTTCACCACTAAAGCAAAATCCTGTCCACCACACCAAAGGCCTACATTTTTCTAAGATTAACAACAACATAATCTCAAAATGTTTTTGTTTTGATTTGTATATTTATGAGCCAAATATGCTCAAAACTTTACATATCTGTGGACCCAAAAAACCCAGATTGTCTCCCCTTCCCCACCAGAATGAAATTATTCTAAAACAAAGGTACTTGTGTTTGGACCAAAGTGTCAGAGGGATTCTATTATCAAATGGCCTCTTAACGTTACAGTGCTAGGCGCGCAACCTAGGATCAATTCTTAGAGCTTTGAATCTCATATAAATCTTATCTGAAAAACTTAATTTTTTAACCTAAGAAATATTTCTATTGCACATATTTTCTATCTTAAAAAAACGCAGAGAAGTTGACGCATGCTATTATCACAAGCTGCTTAGACTACTGCAATGTTTAATTCTCCAGTCTTCCAAGAAAGTCAATTAAAAAGCGGCAAATGGTTCAGAATGCTACAGCCAGAGTTCTTACTAGGACTACTTACTAGGACCATCAAAAAACATGCCGCATCCTCCTACCAGTGCCCTGACCAGTCACTGCCAATTCAACTGGAGTCGGTCTGTGTGTCCTATCTGTGTGAGCAAGTCTGTCGTAATATGTTGGGTGAGCAAGTCTGGCGCAAATTGGCTGCCGTGGTATCACTCAGACTGAGTGTTGTGTTTGATTGCTGTCGGTCCATTCGTAGTTCGTTCTGTGTTATTAATTGGCGACCAATGTGTGTAAAGCGCTTTGAGTATCTAGAAAAGCGCTAAAAACTAAATAAAATTAATTATGACTATAAACACATCTCCCCTGTTCTAGGTCTAAAGACACATCTTCCCTGTCCTAGGACTAAAAACACATCTCCCCTGTCCTAGGACTATAAACACATCTCCCCGGTCCTAGTACTATAAACACATCTCCACTGTCCTAGGACTATAAACACATCTCCCCTGTCCTTTGTAGTCTCTGATGGCCTGTGTCCAGTTTAGAATATATTTTAAAGCAATTGTAATTGAAAAATTTTCTTTTATATGACATTTTGGTATTGTAATTATCTCTATTCCCATTAATTGATATTGAATCCATATCTAATCGGATCAGACCCTTGTGGATCGGAATCAAATCAGGAGATCAGTGTGGACACACAGCCTTAATGTATATGTTGTACATGTGCTGCATGTAGTTTTTTGGCACTAAGAGAGGTAAAGGTGTAATAATGTGGGCTAAGAAAGTTACAAGAAAAATGTTTGTTCTTACCCATGGTCCTTCCATGGAATCCTCCCATGAATGATAGGATGCTGAGGTCCGGGCACCCGGGGCTCTGAGTGAAATAGGGGCAATAGGCATTTTAAAAAACTCAACAAGCTTCTAGCCTGCAACAAGAAGAACTATGACAATTGTTGACTTTGTTTTAGGATATTTCAAATATATAATCAAATGGTACATGAACATGAAATGTGAGTTTGTTTACCACAAACTTCTAAAGCAAACGCTGATTACTGCTGAATACTGAACACATGCTAAATACAAATGGGCCCACACACCTGGTTGATCATGCAAGAGCTGACATCCTCAGCAGAGGGTAGGTTGTGTCCACGTTCTTTATTCTAAAATATAAACACAAACTGTGTTAAAAGCTGTCATACAAAAAGAAATCCAACATGCCATTTGTAGACAATAGACTGCACCCTTCTTGTACTTGAACACGATGTT
Source organism: Galaxias olidus (assembly GCA_026901105.3). Classification (NCBI taxonomy): domain Eukaryota; kingdom Metazoa; phylum Chordata; class Actinopteri; order Galaxiiformes; family Galaxiidae; genus Galaxias; species Galaxias olidus. The sequence goes on along the minus strand of JAPMUY010006844.1, from coordinate 210,400 downwards.
GATGTGGGGGATGCTTCTTCTATGCTGGATAATGGCATTACTGAGCACTGGATGTCCAGTTGGGCTTCACCCTATATAATGTTTGGTAATCCTCTAGGCGCGCTGTGCTCCGACTATCATGAGGTGAATGTCATTAAGCCTGACACTTCCCTGTATCCTCCCTTAGAGGACTGTTAGGTTGCGTCAGCAGACTTTGTGAGAACATTTGATTTTCTAAAGGGATACTGGCAAGTTCCCATTACACCTCAGGCACAAGAGATTGTGGCGTTAATCACACCCAAAGTTATGTTTCTGCCTACAAAATGTTTGCGCTACCATTCAGCACCTTATAAACAGGCTGGCTGCAGGTTTGGAGGGCTCTGCTGTGTATCTTAATTATGTTGGGGCTTACAGTAACAACTGGAAACAGCCCTTAAAAAATGATTCAGGCTCTGTTTGATCGCTTGGCTAACTGTAAACTTGGCCAGGAGTGAGTTTGCCAAAGCGACTGTCTCAAGGTTTTGCCATTGACCTGTATCTGCCTCCAGTCACTGAGGAGGATGCAGTTTTTGGTAATAGAGTACTACAGTGGGTTCTGTTTAAATTCCTTTACTGTAGCACTCCTAAAATATCTCTTCAAGGCTGTAACTATTTTATTGGAATCCACGTTGTCAGCAGTCATTTAGTTAGTTTAGTTAGAGTGTGTGAAAAGTAGCAAAAACTTTGTCAGGGAACTGTAAATTCTAACATTACCATGCATGTTAAAATGTCATATAAAAGCATGCTATGCATGCTCAATAGTGTAGTGCGGCAGAAACAAAACATAATATAATAAAAGGTTCCCACCCTATACCAGATGAACATTGCTTTGTAAGCATTCTCGTTGGAGCAGGAGCCACAGGCCATTGTCTGCACACGGGTCATGCCACTGGGTGCCACCTATGAGAGGACAAGTGACAGATTGTGGAAAACATTAAATGACATTGACATTTTGGTTGGTTGACATTATGGTTAATGGTTAACTGTGTTGCTTGCATTTAGTTTTATTAAACCAATTGACTGTTTGCAGAATATGTTTTCAAATAACAATAAATCACATCTTTCCTGTTTCCATGGGCTCAATGAATACCAAAACAAATTTTTTAACAACAAAGAGTGTGCACATACTGCAACCCTACTTACTGAAAGAAGACTTTCTGCTAACTTCTCGGGAAAGTTCTCAGGTGGCATTATCCCAAGAGCGGGCCGATTCACAAAGGAACTCTGAGAGAAAAGAGAGAGAGAGAGAGAATACAAGTTAAAAATAATTAGAACCTGAATTACCCCATGGGGAGGGGATTTAATTATTAAACTTTTGGACAACATGGCAACACATTCCATTAAAAAAGTATTCCATTGACTGTTAGTTTGAGAACAGAACTTACCAGATTGTTAGGGTCGGTAATCACCCTCATTAGGGAGGGATGATTGTATCCTGTAGGAAGAAACATAAAAATGTATTTCCCTTAAAAGGATGGGTTCCAGATTTTTAACTCAGGATCTACTTTAAATACAGTATTGCTTGCAATACCACAAAAAGTAGAATCGTATTATATTTGAATACATCATTGAGAGATAGCAATACCAGGCACCGTAGTATTTTATGTTATATAAATCATAAAAGGGAAAGATCAACTTCAACGGAAGAAAAGGAAAGTTCAACAAAAGACGTAACGTAAAATCTCCATATTTTGGAACAAATGTGGCAATAGTCAGTTGTCAACAATTATATAAACATTTGATCACGAAAAGGTAGTGTTGACATAATATGAAATTACTCGTTAATTGTTCTGTTTAAACCTTTGAAGTCCTAAAACTGCCTAGATTAGTGCCACCAGAAAATTATTTTGAATTTAATTAATTTTACATTTTATTTTATTCTTGTTGAATTCAGTTTCATCATACTTTTTCATCAAATTTTTTTTTTACTTTCTGTTGTGATGAGAATAATATTGCAAATATTTTTAAAGAAGTATGTTTTTAAATTGATCAGTAATTTTTGTTTACAGAAATACATTTTGGTGCAGTGTGAGCTCAATTATTTATGTATCGACAAGCTTTGTATTGTTGTGAAGGTAGACCATCTGATGATGATATACAGTAATTTTGGGGTCATTTCGTTTTAGTTTTCTCAGAGGAGTTTTTTCAAATAGTTACTGTTAAAGCCCAACCAAAAATACAACAAAATTCTGATATTTATAAGATAGTTCTCAGATTTTACATACTTGTCATTAGTCTTGAACGTTTTATGTATTTTTTGGATGAGGATTGTTTAATGAGCAAGTGAGATGCGACAAAGTGAATGTACAGTTATGTTTACAGTGATATATTTTGATGTGCTGTGGGCTCAGTTTTAGATGGATTAACAAGATATTTAAAACATGTTATGGTGATAGTCTGAAGAGGCTATCCCGGAATTTTGGTGTGATTTGGATATGGCTTTGGACTTGGACACTTTGGGTAGACCACCAGTTTTTGGAGAAAAAAAACCAGTGATGGACTTCATAATTTGTCATGGGTTTAAATGTTCTTAAAGTTTCAGGCCTGTAGAGCTAATGGCCTATTTTTTACAATTTGAGGAATACTTGTAACGTTTGAACAGTGGGGTACATACCAATTGGAATAGAAGAGATTTGGGTGTAGACATCCAGCATGCGGTTGCCGTCCACGTCCACTAAGTAGTTCCCTCGGCTTTCTTCATAGTTGCAAAAGAAGTTGATAGCGCCCACATTCTAAAAAGACAAAATACAAAAAAAGCCCAAATTCACATACTTATGAATAGCAATTCATCAACAATAAAAAAAAGTCATACAGTATCAAACTTGACTTTTTAATGTTAAGTCTACTGTCCTTACATTCTGAAGGAGAACACGTGTGGAGAACAGAGAACATTGATCTGTCATCTATAGCTCTCTTTCCAGAATAAGCACTGGAATATTATTTTTTTTTACTTATTAATTCGTTAGCAAACAAACTTTCCTTGCTTTGGCTTAGATGGTGTTGGGGGCATGATTGACACCTCAAAAGATGGGTAAGGACAAATCTAAATTGATTGTGGTATCGGCACACCCATATTTTGCTTTGATTCGTTGATATAACAAAATGAGGGGTCATCTTAGCGAGGCGCATTGGTCATAGTTAATGTAAACATGTCTACAGGGGTGATAGTTGGATGGAAAGCACAGAGAATAGGTTCTACGCGATCCAGACAACATAACCAATACACGCATGTGTTTTCTTTTTGATAAAACTAACGTTTTATAACAAAAATCATAGAAGAATGAAGATACTTTTGAATTTGACTGTGAAATGTGACGTTCGATAGCGAATTTGTTTGAGGGCTCACTCCTATGCTGTTGCTTGTACCTGGCAGCACTTGGTATCAACTGAAACGTCAGGGTCAGCAGATTTGTCAGAAATGCGGTAATTGTGGGTTGTTTACAATGGAAGACATTTTCAGGCAAATTGATTGCTGTTGTCCCTTGCAAAACTGCGAGCGCTTGTTGAGTACATGTCATACAAGCTTTTTATTGATGCAAATAGTATTTATTATTATACAAATGCATTGTATTGTTGGAATTCAACAGATTAGTGGCTTTCATGATGGTATAGCATGCCTCTGTGGTGTGGTGATGTAATGGTGTTTCATGGACAATCACTTTAAAAGTACGAAACTGACCCGCCAGTGGGTCAATCGGGTAGATCAGATTAAAGCAGTTAAAAATAGAAATGTACAGTACTGTTTACAGTAATACTTTTGTTGAATACTTTGAACTGCTGTTATAGCGCCACCAACATGTATAATGAGGCGGCATTGCATGGGGTGTGTTGTTGAGTGGACCTGGATATGAGTGCCAATTCTGGTGAATTTTTAGGGCTGGGAAAGTAGACTAGCCTGTTATGAAAATATAATTAAAGCTGCTGGAAGCCTTGGACAGGTGCTAGCATTTGTGCAAGAGCTTGAGATTGTGAAAACATCAAGCTGGTCACGGGGTTGTCTCAGACAAACTGGAAGTGATTAAGGGAGAGATTGAGAGAAGTGCAACAAGCATATATAAATGTGATTCAACAACCTTTTACAGTGCCATGGGGATTTTTCCGATACATGTGGCCTTCATAGCGCCCCCATATGTTGGATGGGAAAACAGCTTTGAGTATCTGAGTGTGACTGAGTTACAAGCATTTGTGATAAGCCACGCCTACCAGGCCAACCATTGGTCCAATTACGATCCTCTTTTGGCTTTTTAGGCTTACTTAGCCTCTATCCTAGAGCATGTATGAAGTTTCATGCTTTTCTGTCATTCACATTGAGATATCAATATGTGGCATTTCTAGCGCCCACTAAAGGCAGAAGTGAAAATGGCTTTGCAAATATGACCAATGAAGCCTCTAGAGGCAGTGTACCAAGTTTCACAAATTCCTTATTTCCAGACTGTGAATGTTGGGTGTTGAGGGCACTGAAACTCTGTCGTCTTCAGTCATACCTCACAAACAGAAATAAATTCATCTCACTTACTGTGACGATGGCAAACATTGGCGAACTTCAGAATCTTCGTGAAAACTGCGCAAGTGGGTTTTAAGAAGAAAATTCTTCTTAAGAATGATTGGTGAATTAGGCCCATTGTCAGTCATATTATTAAAGTCTTAATATATCATACTTAATGGCAATAGGAGCTTCATACACAACCCAACTTAATGTTGTTGCTTTAATGGTCGCTTTTTTATTTCTTAAAATTTTAACCAATATTGCAGTCATTTCTGCCAGTACAGTCTAGTAACACATATCCCCAGATTCAGTATAGTTGAGACTAATAAAGTGTGGCACCCAAACCACATTTTTGGACTTTAGAATAGGCCATGATGGCTCAAATAAAAATAAACACCCAATGAATTTCTTCAGTTTTATTAGCAAAACAAGCATGAAAGGAGAATAATTTTTCAGATATGATATAGCCACTGGTGTCTGGCATCTTAGGGAAGTGTATGAGACCTTATCTGACAGTTTCCAACAAAACTATTTACAATGTTGCTACAATTGTCCATACTCGCTTTTAGAGTCAAAATGTTCTACTACCCTCAAAAAGGCTCATCTTTCAGTGGTCCCTAACTGTGATATTGTTTGATGACAGTTTCTGTCAAGTATCACACACAGTAGAATCTCACACTCCTTAAACTGCCAGTTAGTGTCTTTCTTAAACACCTTTGCACCTACTGTGGCCTACAGTTGACCCATCTGCATGTACATAGGCGGTAGAAATGGAATGTTGTCATATTTCCTCTCTGCTGTGGTGAAATCTAGTGGCACCCCACAAAGTACAGCAGTGTGTTTTGGAACAAAGTCCTGATGTGACTTGGGTTTATTGTTGTTGTTTGCACAGTTACTTGTGAATGATGATTGCTGGGCTATAGGAGTATGTGCAGAGGTGCCTAATGGTCTGTGCTGGGAAGCGCTGGACGGTGCTGGTTGATTTACAGGGATTGCAGGCTGTGCTGCACTCTGTTCATCATCAACACTGATAAAATAAAATAGTAACAAAAATAATAACAGTAATTAAAATCCAGTTACAACATTTATCATGGAATCAAACGTCATGCAGAGTGCCTGAAAACAGACGCACACACTATTGTCTGGCAAAATATGCATTTAACACCCTACCCTGATTCAGCTTACTCCATTTAGGGTTATATGATAATTCAAAGAAAATAGTAAACCAGAATAACTTGGAAAATAGTAACGGATTACCATGGCTATTTCTCAATATCATAGACCCTTTTCTTAAATCTTAAATTATGCCTGGAAACTACTTTGAATTTGAAATTACTTACTTACTTAGTTCTCAAATGGATCAATTCCTTCTTGAAAATCTTCAACATCGAGCAGCTGTCATGATTGCGGATTATTTTGTGTGATTTCTTCTTTTGTATTCCGCACAACGATTGAAATAAACTAAACTTCTAAGTCATGGCTCAAAACCATGGTTAGAAATCACTTAACCTACATTCTTATCTAATGATGTCATAAACCCAACGAAAGTAACAATAGATCAATAGAAACTATGGATAGGCAACGCGCAACACAAAAAAAAATATCCTAATGTTTTTGACTTTTGTAGCTCTGTCAAATAGTCTGTAAACAAAAAAACATCAATCAAATCGGTCTCAAATGAAAGCTACAGGCCTCCCGTTTATCATACAAAAAACATCTCTAGAGCACTTTTTTAATTTTTATTAATGATTTTAAATACATTTTTGACGGGCCCCGCAGCATTCGGCTCCAAAGGGTTAAACTGTAAAGTGTCACGTTTTCATTGACTAAATAAAAAACAAGAACAGGAAAACCATGGATTGAAATAGACGATTGTCCATACGTTTCTGAAATAAATCGATTTTACTTAAACGATACATCTCCCAGCACTATTAAAGTAGGTATATTGTCCATTACATAAGTGGCCAAAATATTGGTCCCTTTGAAACTTTGTGACATTTTGTTTAGTCAAAAAGTTTTATTGTTACAATAAAACTATTTAATACATACCAAAAACTAATTATTTTTTACCATGATCTGAGTAAAAAAAAAGAAAAAATAAGTTGCTGTAACATTTCGTTTCTTAAATAAAAGAAAAAGAAAGAAAAAAAAAGACAGGTTTGCTTTTCCTTAAAGATGAGCTGTCAATCACTAAGTTTCTTGTTAACTTGCCCTCCCGGTCACTGATACAGGTTATTTTCACAGGAAGGGAATACTACACATAATTTCCAACCCTAGTTTAAAAGAAACTCCAACCCGAAGATTACATTGATTGTGTCAGCTGTGTCACAGGATCACCCTACAGTAAATAAATTCTGTAAATACATTCAGCATACATTTGTAAATAAATCCATTTACACCACATTCTTGCAACCGCTATAAAATATACTCACACACACAAACTCTAGTAAAAAAAAAAACATTGGTCTACAGACGGTTGCACACACATTTCCCTTTAGGCTTACCTGCATGTTGCCCAGCTGTTTAGTCAGCTCCTGAGTTCGAAGACGGGGTGTAAAAGCATAGGAAATAAAAGAGAGCAATCACTGTTAAGTGGGATATACTTCAGGCCAAGTTCACTCAACTCCAAAGATAATGCACAATGCAGGGAGTGGATGAAATATTAGAAACACCAGGTCATATTTGATAGAGTCAAATCTCTTTGTCTCATTTAAAAATTATCTAAGTTCACATTCTGAAATGTTCTGCTTTGTACATGGATCATTTAAACCATGATATGCTATGCTATGCCACAACCTACACACTATTTAAACTGCATCGACTGAAACAGACCCCACAAATTCACTTTGTCGCAGAGGTCCAACAATACATTGCTCAGCTTGGGCGGCTTAGACAACATACCAAATTTGATTTTGATACTCAAAACTCAAAATGTCAAATTGTTTTTCATTAAAATAGTTCTGTCAATAGGTTAGTATGTTATATAATATATTATAGCAAATAATACTATAACTTTTATTTGCCATGCAAAAACCTTTTCCAAAATATATCCGCTTTGAGCTTCTAAATGTTCAAATTGTTTATATCTCCGGTAAAATAGGGTTAGGGTTTTATATGTTTTATTTCTCCTGTTAAATAGGGGTTCATGTGGATGGAGGACAAGGAATGAATACAGAGTGTTAACACTACGTTTAATTTTCTATTCCAAAGCAATGTGGTTTATCAGTGCTGGATATTAATATTGCTTCAATAAAAAGTAATTTAAAATCATGCTTTGAGCCCAGTTGCCAGTGTTTGTAATTCATACTTTTTGTAGTTCACCATTTTAAAAGTAATTTGATATACTAGGTTTAGCCTCTGTGGGTAACAACACTACAAAACTGTGGTGTTTGTTGTAAAACCGCCATTTCCATAATAAATGGGTAATATTAGGTCAGACAATTGTGCAAGAGCTTAAAATTACTGTCGAGTTGGCTCTACAAGTGAAAAACAACTTTTATCAACGGCAAAAAAAATAAATAAATAAGAAGCCCCCCCTTGAAATAAAAAGACCCCCAGGGCCACGACCTCAGACAACGTTACCGGTTAGCCCCCCCGACTGCATCCTTGATTGGATCCAATAAAGAACCATACTATGCCCATCTCTAGATTTCATCGAGAAAATCATTAACCGTAATTTAAAAAAAATGTATGACCAGATGCTGCCATTATTTTGTCCAGCCCCTGTAATTATTTCTATATGTGTGTGTCATACTTGCGACCGAGGTCCAGGGACTTGTGTTTTCATACGGGGTCCATCATACTCAAACTCCACCTGGGTCTGTGGAACTGCCTTACTCACATACCTGCTGCCTGAAGGAAGAAACACACATACACCGTCAATATTTGAGCTCAACAGTGGCTCATACTCATACAATGGACCCACATTAACTCACCTTATTGTATTGACCACTGTCAAATCCCTCAAGGATGTTTAGATAAAGAAAGCAAAAGGGGACCAGACAATATCACATTCAATACAGCATACTGAAAGACATGTAGAATAAAATGTGAATTCATTATTCTTAAATGGCCGTGGTAAGTTGGGTGAATGGTAAAAAGTGAGCAAGACATCAACCAACCCCATGCTCCTCTGCTCTCCTATCTCGCTCCAAAGCCCCTAATCTAAACGATGCTGACACATCCACGCGCGCTGTTTGACCTGAGTGAGCCAAGCAAAACAGAAGGCATATTTTGGTACAACAAATAATTCCTTTACTCTGCTTCGGTCTTCCTTTTATTCGTTTTGAGAGTCCTTGCAGTGTGTGTGTGAATGTAGATTTTGGTTGGACCATCCGGATCACGCGAGAGCCCATTCTGTTTCTCAATACAGAGAAATCTGTCCACACTGCAATAGAATGAGCAGTCTGATAGATGGACTAATGTGCAAAGACTTTGAATGGCAGACTGGCATAGTGAAGTAAACTGAAACGGTCAGTATTTAACCAGGCTAGTTAGGAGCACCTTTGTGCAGAGAGTTGTCCTAATTCAGGGGTGGGGAACATTTTTTCTATGAAGGCCTATTTACAACATCCACCTGGGGCCACAAAAAAGGACGAACATACATGTATTTTCTTTTATTGCTCGCTTATGTTACAACATGAAGACGCGATGGTGCAACTATTATTAAAAAGGATCATCAGTGGCTCTCTAATCTCAGTCCAACTGCCAACGGATTAGATTAATCATATAGACAGATTTATAATAGATATACAATATAAAATTAGCAATCCATTCTAGTTAGAATACAATTCACAAGTCTATACATATTCAATAACAATCAAGAATCCATTAATACAAAAAAAAGAGTTTACTACTGCAGTCACGTGACATTGGGACTTGTTTCTGGGGCAACGGGGACGCCTATGATTCATAGTATGAACGGGACAGAGACCGCATAAATTAACTAAATTACTTTTATACCCAATTATGAGACAGCATTTTTAAAGACATGACTATTTAACTAAGTTAGCGATATTGCAACACAAAGTATAAACCTAAAACCTTTAGCGTTAGATTCCACTAACGTTTAGCTTTACTTTCATGTGCATTGCTTTATAAAAGTATTTAAGGTACATTATGATATTGCAGGTGTTCTGACAATTTGCGCCTCCCCTCAGAATGGGCTTCCCGGTAGCACATATTATCAAATACAACTGGAAAATGTTGCCTCCCCTCCATATGGGCTACCTCAATTAAATAGTATGAGGAAGCCAATTTTGACAGGGAGATGACTTCTCAGAATGCGCTACCCTGTGTTTTGAAGTAAATGCATATTTTTTTGAACACATTATAGCCCTGCAACCCATTTTTACACGGAGAAATGACTACTCAGAATGCGCTTTCAAAGTAAAGGCGCATGCGCAGTTTGCGAAGGTAGCCCATCAAGAGGGGGAGGCTCAGAATTTCGGAACACCTGTTCCAATAGTATCGCGGGCCGTATATGGCCCGGAGGCTCCCCACCCCTGTCCTAAAAATTGGTGAGTACCAGTTACTGTTTACAACCAGACGTGGGCTAGACGCCAGGCAAGCTCATCTTACTTTAATTTAATAGGTTTTTACACATAATGTTTATAGGTAGATATACGAGAGATCAGTATGTTTGTAAACAAAGGCTCAAGCAACACTTCCGGGTGGCGGAAGTAACAGTTTTGAGTGAGAGAATACGCTTTAATCTGTTGTGTTTAGGAATTAAACAGAATTTTGGCGAGTTGTAGAGTGCTAGATTTGTACAGAATCCCCCTCTGAAATGAAGCAAAAATGCCCAAAGAAAACTATGTTGAAAGCACTTGTTCACATTAGGTTTTTAACGTGCTGGTAACATAAAGCATTACAAAGTGTCCAACATTAACGTTCCATGGAAGTTAAACGTTGCTTCCCTGGCTGGTTTACACCTTAACGTTATGAGAATTAGCCCGTGTTTTTTCTTCTTATAAGTCTTTTATTCTTAACTTGTCTTAGGCTACTTCTTTCTATGTTTCTCTGTCATGCAGTATAATAAATTTATGAAATGACAAAAATGTTTATAAATAAACAAACGTAATCTAAACTGTTTCCCCAAATAACATAGATTTATTAGATTAAGGCAACACTTCACAACTAACTAACGACAGTTGGTAGTAGTAACTCATTGTCTGAACCCCCTGCCGTTGCCGCCGCCGCCGCATCCAACGCGGTTACGGTTGCGAGGTCAGACTTGGGCCAGTTGGGGGTAAAAATAAAGAATAGATAGTAAATAATAATAGTCAATCACTCTCAGAAACAAATGCCGTTTCTAGGTATTTTTTTATTTACCTATCTTTACCTATATATGTAATCAAACTAGCTCATATAAGTAGTTAACCTATTAGTATTACTGTACTAGTAGTAGCTGGCTAGCAAGTTAACCGTTAATTTATCGTAATAGACTAGCCTACTTTACCGAACCGTAAAAAAAGCACGTAAAAACCAATTGCTTTATAACTATAACAGCATGGTGTTTGGACAAGATACAACATTTCAAACCATTTAAAAACTAAATATTTTTATTTGTATGCTCATCGCTGTCGTAAAGAATAACTTGTTTATAGCCGTCTCCTTAAATTGGAGGCGATACTTCCGCCACCCGGAAATGTGTTTTTTGTTGTTGTAACGTCAGGCTGATCGCTCCTATGTATTATTCCATCATTCCATAATTTTTACGCAATCTTAAAAATTTAAAATATTTTGGTAGTCTTGTCCATGATGCCACAGGTTAGCTGTTTTTGTTTGAACTAAACAAAAACTTGTCAGTCAAATACACTTATGTGGACTTAAGACAATAATGTGAATACTGTGATGCTTTAACAATGGTATAGATCTAGAAAAACTGGACCAAACATTTCTGTCAATTATTAAATGGCATTGATAATTGAAAGTAAAGTAAAACTTTAGTTTTAGCTGTAATTTCCATACTAGTTAACCTTTGCACTAAAGCCTCTAGTGGAGTTCTCCTGCTGTTCACTTTAACCACGTTCAATATGCATTCTAATAAGCTTAGTGCAAATGTAAACATTTTGTCTATGAACACTTTGAAAATACAGGTTGTTCAAGAGACTGAAATTATTAATAAATTATAACAATTTGTATCATACAGTGGTCAATGAACAGAAGATGATGTCAGATCCTTTGTAATTCAGCATAATTCAGCTTTATGGTATTGGGCACTTAAATAAGCAAATAAATAATTTGCTTTAGGAGATCAAAATTATTAAATATACAACCACCCCTTGGAAAAAGTGTGAACTCAATAAATAAATAGTTATTGCACACATATGTTGTAAAACTACAACTAAGCAGATGTTATAATCATGATCAAATTACATTTAAGAAGTTCTTTGAACCAATTTGGGTCACTTAATCATGCGAGAGTTTTGCAGCAAAAAAAATAAAAAATAAAAACACAAAAAATCTAACAGTAGTATGGGACTAAAAATATGAAAATTAATAAACTCAGAGGGAAATTGTCAGTTCACCAAGCCCAAATATTATCCCTATAGAAATGGTATTAATAAAAAAGACTGCTTCGGATTTTTTTGCAGATTGATTTGGTAATTGTGTAATGGGATATGTTTTAACATTATATTAAATGTAAGTAAGTATTGTAATATAGGGTGAGCGTACTCATTAGAATGTGGGTGTAAAGGCGGTAGGTAGGTAGGTAGGTATGTAGCGTACCTTGTGTGGTGTAAAGGCGGTAGGTAGTGTACCTGGTGTGGCGAGCCTGAAGTTCTGCTGGAGGGACAGGGTAAGCTGCCGACTGAGCAGAGAGGACGCCATTGTTTTCCAAAGACAGAACAATAGCAGACAAACCAGTGAGTAAAATCGGGATTTGTCAGGTCTTGATTGCAACCTTCAGAACGCCTTCAGTAGAGCTGAAAAAGAGAAATGGTGGAGAGAAACGTGGATGACATAATATAGAGAGATCTCAGACTTTAGACTTTACTGCATAAACTCATTTAGTATTCTCTATTTTTTCCCATGTCAAAGTCTGTCAATCTAGCAAACCAAATACCTGTTAAAACCTGATCATAGTCTCAGATCAGTCCGTTTACTACTGCAGCTAAGTACAGTGTGACGTTACAAGCAACAGGACAATGTTTCAATAATTTAAAAAAATAAATGTTCAAACCACAATATAAGCAGGCAGGTTATTTTGTTTACACGCTTACTATGTATTTCCTGTATTTATAACATATCCTATCATGTTAGCCAAGTTTGTAACTTATTTAGCTTGGTATTACATTATGCGGTGTCATACTGTCTCATTGATTTCTCAAGAACATGTTAGCCAACAACAAGTCTGTCACTTATTTAGCTTGGTATTACATACGTTGTCCTATTGTCTCATATGGTTGAGCCACTACTCCTCAATATGTCAGTGCAAGGTAGGCCTATACGTTGATCCCTGAAACTAATGGGCTGTGTTAATACACAAAAGACATCCCCTAAGAAATAAACCACCATATTTATTTTAAGCTAAAATGATCACGCTAATTTAGATATTTCCATTTGTCCTTTCCCCTCAAACTCCGCTAGAATAGAAAGCTAAAAGATCTGCAGGTGGCTTTTTTTGTGACCTCTGGACTGGACTTTTGTAATTCTCCTCACTCGCTCTAACGTCTCCTTGAAAAATCTGAAACTAGTGCATAATGCTGCTTATCCAGGATCCTCACCAGAACAAAAGAGTTCGATCACATTTGCTTGCTTGCCTCCACTGGCTCCCTATTAAATCAAGGGCAGATATCAAAGTCTTGCTTGTGACATACAATGCACTGTCATCATCATCATCATCATCTTCATCCGCTTTGTCCAGGGTCGGGTCGCGGAGGTAGCAGTTCCAGCAGGGCATCCCAAACTTCCCTTTCCCGGGCCACATTAACCAGCTCTGACTGGGGGATTCCAAGGCGTTCCCAGGCCAGTGTGGAGATATAATCCCTCCACCTGGTCCTAGGTCTGCCCCGCGGCCTCCGCCTAGCTGGACTTGCCTGGAACACCTCCCTAGGCAGGCGGCCAGGTGGCATACTTACTAGATGCCCGAACCACCTCAACTGGCTCCTTTCTACGCAAAGAAGCAGCGGCTCTACTCCGAGTCCCTCACGAATGGCTAAACTTCTCACCCTATCCCTAAGGGAGATGCCAGCCACCCTCCGGAGGAAACTCATTTCCGCCCCTTGTATCCACGATCTCGTTGTTTCGGTCATGACCCACCCTTCATGACCATAGGTGAGAGTAGGAACGAAGATAGACCGGTAGATTGACCGGTAGATCTTCGTCACAACGGTGCGATAAAGCGACTGCAACACCGCACCCGCTGCTCCAATTCTCCGGCCCATCTCTCGTTCCATTTTCCCCTCACTCGAGAACAAGACCCCGAGATACTTGAACTCCTTCACTTGGGGTAAAGACTCATTCCCTACTTGGAGTAGACAATCCATCGGTTTCCTGCTGAGAACCATGGCCTCAGATTTGGAGGTGCTGATCCTCATCCCAGCCGCTTCACACTTGGCTGCGAACCGATCCAATGAGTGCTGCAGGTCGCAGACCAATGATGCCATCAGTTACAAGGCACTGTGTAACATTGCCCTGTCCTACCTCTCCAACCTAATCTTGCGGTATATGCTAGGAGCCTCATTATAAAGATGGACATTTTAAGGATTTGGATAAGTAACTCTGACCCCGACATCATCGTTATACCAGACTCTTGGCTAACTAGCCATATCTCAGCATAATAAGGTCCCTTTAACATCTAAATCTAAGTTTCAGGTGCATACCTTTATTTAAGAGTTCTACTAGAATAGATTCACGCTTTCTTATGTTCAATAAACAATTTATTTTTTCAAAACTGCCTGGGTCTGCAGCACCTCTCTTCACCCTCTGTCTGAAATGCTCCGTTTTAACTCCTGTCTCTTTAAGGCCCCCCTCCCGACGAGCCCAGTCTTCTTTGGTTGGTCAGCTGGAAAAACAAAGGGAATTTGCCTTCACACTGACAAAACAGTGTTTTCTCGACATGGCGAAACCACTATACAAAATTCCCGGCCTCCACTCTGACTGGCTCTGTTTGAGGGAGTGCCAAACTAGCCGCTAGGTGGGCATTATGCAAATGTGTGACTTAGTGACATAGATAAGTTACGGAAGAAAACGCCGGACTACAAACGAGGCGTTTCAGGCAGTTCAGGAACAGTGTTTTCTGTGAGAGAGAGTAGCTCCCTATGGCATGGACTATGGGCTTTGTAACTTTTCAGCCATTTTACATGCACAAAGAGCTATATAAAACATACTAACGGAATGGGGAAAACCCCAAAGGCATAATAGGTCCCCTTTTAATTTGGATGGTTTTAATATTTTCAGAGCAGATAGAATCAAAAGGTGTTGGTGTTGCTATTTATGCCCGAAACAATTTAAATATATCTGTAAAGGTTTCCACCTCAGTCCCAGGTCAATTTGAACTTTTTGTGATGAATGTTAATCTAGCTCACGGGTTACCTCTTGTTGTTGCGGGTGTGTACCGCCCGCCTTCTGCTAATTCTACTGCTCTAACCAGTTTGTCACAGTTACTTATATCTTTCATGAGTTCCGAAGCTGTTATTATGGGAGACTTTAACTTGGACTGGATGTCTAAAGCCGCTGATGACTTAAAAAATGTGTGTAATTAGTTAAATCTTACGCAATTAACAGAACCCACACAGCCAAATATGAGGAATCTTAATAAGTCTTCCCTGTTGGATCTGATCCGGACAAATAGGCCACATAAATACATACATTTCTGTGTGTTCCCAATAGATTTTAGTGATCACTGTCCAGCTGGCTGTCTTAGAGACACTAAAGCGAAGAGATCTGGATCTCAGTATGTCCATACGAGGTCTTTTAAGAAATTTGTTGAGCAGGCATTTTTACGTGACTTGTATGACAGTGATCTGTCATCTATAGCTCTTTTTCCAGATGCTGAATTAGCCCTGGAATATTTTCAAACTATTTTTAATTTGTTAGCAAACCAACATGCCCATGAAATTTAGAATAAAAAATAGAAACAATCCTTGGTATACTTATGAAATAGGAGAGTAAATATTACAGAGAAACAAAGCTTGGGCTCTGGCTAGATCTACTGCTTGTGATGTGGACTGGCAAACATTTTGACATCCTAGAAATACATGTACGTACATGGTGAAAAGTACTAAATCTACATATTATTTAAACAATTTATCTGAATGTGTAAACAATTCAGGAAAATCCTGGAAAGTAGTTAAATCACTTAAAGGCAGTGTTTCATCTCAGTGTTTCCCCCGGCAAATAATGCTAGACTCCGGTCCTGTAACTGATAAAAAGGAGATTTGTGATGCTTTTAACCATCATTTTATAAAATCAGGCTCACATTTTATAGAATGCAGTAGAGCTATTGGAGCACAAATGGCACCAGGAGATGCCGGTTACACTGGTGTAGAAAAAGAGATATTCCCATTTAATTCTCATGGAAATGGAGTTTGCTTCTCATTCAGACAATTTGATTGCTTGGATGTTCTACATGCCCTATGCAACTACAAGTGTATGAGAAGCTCTATACTCTCTATACGCTCTGTACTGTTTTGTAAATATTGTATTGTAAACATTTTTCTTTACTTTTTTGTTATAATCTATATATTCTGCCTTTAAACAGGGCACTGCTGGAAGAGACCTGGTCTCAGTCGGTTACCCCTGTATGAATAAAATAAATAATAAAATAATGACATGTAATGGTTTATAAACCATCTGGTTCGCTACGTTCCCAAGACACAGGAAGTCCGGGCGCAGGGCTTTCTCATATGTTGTGGCACGGTCTTCCAGCACATGGCAGGGACTCTGGTTTGGAATACTAAGACACTATCAGACTAAAGACTCATCTGTTTGGCTTGTCCTTTATGACATGAATTGCTATGTGGCATGGGCTCTTCGTGAACCTTTTAACTCTTACTTTCCTCCATTTCATGGCCTGTCAGACAGGGTTCTCACCGGTCCCTGAGATTATGATCATCAGGACTCCAGCCAGCCTGGACTGGGTCCATGCCAACTCCACCCTGTCCATACTAGGCCTGGGATCACCCTGTTCATATCCCTACCAACTAGATCTGGCTGATTGTTCGCTTATTGCCGCTAGATCGGTAGTGCCTCTTCATCATAATATATTGGTGGACACATATGACGATGAAGTACTACCGTTTGGTTTTATTTTCAACAAGGTCAGGCTTTCACCGACAACGCTTTAATGTGTTCAAAAAGTATGCATTTAGTTCAAAACAGGGTAGCGCATGAGCAGTAATTTCTCCCTGTCAAAATGGACTACTTCATACTATTCAATTGAGATAGCCCATTTGGAGGGGAGGCTCAATTTTCAGTTTCAGTACAACTATAAGCTCTTTAAGTTCCAAAATGATTTTATATTTGACCACACAAATAATATAAGAAATATAGGTCGAGCCTGGATTCGAGCATGGTCAAAACTGAAATTTCCGAAATTACGGCACTCGCGCGCTACAGCTCTACGCCATCATACAAGTAATTCTTGAAGATAAAGAAGTTATAAACTTAAAAGAAAATAACGTAGGAGCGAAACAGCATTCGCTATTATCACATCCTTTATTTGCCAACTGTGACAAACAACAGCCTTTTAATAGCAGCATGGGCAAATATAGTCAGAAAGGTAGTCTCCCTCCACACAATTCCAGTGAAACCTGAATTAACACGACGAACATTAAAGCTGAATCTAAATGACAACATAAAATGGAGGCGTTTAGAACGTGTCAGTGCATGAAACATTAAAGGATTTACGTCTGTTACTGTTATGACAAAGCATGTTACTGAGTCTAACCCGATAACCAAATAGCCTATTGGCCTAACACTGATTTTTAAAACCCAGAAGTCTTACCCATTGCTTAGAAAGTGATAGTCTAGTTTCCAACGTGTGCTTCTCCCCAACACAACATATACTTCTGACAGGTAATCCATATGAAACGCTGCTCTAACTACGAGGCCTCTTAGGGAGGGTTCAGCTTCACAAAACTATGAACAACAAATTCCAAATATTTGTTTCAATGTATTACGTTAGGTCTACTTGCATCGCTTTTGAGTTCGTGGCCTACGAGTCTGGATTTGAGCCCGAGCAAAACTGATATTCACGAAATGACTGCACTGGTGCCTTGCTATGCCATGGTAGACGCAGTGCCGCTGCTGGCGCTGTCTTTAAATCAACTCTTAATATTTTTAGTTATACTCCATGTCAACATGAGAAGCCTATATTAACTTGGGGCGACATGTAGCCTAACTAAATGTTAACTTTGCGTCGGCAAATTACGTTAAAATGTAGGCCTACAACCTTTTGTTAAAGAAATCGTTTGAACGTTAGACCTAAGCCTACGTTTTGAATTGAAAATAACTGATTATCCATTAGTTGGAAGATTAAAAAGAAAACATGTGAGAGAAACGGCGTTTGATATGAAATAGCCTACTTGGCAAATGTGGCGAATTGATTCCTTTCAATTGCAGCCTCTCAGCAAAAAAAACTGAGCTTCGGGGGGCAACAGGTCACGAACTCGTAAGAGATAGCTACAAGTAGACCTAACGTGGCCTAATAATTTAAACAAATGTTTGGAAATTGTTGTTCATAGTTTTGTGAAGCTGAACCCTCCATAATACTAGTTAGAGCAGCGTTTCATATGGATTACCTTTTCTTCATGACCAAATTGTAACGACAACGTAAATTTTAAAATATTGACGACGAAACTTAATACGAAATCTGTTCATTTAGTCCGGACGAATTAAGACGAGACAAAATAGCTGGCTTGCAATAGTAACTTATTGCAAATCCTGAGTAACTTGAGACGAAGTAGCTGGCTTGCAATAGTAACTTATTGCAAATCCTGAGTAACTTAATGCAAAATAGTTACCAGTTGCTTTAATATGCTGTGATTTTGTCTTGGTTAGGGGACGCTATCCCTTTAAGAGATTCAACCAATATCTGAACAGGCAGTGAGCGACCACATAAAAACATTGAAAATACAAGTGATAACGTGGAGATAGGACTGCACTATCACTTCCCTGACAATATTTCATGGATGCTTTCTAAATCTGAGAGTGATTTGCCAGCTGCCAATAAATCGACCATTAAAACCATTCAAACTACATCATGGTGAATCCCGCAAAAATAAAAATAATAACAAATAACTAACCACAGACCTCTGACTAAAAAGGTACTTAACCTATCAGACACAAGACGAAAGAAACATCCCATAGAGTTAGTACAATGATCTACTGAAAATGGGCAGATTTGATAGCAAAATAAATGGGGACACATTTGAGATCTATGTAACATCTCCTCGCTGCTTTTATTCTTTGATTTCTTAACCACTCTTATGTAACATTGGCAGCGGAAACAAAGTTCCCTGACAGCTCCATCTTTCTGTTTCCGCATAAACACACAACCCCCCCCCACCTAGTCTCAAACACTTCCTCAACTGGATGGAACTGGTTCTGAACAAGAGTTACACAAGCCGCGTCTCCAAGTGCCCCGGGGAAACGGAGGAAGACTGCGCGAGGAAGGGGTGTAAACGGAGATACCGCATGATCAGCATGAGCATTCCTCTCGGTCCATGCTCTGTTGCAATGTAACTCAAGGTAAAAGGGTTAGGACCCAAGACATTTTACCATGCGAGGTAGAACACAAAACAAGCATAGACTTCTAAGTTCACGTTCAAAAGGGAAATAAACTGTTTTATGATCAATTCACGTAGGAACTAGAGGGTTGTAATTGTCATTGTTGTAGGTCAAAAGAATATTAATATGAAACTGTTGAAGATGATTATCTTAATGTTCTTAGTGGAATGAAGCTGATATTAAATAAGTATGAAGACATTCGACACTTCCCCTTAACGTTACATAACAATAAAGGTCTTCTCTACAAGCTTTATAAAGTTAATCTATAACGTAAAAAGTTAGATTGCTAGCAGGACTTTGACAGCGATGACGCAGACAACATTTTTAACTGCTTCTAATCATTCAAATTATGTTACACAATCCGAGCAGGCAGCCGAATACCAAAACGTCATATTTACAATTTGTGTGACCTTTGAACAATTTGTGTGACCTTTGAACGAAAGTCTGAGCTCCTCATATAAGGATGAAAAGCAGTGCCCTGAAAAAGTATTAACCCCATCACTCACATATTTTCTTTTACATATTACTCACATATTACTTTGGTTGCATTCTGGTTGCAGCAAAGGCCCCTGAATATCCACTAACAATTTATTTGCATGTGTCACCACGGTGAAGTGGAGCTTTGGGAATAAATGAATGGTTACGTAAATTCAGTCCTATCAATTGTTTCGATCAAGTCACGTTACCCAAGGGAGTTAGGCATTTAAATGCTTTGGGGTTACAGTACTAAGAAATAATAATAGTAATAATAATAATAATAATAATAATAATAATAATAATAATAAATTGTATTTAGCTTTTAGCGCTTTTTCTTAAAGCGCTTTACACAAATTTTTTGCAAATTAAGTACACATAACGAACAACGAACGGACAGAGCTATCACACGCAACACTCAGTCTGAGTGATACCACGGCAGCCAATCTCCGCCAGGCTTGCTCACACATCACGCCTTACTATTAGTGCAACTGATTTTCTGAAAATGCGTAAAATTTGGCAAAAGTATGTCATTAATTACACAAAACTACTATGGACATGGGAGAAGGGACAGGGGAAAGGGGGTGAGAACGAGTGTGACAGGAGCAGGTGTCTCAGGTATGTTAAAGTAGGCTAAAATGACAAAAAATGCTCCACCCTCTGGACACTTTCTGGTAGTGTCGTCCACCTTTTTATAAAAAGGATGAATAAAAAGTGCACTTATTAGTGAAAGACGGAGGGAAAGATGGAAATGCTTCATAAAAAAGCAAGAAACAATACCAATTACAATTTGGTGGATTAGGGGTGGAAATCGAAAGTCAACATACGATTGAATAATTAGTTTAGAATAAACTTTTGTTTATGCCCCTAAATCCAGAATGCAGCAACATCAAGCAGCACTTAAAAGAGTAATGGTCTGTCTGGGTGAATAAAACCCTTCCATTACCCATCCATTACCAACAAACAGACAATAAGCACTCAAAATATTACTCAGCTTTGAAGTACTTAAGGTAGTGTTGATGTTATTACATATCTGAAGATTATTTAAAGCTACAAAATCAGATGTATTGGGTTAGGCTTTTCACTGCACATTTCTAAACAATCATTAGATATTTTCCTCCAAGTATTACATATTATGCAGTATTACATAATGTTTGAATTCAGTTACTTTTTTAACTTGCGTTGAACACATTGCAGCATTACCTATGGGTTTAAGACATAATTCATCGTATAAGTGGACAAAAGCATTTTGCAAATTGTAAACCGTCATACTACTTGCCCTTGTCCTATTCTTGGATAACACATGGCAGAATCTAGCTTACATTTTCTTCGGCAATTTCTTGCTTTACCTACTTGGATGTATGCAGGACTATTAAATGAACTATAATATTTTCCAGAGACAAAAAACGATACGTTTCTTCAGTCTGAGTCTGTATGTAGTCGATAATAATGGTTGTATTCCGTGCAGTAATTAAATTGATAAGTAAGTACAAAAATCAGGTAGTGTTCTGCTAAAAATTATATATCTTTTTCACCGCGCGGAGAAACAGAACTGCATCCCGTCATTGATCAGCACAATAAGGTGTTCCTTTACAAATGACCGGTCTCGACTGGATCTAGCTGGACGGTCGTTTCTGCAGAGAATTAACACTTTACGTTTCAACATGCCATCAAGTAACACACTAATCTAATTCTTTGTGTTTGATCGGTTTTTATATTGATGTTCAACCAGTGCATGCGATGTGCATTACATGCATGAGGACACATGGAACGACACATACGATTAGCCAACCAAAATCCTTAAAGGTAACAATTTAGAAAAATATGACAAAGTGTGTAAATTAACTAATATGCTAACGTTACATAAGCCTACATAATTTGTTTCTTATACAAAAGTCGCACCTACGGAAGAGCTTAAAAGCTAAAATTAGGTGCATCTTTGAATCGCATAGCGGCATCCTGGTCTAAAAACAAAGAAATCGCTGTATAGGATACTCACCTAATATTTCACCGTTGCGACGAGGGCTACTAGCTTCCGGCCTTCAAAACTGATGTTAAACAACAAACCGCTGGGTGGGCGTTAATTATGTGTTTCTTAGAAGGAGGGCCTATCTGAGCTGACTCCAGCTCATCCAATCAAACAAGACGAATACCGGATAGACTGAGAAGCTCACTAATACGTTGTATTTATTGCTTTTTTTTTCTTCATGCGGAATTATAGAAATATTAAGGTTTCGTCTGCCAGGTGGTTTTGTCAACCAAATTCGGTTAATTGCAAGGCCCCTCCTTAACGGTGGAAAAAATATTATTGTAGGGCCAGGACTTAATAAGGCATGGGAATGAGGTTATTAAGTCGTGGCCGTGAGTTAATAACATATGGGTACATAATAACAAAATTGTGGCCATGGGTGTGTCCTAATACTCATGCTACCGTACTATATAGTAAGTATGAAAATAATTTAGTATGTCCCAGTACATAGTGTGTCAAAAACAGTATGCCAAAAATACCAGGATGTCCTACTATATCCAGTCACTTTATGCATTATGTAAGCCAGTGTGCTTTTCTGGCTATTCAGTGACCCACACTCCTCTTCAATGTGGAAAATACGTCATATCGACTGAGCCGCCCGAGGGCGCACAAACATAGCCCAAGAGATTTTCACATTTTGCGCCATGGTCTGCGACGAATGTATGAGCAAGAGTATTAAAGTTCAAGGCGTAATGTTATGACGAAGTAGTATGTCCCAATTGTATGCATACTGCATGCTACAGTATGTACTTTGTAAGCGCAGCTGCATCCATCCATCCATCCATTTTCCGCCGCTTATCCGGGGCCGGGTCGCGGTGGCAGTAGGCTAAGCAGGGTACTCCAGATGTCCTTCTCCCCAGCAACGTTTTCCAGCTCCTCCTGAGGGATCCCGAGGCGTTCCCCGGCCAGATGAGATATCTTATCTTTCCAGCGTGTTCTGGGTCTACCCCGGGGTCTCTTACCAGTAGGGCGTGCCTGGAAAACCTCCAAAGGAAGGTGCCCAGCAGGCATCCTAATCAGATGCCCGAACCACCTCATCCGGCTTCTTTTGAGGTGAAGGAGCAGCGGCTCTACTCCGAGCTCCCTCCGGATGACCGAGCTCCTTACCCTATCTCTAAGGTTGAGCCCGGCCACCCTACGGAGGAAACACATTTCAGCCGCTTGTATTCGTGACCTCATTCTTTCGGTCACTACCCAAAGCTCATGACATGAGGGTTGGAACATAGACCGACCGGTAAATCGCGTGTTGCGCCTTTCGGCTCAGCTCCTTCTTCACCATGACAGTCCAGTACAACACCCACATTACTGCTGACGCTGCACAGGGCAGCCCTGGCAGAGTCCAACACCCACTGAAAACGTGTTTGTCTTTGTGCTGAGAATACGGGCACAGTTCTCACTCCGGTTATATAAGGACTGGATGCAGTAGCAACGGCTCCGGTACCCCATACTCCCGCAGTAACCCCCACAGGAATTCCCGGGGGTCTCAGTCGTAGGTCTTCTCCAAGTCTACAAAACACATGTAGACTGGATTGGCAAACTCCCATGACCCTCGCAACAGGTAAAGAGTTGGTCCACTGTTCCATGACCAGGACGGAATCCGCATTGCTCTTCCTGGATCTGAGGTTCGACTATCAGTTGGAGTCTCTCCTTTCCAGCATGCTGGCATAAGCTTTCCCATGTAGGCTGAGAAGTGGGATACCCCGATTGTTGGAGCACACCCTCCAGTCCCCTTTTTTTAAAAATGGGAACCACCATCCCGGTCTGCCATTACATAGGTACTGTCCCTGACCTCCACGCTCCACCGAGTTTTCTAACTGTGCCCCCTCCACCGAGGAAGTGTTGGTGGGGTTAAGGAGTTCCTCAAAGTGCTACTTCCACTGCCCGACGATATCCCCTGTCCGGGTCAGCAGTTCTCCTCCCCTGCTCAACAGAGTCTGGGTCAAGCCCTGCTTTCCCTTCCTGAGCCGTCTAACGGTTTGCCAGAACTTCCTTGAGGACAAACGAAAGTCCTTCTCCATAGCCCCCCCGAACCTCCCTATGCTCGAACATGGTGTTTGTTATGGACAATCCATGACTAACACAGAAGTCCAGCAACAAAGCACCACTCAGGTTCAGATCGGGCAGGTCATTCCTCCCAATCACCCCCCTCCAGGTTTCTCCATTGTTACCCACGTCAACATTCAAGTCCCCAGCAGAACTATAGAGTCACTAGATGGTACCCTTTCTAGGACCCCACCCAGCGACTCCAAAAAGACTACTCCAAACTGCCGTTTGGTGCATACGCACACACAACAGTCAGAGCCTTCCTCTCAGCGACGCGCAGTCTCATGGAGGGATTTTTCATGGCTGGTCCCAGGTTGGTACTGTCCCACCTGTGGGGATTGGAACGTAACATTCAACACCCTGCTCCGATCTACATAACAATCCGTTTTTGAGCTGACGATGAAAAACATTTTTCTGCAGTAATGTTAATTATGTACTAAATTGCAATATAAGCATTTTATTAAAATTTTCATAACGACACGTCCACATGCTTTCCACAATCTATCCTGCGTCAATGTCTGCCTCTGGGAAAGTTAACTATTTGACCTGAGAATTTAAAATTAAACCAGACTGCGTACTAGATTCTAATCTGAAGATGAGGGCAGTTGACCGAATGGACATGTTCGGCAGCTTTGTTGAGCGTGCACAGCATGTTTTCAATAAGGTCAGCGGCTGAAAACACCCGTTCTGATGGGACCGGTGTTGCAGGTATGCACTGGTAACATCGAGAGACTCGAGTTAGAACAGCATCACAGTGGTGGCAATGCACTTATCGTTTTTGTGTGTGAAACGTTACCCCACTGGACTTCATTTTGCTCGTTTCATAGTTGGCCAGCTCACCCTCTTCGGTTTGAAGATAACATTGCATATACGCCTAAATAATTGAATCGTGCTCTGTGAATTTCAACCAAAAGATGAGACCGCAAATTGTTCAACGTAATAATTTTATTGGAAACTCTTTATTGAATGAATTCCTTAAACCACTATAGGCAACTTCGTATTATCAATACCTTTCTACAGTTTCCACATTGTAATGTCTATGGGAAAATGAAAAGAATCGCTGTTCAGATTAGTCCTCTTGAAGTCTCAATATTCAATATAAAAGTTGTCTGACACCGGGCGTGATCTCCCGCGAAATTTACGGCACAAGGAGGTGAGTCACTAAATCAGGAAGAGATGCCCATACTTTGAGTATAGTCGTTCATCGTGCTAGCGATATGCAGCGACTACGAGCATTCTGCATGTCTTCTTTGCGACGGTTAGGAAAATAATTACAGCAAGCAAACTGTAGAGGCAGCCAAAACCACCTCTTATAAGAAACTACCTACAGCTGCTTAATGATTAATCGATCGATTATTCTACATTAACAAACCTACTAGACACACAAAACAATTAGCCTACTCTTTTTAAAAAGAGAAAAGATAGTTTGCTCAAATGTTCAAATTATTATCTTTATATTCATGCATCAAACATATCCAAAAAAAACACACCTTCACTGAAAATAATAAATGATCACCATGTAGCATTCATTGCAATAATTTAATACCTCCACAAAGATGTAAGATGTGCAAACTGTGTAGCCCACGGGCCATTGTGTTAGACTGTTATTAGCTACTTAGCTAGCCATGCTGGGTATGTTGAGTGTTTGTAAGCTACGACAGATGACTTTTCATGCAACATTTGAAGGCTCAACAATAAGGCTTAGCATTATGTGAAATGCCATTCCAGTAGTACAACAGTTGGATAAGATTAATTTGATGTTTCATAGAATTTTACACATTGATTAATTGATAATGGGTGATTTTACAGCTTAATAACAAAGGGAGCTAGCTAACAATTTAAGCGATTTTACATTCACATAATGGACAGAAATTTGACAAATTCCTTAATGAACATAATCAAGTACTCAATTACTAAAACAAAAGTAATCAAACGTTACTGTAAAAAAAAAAAGTTTGTAAATGTACATTTCAAAGACTATGCATTAAGTAGTTGCAGCAGATCTTGCTAATTTGTATTCAGGGTGGGTATAAACTACAAGGTACAAAAGGGACTTGTTTGCATTTTATCTATAGTATTTGTTAGTATCAATATACACATGAAGTAACCCCCCCTCAATCCCATTTTTCTTAGTATCGACAGTCTTCAATAACCTCATAACAGAGATACAAATAATGCATGAACACAATAAAACACAATCAAATATCACATCATGGAGCAGCTTGCCCAAGACTTCTTAGAAGAGGTTGCCCATCGGAGCCAGCTCAGGTTGCTGTCACTATAGGGTGGGTAGCGCAGAACGTTGATTTTTTCCAATGCCCAGCTCCGCATCATACAGCCCCTACGGTGGCTGAACGTCTCAAAAGTCCATCGCCCATGATAGCTGCCAAAGCCACTGGCACCTGAGGCCCAAAAGACCAGACAGGTCAAAACGTGGTTGAACTGATAAATATGAAGATATGAACTTGTCCTTCTTACACTTGAATCAAATTGTTGGGCAAAAAAGAACAGCAGAAAATACAGTAGACATTTCAGTAATTGATTAGTTAGTTAGCCAGTTGGCTTTGGATACTATTTTTCATCAGAACAAATAGATTTTGGTGTCTGGTTACACTTTAAAATGCAGCAAAGGTTGAACTAAGAACCTGGAGCCTTAAATATTGCTAGTTTAATAAATGTTGGCACATAAAGTAATAGTTTATGATGTAATAAAAGTTTGGAAAGGATGTGTAGGTGAAAGAGAATGCTCAGGAAATTTGGCATAACACTCACCTATACCTCCAAACGGGAGGCTGGGAAGTGTCATGTGCACCATACCATCATTGGCACAGAATCCCCCACTCCTGGTATTTTCTAACACTGTTGTCACCACCTTAAGAAAAGATAAAAATTATAACCTTAGTGCTTCAAAAAGTACAATGTGAAGCACTTATTAGCAAGGGTAGTTATCTAGGAGCTGGAGCTATCACAACTCGCACACAGCAATTCAGCAGCCAAGTAGCATCAACAAATAGATCGACTAGTACAAGTCATTATTAAAGAGAGAAATGCAAATCTATTAAAGTGGTTCGTTTTCTATGACTCAACATTCTGTAACTTTTATCCTATAGGATCAGCATAGATGACTCCAAGCCCTTCCAGGTTAAGACCAATTACTTCATTTTTATATTTTTGAATAATTGTACCTAGTCTGCTAGTAATTTTGCCCCGTCAACAAATACATGAGAATGTCAAAACACTTTAAACAACACTGTTATAGAACTGGAAATGAAGGCATCCGAAATAGTTCACTATTCCTGAAACATGAAACTAATACAATAAAAGCATATTCAAAAGTACAAAATCTTGTGGGTATTATTCCTTTGAAGATGAATAATCGCAGTGCATACAGTAGCCTACCATTGTTTTAAACAGAAAGGTATTTGAAGTGAGCAAATAGTTACAGAGATCCTCCAAGAGTTTTAAACATGACAACACAGACATTAGTGCATGGGCACCACTGGAAGAGGTCCCCTCTCCACAGGCATCATCTTAATAAAGCCCCCTAAAATAGGTCTGGGGTGGTCTGATGTCTCAACCGATCCAACCAGCAAATATGTGTGCTGCTAGATTGAAACAACAACTTGAGAGCGGGCGGCTGAACTGAACACAACAGACCACGAATAACATAATTTAAAGATAGATTAAAGAGAGGAGGTATACCTTAATTGGATTTTAGTGTTATTGAATTAAAGTGTCAAATGAATGACGCCATTACTCCTCAACCATGTATGTTGAAAAGCGAAATGTATAGAGCCACTGTCTTGGTATTCTTACAGAATGTTCATCTGAGAAGACGTATAACGCCAGGGGTTTGTCTCGGCGGTTCACAAAGTCAGTAGCCTCCTCCAGGGACTTCACAGTAAGAATTGGCAGGATGGGCCCAAAGATCTCTTCCTGCATCAGAACATCACTCTCCTCCACATCTACCAGAACGGTAGGAGCTGGAGAGACAGAAACAGGGAGACAGGGAGGGAGACAGGACAGTTCCTGAGATCCAGATAAGGTGTCCCCTCACCTTCTAAAAATCAAATGCAATAACATTTTATAACTTTTCAGGCTTGGTTTTCTTACATACTATGACCTCATGTTTTTCAACATGAAGTACCATCAAAAATTTGATAAAAAAAAAAACAATCATTAATAAAGTTTCATGGCTTTTCAATTATTGAAGACTTTTGGGAGCCCTGCAGAATTAAACCTCCACAACTATGCATTTTTCATCTAAACACTAGTTACAAATGTGTAGTACATTGTACCAATGGCTTAGATTTTAGCTCACCTATGTACCTGTCGTCATGGTTCCCCTCTCCACCCATCACCACCTTGCCATGAGACTTCTCAAGGAGCTCCATCAGTCGGTCCCAGTGGCGTAGAGTGATGATTCGACCCATGTCCGGCCCTGCGCTAGCGTCTTCACCATAAAACTCTTTTAGTGTTTGGCGGAGGGCAGGCAGCAGAGCATCACGGATTTCAACTGAACATAATACATAGTCTGGAGCCACACAGCTCTGGCCAGCATTAAAGAACTTGGCCCAGACCAGTCGACGAGCAGCAGCAGGGATGTCTATGTGCCCGTAGATAATGCAGGGACACTTGCCCCCCAGCTCCAGAGTGACAGGAGTCAGGTGGATAGCCGCTGCCTGCAGGATGCTACGAGCCACTGCCTGGGAACCTTGGCATTACAGATAGGGGTTAAAGGTCCAGTATTATATCAATTGCAGATCAAATAAATTGTATAAATATATTAAATTGCAGTGCTGGTGCTATAGTGACTGGACTCTTGATTATTTCTTTAAAATCGGCTTATAATTAATTGTTTTATCTCTAGTGCTTGCTTTTAGTATAGCTAAAATAATAAATAAATAATTAGTGTCCTTGGGTTACGTGAAAGGAACTCTTAAATTAAAGTTATTATTGTTATTACTATGAAGCACAGACATTTACAAAAAAAAGAGTAAACACAGCTTTTAGGTGATATGTATAAATTCTAAAAAAAGTTCTTATAAAGGGTTCTTCAACGTGCCATCTCTGGTTCGCATCAATCGTTAACCTGTAATGTTTAAAAGAAAAAGAACACATAACATTAAAAAACATATATTTTCCTGGTGACTTTTCAATTGTAATACCTGTGTAGAAGATGTGATCAAATTTATTTTCCAGCAGTGTCTTGGTCTCCTCTGCTCCACCACAAAATACCGAATAGCAGTCCTGGAATTCACAATAAGACCACCTCTGAGTCATTAACCTCTTAGCAATAGGGTTCTATTTTTAAACGATTGTCTAAAAAGACATACCGAAATTGAACAATGTTATATGCAAGTGTCTAGTATTATTCTAAAGCTATATTTTCTTAGGTATGTGTTTGTGCAAAAATTATATTTTTGTCTTATTCTATAAATTACTGACGATATTTCTCTTAAATTCCAAATATTGTAATTTAGAGCAATTATTATAGAATATAGAATTTAAAAAAATGGTAAAAATAAGGAAAAAGATGCAGTGTTTTCTGACCTCAAATAATCCAAAGGATACAATTGGTGGAGGATCGGTAATGTGTGAAATACAAAATAGTTTCAGCAGAAATTCAATAACTTCATGTTTTGGCAATGTGTATGAGTCTTGAACAAAATAAATATGTTGAAGCAAAAAATTTGAGATAATAAAATTGCATTTAAAGCCTCTATAGGCAACTATTTTGTATTAACGTATTATCAATACCTTTCTACCGTTTGCACATTGTAATGTCTATGGAAGAATGAAAAAAAAAAATCCCTGTTCAGATCAGTCCTCTTGAAGTCTCAATATAAAAGTTGTCTGCCGCCAGGCGTGATCTCCTGCGAAACTGTGACGGTTTGCTTTATGGCAAAAGGAAGCGCGTTACTAAATCAGGAAGAGCTGCCCACACTTGGAGTATAGTCGTTGATTGTGCTAGGGACATGCAGTGACCACCAGCATTCTACTTCTCTCCTTTGTGACGCTTAGGTAAAACAATTGCACTAAGCAAAACATTAGGGGTCACCAAATATCACCTCCTGCAAATAAACTATACATAGCCGCTTTAAGTTCGATCTAGTGAGGGTCGTGATGGTATCTGTCCGATAGAGGGCGCTACAGGACCAAGGTGGGGAGACCTTCGTCACACTAATCATTAGATTAAACACACCTGTTCCCAGTCACGACCCTCACACATACACCGATCAGCCACAACATTAAAACCACCTGCCTAATATTGTGTAGGTTCCCCTTGTGCTGCCAAAACAGCTCTGATCCGTCGAGGCATGGACTCCTCAAGACCTCTGAAGGTGTCCTGTGGTCGCCGGCACCAAGACGTTAGCAGCAAATCCTTTAAGTCCTGTAAGTTGCAAGGTGGGGCCTCCAAGGATCGGACTTGTTGTTCCAGCACATCCCACAGATGCTCGATCGGATTCAGATCTGGGGAATTTGGAGGCCAAGTCAACACCTTGAACTCTTTGTCATGTTCCTCAAACCATTCCTTAACAATTTTTGCAGTGTGGCAGGGCGCAGTTATCCGGCTGAAAGAGGCCACTGCCATCTGGGAATAGTGTTGCCATGAAGGGGTGTACTTGGTCTGGTCCCATTTCTCCTGCTTCCAACACATCAACTTCAAGAACTGACTGTTCACTTACTGCCTTATATCCCACTCCTTGGCAGGTGCCATTGTAACGAGATGATCAATGTTATTCACTTCACCTGTCAGTGGTTTTAATGTTATGGCTGATCAGTGTATACTATACACTAGTTCAATGTTATTCACTTCACCTGTCAGTGGGTTTAATGTCATGGCTGATTAGTGTATACTATACACTAGTTCAATGTTATTCACTTCACCTGTCAGTGGGTTTAATGTCATGGCTGATCAGTGTAGACTATAGTTCAATGTTATTCACCTCACCTGTCAGTGGGTTTAATAGGGCTGATCAGTGTAGACTATAACAAAAATAAGCAAGTACTTTGCTTGTAGCTAGTCAATCTGAACTAACTAACTTAAACATGATCACCCTTCATGTCATTGTCGTACAGTGAATAGATTATTTGGTTGTTTCTACAGATGATACATTAACTGAAACATAATACATCCAAAAATACAAATTAAAACACAGAAGAGGCAGGATTTTACTTTTGAAAAATATCAAGGGGGCACCAAGAGATCAACAAGCTAATAAAAGAAAGAATGCTAATAAAAAACAATGTAAAAAAGCCTTTGAATTATAAAAAGGTAGGCATTAGAGACATGCAGGACAGCTTAAAGAAGCAGATGTAAACACTGAAGAGAGCAGAGATCATACGGAGAAACCGACAGATGAAAGAGCAAGGATTAAATCCTACAAAGACCATTTCAAGTTTACTAAGTCCTTGTTCAACAAGCAATGGACGGAACGCTTAAAACAACCAAATAGGAACTGGAGTCTCACCTAAAGGAAACTCACACAGATGAGAAAATGCATGAGGCATTCACCGATCCCGCAGCTAATTCCACCAATTCAGGACCAAGTGGAGCAAATAAACTCCAGCCCTCCAAAATAGAAAGAAGTAGAACGTGCAGTTAGACGTGCAAGAGCAGCATCGGCACCAGGACCTAATGGAGTACCTTACAGAGGCAGACTGTATAAAAATGCACCTACGTTTTCTTTAGAAACTACTGAAGCTAGAGTGGGGAAAAACAAATTATTTCCAGATCGTGGCGCCAAGCCAGTGGTGTGCTTGTTCCCAAAGAGAAAGATTCTAGTGACATTAGCGAGTTTGGACCAATTTGCTTGCTCAATGTTGAGGGGAAAATATTTGTTTGTGTAGTAGCACAGGGACAGAGCAAATACCTTACAAAGAACAAGTTAAATTATACCTCAGACAGTACAAAAAGCAGGCATATAAGGCTTTTCCGGGTGTCTGGAGCACACCAGCATGATTTGGCGCAAAATTTAATTGGCAAAACGTGTGAAAAAAGAACTTCATGTAATTCTTTTCGATTTGGCAAATGCATTTGGGTCTGTGCTACACAAGCTTTTGTGAACTGCATTTTAGTTTTTTAAAAGGTACCAAATGCAGTTATAAACCTGGTTAAGGCATACTTTCAGGACATTCAATAGTGTTTTAATACACCGACATTTTCCACAGAATGTAGATATGGCCATGATGCCAATCTCCAGACACTGCCAATCTCACCCTTGGCATTTACTATGACCAAAGAAGTTATAATCCGAGCATCAAAATGGGGTGGGTGGACAAAAGTTAAGGGCAGGGTTACGCCTCCCTCCCATTCAAGCATACTTAGACAATATTGACAACTGCTACTTGTGTTAAAATACTACTGCTTAAACGTAATGATAACCTTAGATGTGCTAAGGTTTGGGTACTTGCATTACAACAGAAATTACTTGGTTTTTACATATTCCTTGATCTAGTAAGTACCTGTTAATACCAGTTGTTATCTTGTTAGTTTTGGGTTCTTACATGTTAATTAGATATAATTTCGTTTATTGGTACCTAAATGATAATTACAAAAAATGATTACATACTTGAACAATGTTTTTATAAGACTAAGTACCTGTTATTACCAGGTTAGTTTCGGGTACTTACATGGTCATTTCGGTAACTGTAAAAAGTGCTACAATTATCTTATTAAATAGCAGATTAGTACTCATAAATATGCCCTTACAGTATTCAACATGCTCTGGATGTCAGGGATACTAGAAATAAATCAAATACATTAAAGGTCTGATTAGGCGGGATAAAAAACATCGACATTTAAAATATTGCAACCTTTTGTGATAACTAGGTCTAAAGTGAACCCACGGCTATGGGTGGGCCCTTTCACATGCTGAGATAGTTCAATGGTGTCAAAGACTGTAAATAGTTCTTTAGCCCTATTGTCAGAGTTCTAACTTCTGTCCACCCGTATAAGTAGAAAATATACCACTAGAGAGTGGCATTATATAGATCACCTCAGATAGATATTTCGGAATGAGTTCTGCCAGCAGCTGTGCAGTAGCTTGGCTTATCTCGGATGGCTTGACGAGCGCACAGTTTCCTGGTAAGGGTAAAAGAAACATCACAGTAAGTACACAAAATAATTTCTGGAAACCCTTCCATTTCCAGTTTATTATTTGCAATTAATACAGTGGATCTACTTAAAATAGATTGGTGATGTACCCTGCAAATAAAATAGAAATAAACCGATTGAAAGGTTTTCTAGACTACATTTCTAAATCTAGTGGCGGTTACTCTCTCTAAATTACTCAGTTGTGTTCACAAGACAAACAAGGTAATAATTAATTAATTAGTAATAACTTTATCATGGCCTAGAAAAAGACAGTGTGCTCATGTCCCATGTGCTGACTACAAAGTGCCCAAGAGCCAGTTAGAAATAAAGTGTCTACTAACATTAAAATCGGTATTTACAGAGTAAAAGATTATAGGACATTATTGACAATGAAACAATGAAAAACAATAACAATGAAAAAAAGAATAGGCGTTCAGGTCAGTCCTCTTGAAGTCTCTATATTCAATTTAAAAGTTGTCTGCCGCCGAGCGTGATCTCCTGTGAAACTGTGACGATTTGCTTTACGGCACAAGCAAGTGCTAAATCCATCAATAAATCAGGAAGAGATGCCCATACCTGGAGTATAGTCGTTGATCATGCTAGCGATATGCAGTGACCACGAGCATTCTGCTCCAGGATGCTTTCGCTTTAAGTGCTCATGCATAGCAATTGTACAGCTATGAAAAGCCATCTATAATTTGTACAGGTTACACAGAACCATATTGTTGAGTCTCTGTTTAAAATACTCCCAAGCCCACGCAGAAGTATAAACCAGGCTTCAGAGGACTCATGTCCCAACAAGACTAAACGTGTTTATTACCTTTATTACTAGTAGACTGGACTACTGTAATGGTCTTCTGTCGGGTCTTCCTAAAAAAACACTTGGACAACTGCTGCAGACTTTTTTTAAAGTCTTAATAAAACCAACAAATATGAACATTTTACATTAATTCTTAGATCACTACACTGGATCCCTGTGTCAGAGAACATATTTTAAAATAAATACTGTTTCCCACCTACAAGTCAGTAAATAATTTGGGGCCAAAATATATTACCAACATGCTAACAATACAGCATGAACCTCCTAGACCACTCAGGTCATCTGGAACAGGTCTCTTCACTGTTCCCAGAGTTAAAACAAAGAAACGCTGCCAAATTAACATGAAGGTTAAAAAAAAGTATTCTATGCTCTAAGCCAGGATCACAGCCAACAACTAGAGGACAAGGTTATTGGCCAGGTAGTCCAACCTGGCTGGCTCAAAACCATAGCAATTTTACAACGAAAAAAAAACCTGTGTCTTCTCAAATTAGAAAACTTTTACTATTTGGGCCCTTTCCAGGTTTGTGTAATGTTTTCATATGCATCCAACCTCAAGTACCTAAAATGATTAATGGAAGTCATGATAAGCATGGAAATGTGTTTACCTGCAGCAATTGCCCCAACCAAGGGTAAAAGAATGAGATGGAGGGGGTAGTTCCATGCCCCAATTATTAAAACAACCCCGAATGGTTCCCTGCGCACAAAACAATTGTCCATCCGGGTGGCCTAGAAACAGAAAAGACGCACATTTAGTTTGATAGAAACATTGTACAGTTACAGTTATACGTACAGTTCTACAGATTAGGATGTACGGTGTCCATTTTAGGACATTTGTCAGTCTCAGTCGTACTTTGTATCGATCTCATCAAAACTTGTGGTCATTGTCGCTAGAAGTGGCCTGCAAAGGTCAATTTAAAGAAAAGTTGTTTTCATTCTTGTCAAAACTTAGTGTCATTCTCATCAGGATTGTTTTCAAAGTCAGTCAGAACAATAACGCAATAGCGGCGCTGCTCCACTAGTCAGGCCAATGCTTGGTGAGAAACACTCCAACTTCTGGTGAGATTGAGAACAAGTTCTGGTTACACTGACATTGAAAACAAGTCCTGATGAGACTGACTTTGCATTCAGCCAACTGAGAATGACACCATCTTGTGGTGAGATCGAAAACAACTTTTAGTTAGATTGACTTTGAAAACAAGTCGTGATGAGAATGACACCAAGTTTTGACGAGAATGAAAACAACCTTGCGTTAAACTGACTTTGAAAGCAAGTTTTGATGAGATTGATACAAAGTACGACTGAGACTGACACATGTCCTAAAATGGTCCAACTGAGAGCAAAGCTCCCAACACAAATAAATTAAGAGCATTCTCCCCCATTCCTCCACAAAAAGTTAACAACATTCTAATAACTTGTCTGATTAGCACATAAACGGAAATAAAGCTTTTACATTTTATCTTTGCACAATTTAAAATTGTAAAAAGGTTTATTAAATAGTCTCACCAGATTTTTGCCAACATACTCCAGCTGCATCCATGAGCTGAGATTGTCCAGGGCGTGGTGCAGATCATTCACCACCATATCAATCTCTGATAAGAATGCCTCAAACTTGGGCTAATCGGAAGAGAGAAGGCTCAATGGGGTAATAAGTGATTTGTAGGGATGAGCTATCGATTCTGCTGCTATTCATGTGTGGAGTAATGAGGTTAGATTTTGAAATAGTATGCCACCTTGTGTACGATTTGTGTGTTTTTAGTCAGTAATCTTACCTTTGCCAGGTCTTTGTGAAGTGCGTTCAAAATCAGTTTTTCATTTTCTTTAACTAGATTGAGGAGATTCTGTAATTGTGATCTGCGGAACTCTTCCGGAATAGTCACGCCTGAACGAAATGTATTTCGCAGCCTATGTAGAACCCTGCTTAGATCCTCCATATTCACCTGTAAAACATACACAGAATTTTCAGAACTAGGCAATGCAAAAATTACAGTTGAGAAAATTGAAATGTCAAAAACAGTATTTATCTATCTGGTTTAATAAGCTCTTAACTTTCTAGTGATACTTTTTAATGCCAGCACAGTCGTTGATAAACGGTACTATGCTTTAATTGTTTTGTTCATAACTACAGTTTTCACAAAACATTACTAGTATTGCATACCAATGCTGCCAGATTTATTTCATTTATGCGTAGTTTGCATGCTGTGGAGCTTTAATCAAATCAGGATCCTCAGTAAGTAAATACATAATAATTTAATAATATTAGGAAGAACCAATATGTATCTTTTCCAGCAGTGCCTTGTTTAAAAGGCAGGCAATGACAGAATGTATACATTTATGAAAGAAATCTCTGAACAGATACACTTCTGGGTAAAGTTTGATTTTACTATGAGCACTGGTCCAACCAGTTTTTGTTTTTGTTCTCAAACCAGTTCTTCGTGTTTTGACCGCCAATGAACCAGCTCTTGTCCAGGAAAATGGAGTGACGCCTGGCTCTTTTTGTGGCACTGGCACAAACCAGTAGCTAAACCAAAGAAACCAGCCTCAATACTGCCCCCACTGGTGGCAAGCCACTGGCTTCTGGCACAAACCAGCGACAAACCAGCCTCAATACTGCCCCCGCTGGTGGCAAGCCACTGGCTTTCGGCAATTTCCAGAGACACCAGCGACAAACCAGCCTCAATACTGCCCCCGCTGGCGGCAAGCCACTGGCTTTTGGCACTTGCCAGCCGCTCTAGCCTGTGGCTCACCGTAATTTTGTCTCAAACCAGTGGCACCAGCCAGACCTGCCAGCAGTGTTATTATGTTCGGCGTACACGCCATTGCTTGTTTGTCACTTCTGATACAAGTTTGTTCATGCTGTTTAATTTATACATGTACGCTAAACAATAATAATGGGAATGGAACGTCTAGTATTAATGAACTATCAATATGATTGCTCCTATCTAGCTAATGCGATGTACGATCGGACATTAGCATTAGCTCGCTAACGTTATCAATGACTTAGCCTTTTTACTAGAGGATGAATATTTATTCATGGGTAAACACACAAGCCATAGCGAAAGATTTAACAACATTTTAATTAAACTAACCGAAACGTTTATCAGACTCACGATTGTATGACACAAACGTGATATTTCTTTAGATTAAATAGTCCTGTGAATATAATGTGTCTTGTTAATTGGTTATTTTTAATTAGTCCGTTTTAATTAAATAATGTTACGGTTAGTTTCATTAAAATGTTGTTAAATCTCTCGCTATGGCTTCTGTGTTTATCTGCAAAAGCAGTCGCCCACCAACCCGCAACCCCCTCCCCGCGGCTAATTTTATTTCGCTTTGGGATTATTATTATTATTTATGTTGACCCATGATATTCATCCTCTAGTAAAAAATGTTGGCGTTCAACATGTCGTTCTAGATGCTCTATTGTAAACATGCTGTATTAGCTTGTCTGTTCTAAATTTACGTCTTTCTTGTAATGGTCAATTTGCACTATATAGATGAAGAACTTTCCATCCTGCAGTCAGCCAGGTCAAAGAGGACAAGATGGTCCCACATTCTGGCTGACTACGGGGCATTCCTGTACCGACCCAAACTCATGGTCCACACAACCCTGCTGCTTTTCCACACCCACCACCTTTGGCCTGCCACTATCCTCCTCATCCGGGCCCCTTCCATGTTCCTGCCATACCCCCCTCTACTTTCCCCAACAAATACCCTGCATCCCCAGGACTACACTCTACAGGAGGAGGAAGACCTGAGAAGATTGTGCTGCTTGATCTGCTGCAGACTTCACACAAAAAACAAGCAGCTCTGCAAAGTGTAATTTTTCCACCTTAAAAACATCTCAGGTCCACCCTACCATCACCCTTCCAGTTGCTGAAGGGTCCATGCCTTTGTTTCCTCAAGGCTGGAATACTGCAACACTCATCACTGGGACCTCTGGTAGGAACCTCCAGATACTGCAGTACATACAAAACAGTGCTGCCAGGATCCTCATAAGAGGGCAGAAGTACCATCTCTTCATTCCAATCCTATCTTCTCTTCACTGGTGTCTTGTCCTGTACAGATTTAAATTGAAAACCCTCTTGCCAACATTCAAATGCTCCTGTGGAAATGCCCCATCTTACCTCAAACACCTAATCACACCTAGCAGACCCACCCGTTGTCTCATGTTTGGTGATAACCTGCTTCTCTTTGCTCCCAAAATCAGGCTCCGCTCAATGGGTGACCAGGCATTCAGTGCTGTAGGCTGAATGCCTTCCCAGACCACCTGAGGCAGACCTCCACAGATTTTTATCATCTTTTAAAGCAGGCCTTAAAACCTTCAGGTTTCCCCCTGCTTGAACAAAGTATATCTGGTGTTGACTCTCTTAGGGACTTTGTTGACGGGTGGCTGTGGTTATAAAAATACATATAGTAATACATTTGTGTCGATTAAGCTATGTTTATAATGGTATGAAGCAGTTAATTACTGTTATTGTTAACGTCCAATATAAAAATAAATAAATACATTCTCCAACATATGTTAATGACTTGTAGGTTAAATATTATGTTACTATATATATATATATATATATATATATATATATAT
Organism: Galaxias olidus; assembly: GCA_026901105.3. Classification (NCBI taxonomy): domain Eukaryota; kingdom Metazoa; phylum Chordata; class Actinopteri; order Galaxiiformes; family Galaxiidae; genus Galaxias; species Galaxias olidus. The sequence goes on along the minus strand of JAPMUY010006844.1, from coordinate 172,103 downwards.
ATATATATATATATATAGATATATCCATATATCCATATATATCCAATATAACTGAATTGCATGTAAATCCTTATTGTAATTTACATACATGTATATATATATATATATATATATATATATATATATATACATATATATGTATATATACACACACACATATATATATATATATATATATATAAGGTAAATTACAATGTCTAAGGATTTACATGCAATTCATAATATTCTTGAAGATAACTATAGTCCAGAGAGAGTGGGATGTAAAGTTCAGAACTTAGAGAACAAGTAGAATATGAGGTAATGAAAAGCTTCAAAGGTTTCTTATCAGGATCTCTCACAGCTGGGGGTCTAAAACAGATGACTATTTGCCAAAGGCCGGTGGCATGCTGCTGGCATGAGCAAAAGGATGGCGTGCTGCCGGCATCAGCTAAAGGCTGCTGGCGTGCCACCACCGCCATTACAAAGTCAGATTTCTTATTTTTTGTGATTTTTATTATAAATAATAGAATAAATAATATATTACATAATAAATGTTTCATTAATATATACTAACAATCGATATAGCTTCATCAGATGGACAAATAAATGATAGCCTGCGCAAAATTATCACTGCTGCAGCCTAGTAATATTCACTGTTGGTTTTCTTATCTAACAGGCCCACAGAAGACCATGCATTTCACTGATAGGGCCTACTTGTCGTTTTCGTTGTGAATTGAGATATACACGTTACATTCCACTATAAATAACCATATTTGGCCCATCAGACTTACAGTAGCCTACAATCATATGCAGCATTAATGAAAAAGAAATACATTTGTGGACCAAAATGTGTTTATTAAAATAACTTAGCCCAATGACACTATCACTTTCTCCACTGTCTTCAACTTCTTCAGAATGTGTCCATCAAGTTCATTCTGCTCACTGATTTAAAAAAAGAGAGCGAAAATGGTTTTCACTTTGCCCCTGATTTAATAAAGTTAGTAACATTACGTTAACTTAGCTCAATTAATAGTGCGTTGGAGCGCAATAAAGCTTGGCACAAAAATGTAAAACGTTAACATTACTAGAAATATTTTCATAAATTGATATCGACCCTTAGCCAATAATAGCTAAATAATAATATACAATAACATAAAATTTCCCACTGCGCGGTAGCTTAGACCTACGCATCAGGGGTAGCATAGTCTAGCGACTTTGATATCTCAACACTTCGTTGTGTCTGTGCAACAATATTGCGGCTGGTTTGTCTGGTAATTGCCAAAAGCCAGTGTCTTGCCACCAGTGGGGGCAGTATTGAGGCTGGTTTGTCACTGGTGTCTCTGGCAATTGCCCAAAGCCAGTGGCTTGCCACCAGCAGGGGCAGTATTGAGGCTGGTTTGTCGCTGGTTTCTCTGGCAATTGCCAAGAAGCCAGTGGCTTGCCACCAGCAGGGGGCAGTATTGAGGCTGGTTTGTCGCTGGTTTGTCTGGCAATTGCCAAAAGCCAGTGGCTTGTGTTGTGGCCAAATTTGGGCATCCTAGCGGATGTCCCGGCCTGGGATGTAGTTCAGGGGTGAGGGGACGGTCAGAGCGAAGGCCAGGTCCAGCCTTTTGGAGACACTGAGACTAGAAGTTTTGTGTTTAAGTCATAACATTAAGTCATGTCTTAAGTTTCCTGTGTACGTGTCTTTAGATATGCTGATTATGAACATGTGATCCATCTTGTCCAATGAAATGATTGTTTATCTTATTGAGTCAACAAATCAAAGCTTACTATGTTGTTAGACTGATCTGACTGTAGTATTTTCTCTGTGTACAGACTCTGACTCAGACTCTGTAGTCATCAATAAAATTGTATTTGATCTTTTCATGGTTTCTCCCTCTGATAAATTGGTTATTTTCTGTCATAGATTGAAATGATCCATCTATTGAGGCTGGTCTGGCAATTGCCAAAAGCCAGTGGCTTGCCACCAGCAGGGGGCAGTATTGAGGCTGGTTTGCCACTGGTTTCTCTGGCCATCGCCAGCGCCACAAAAAGAGCCAGGCCTTTCTGGGAAAATGGGTCTGAGTCTGGTACCAACTCCATGCTAGTCTAGAACAAAGCACCTTTTATGCGGTCAAATTGGGGGCAGGATTATCGTGACTAACAAGACCAACTAAATATCGCAGCAGGAAATTAACCATAGCTAACAGCTTTTAGCCTTTTTTTATAAACGCTAAACATATCATTGTTAGCAGTTATAATGAGCAATGATAGAAGCAAAATCCATTTTATAGCTATAGTAGGAGTGCCACTGGTCTTCTCTTCTCTCTGGCCGATCGCCAGCCAGCCACCCACAACAAGAAGAGCAGAATTAAAAAACATTAAATATATAATACAACAAGCTGTTCAATATTTAAAACATACCCTTTTAATTAATGTTTTATTTTGTTCTGTTCTTTTTCGGCTTTGACTGGCCGACTAACAAAGTGAAATTTACGAACGCTGTGATTTGGCAAAAGTGCAACTACTTTCAACTTGAAGCGCTATGCCAGAACTGGGAACGTGCAAGAGGGGCGCCGCTTTGAAATAGGATACTGCCAGGAACGTATTTAGTTTAGAATGAGGAACAGGCACTGGAAATTTAAAAAAGTGAGTTCAGTTGACATTCTGGTTCTGTTTTAGGTCCTACATTGTTTACACTTTATATTAAATGATATACATTTTGCATTTTGGGGAGCGTGCATTTTCTAGGGCAACCCCTAAATTATGGAACTCTATCAATCTTTCAAAACCACCTAAAAACCTGCTTCAATCTTTTCACCCTAGCCTATGGAAGTCTATAGCGGCCAAAATTCAAATGAAAAGTGAAACTCTAAAATGCTAAAGCAATACTGGGATTGCACTTTCGATTTCACGTTGTGTGCGCATCATCTGGGTCATAATTAAAATCTGAATGCAAAAGATGTGTTTGTCCTTTAATTCTTATGTTGGTGTATGGCCAATGTATGCCACACTTCAAATGAAAAAGAAAATGATGTTAGACCTTTAATTTTCAAAGTCATACTATGCGTAGTACTGCGGACAGTATTGAAATGTTAATACAAATTTGAAAATGAAAATGCAATATAAAAATGTTTGCTTAATTTACCATTAGTGCAAGCATTATTTATGTCACAATTAAAATTAAAATGCAATTCTCTAACAATCTGAAAATAAAAAGGAAAATGGCATCCATCCATCCATCCATTTTCCGCCGCTTATCCGGGGCCGGGTCGCGGTGGCAGCAGGCTAAGAAGGGTAGTCCAGATGTCCCTATCCCCAGCAACGCTTTCCAGCTCCTCCTGGAGGATCCCGAGGCGTTCCCAGGCCAGACGAGATATACAATCTCTCCAGCGTGTTCTGGGTCTACCCTGGGGTCTCCTACCAGTAGGGCGTGCCCGGAAAACCTCCAACGGGAGGCGCCCAGGAGGCATCCTAATCAGATGCCCAAACCACCTCATCTGGCTCCTTTCGACGCGAAGGAGCAGCGGCTCTACTCCGGGCTCTCTCCGGATGACCGAGCTTTTTACCCTATCCCTAAGGCTGAGCCCAGCCACCCTACGGAGGAAACACATTTCAGCTGCTTATACTCGCAACCTTATTCTTTCAGTCACTACCCAAAGCTCATGACTATAGTTGGGGGTTGGAACGTAGACCAACTGGTAAATCGCGAGCTTCGCCTTTTGGCTCAGCTCCTTCTTCACCACAACGGTTCGGTATGGCGTTTGACATTTCATTTTCATATACTTTATCTAAGTCACAACGCACTTTTGGCGTCAACACGAAGATGAAAATGCAATCTGTCAGTCCTCTCAAGGCAGGTCTTTAGTTAGGACGTCACTTACGCGTTCAGTGACTTGCTTCGTTAACATTACAAGTTTTACCAACTCGTTGTTGGTGCTACTATTTCGAAAGTCCTTAGTTTTATTTTTGTGCTGCAAATTCGATATTTTTGCATTTATTAAAAGAAGTATATACATTAAAATCTCTCTCTAATTATTCACAATGACAGCGCGCAAACGAAGTGAAGCAGGGATAGCCAGATAGCGGAACGCTTGCTGTAGGCTAATAGATTGGGCATAGCTGCATTATTTTCAACTTTCACGTGAAAAACGCCTTTTATACGCATTTAGATTATTTCACGCATTTTAACACAATATTAATTATCAGAATCGTACTGAATAAATAAACTGAGGCTATAGCACAACATGGGATATGGGTGATAATATGAAGTCACGATTGTACCACTCAAGATTGGACAAAGCTATTCAATTAGAAGGTGCATTTTAAACGCTGGAAATTTCTTATGGAAAAGGTTTAAATGTTTTCATAAATGTTAACCCCTCTAGTTTTAGTAATGTTGTATTATAAACATGTGGCCATATGTAGTGTTGTGCTTGTTTTGGGCAATTTTATTAAGGTGAGGTTGCTCATTTGTCTTTCAAGAGTTAGCAACACTGAGTGTTCGTCTCTGTGGCAATGGCAGAAGCTTGGCTGGTGTGGGAGACAGGTCCACGTCGGTGCCAGAAATTGAGTAGGCCTACTCTGCAATACCCAGTGAGCATTTTTTGGTTAAAAAGAGGTTCAATAGACGTAAAAACGACACCTATACCAACGTTCAATGGACGTTCAAAAATGGGCTAGAAACGAAAGGTTTTTTACCGGCTATTTGGAGAGGTTAATTCAACGTTCACATTTAGCCGAAGATTCACCTGGTGAAATCAGTGTAAAATTAGATTTATTTTGTGAAGAATTGTAAGAAAGATTATATTATTTTGGTATTGATTTAATGTTTTACATGAGTAGTTTAGATTGGGCAGAGTGATAGGCCACACAACGCAGTGATGTATGAAGTTGGGGAGAATTCTGGGATGCAGTATAGTTGGAACGAGACAATAAAGAGTTGCATGTTCAGAGAAATAAGCTGTCCCCGTGCTGTTCTTTGCCCACAACCCAGAAATAAGTGTAATCCACAATTAGTTAACGCTAACATAAACCAGCGTTACATTAGGTCTCCAGTTGAACGTTGAAAGAACTTTCACTTCTGAACCATTTTTTAACTTGTCTTGACCGTTGACAATTAACCATTTAATAAACGCCTTTTCAACTGGACAATACAGTAAAAGTAGTTGCGGCTATACCATGAGAACTATACAACCAAATACACTTAGTCATGCAAATTTCAAACAAATTCAGTTTCCACTTAAACTTTAAGAACAAAGAAAACCATGTGTGACAGCAGTTTCAATAGAACATTTTTTAATAAGCATCAATTTATGTAACATCAACACCCTGCCAAATAAAATGATAGCCATACATTTTTAAGGGCAAACTAACAATTTGAAAGTGGAAACACTTTACAAATGGAACTTTACAAATTCCTTCACATATTGTTTTCTTTCAAACCCACCCCGACCAGACCTCACTGGAGCTTGTTTTAAATGGTCTGCCAGTAGCTCTGGAGTTGGACCTCATGATAGCCTCTGGAATAAAAGGGGGATACCAAAATCGATTATATTACACCATAAAATGATGCTCTGACTGTATAACCATTCATTGAATATACAGTATATCTTGCAGTGAACAGTCTGGCAGCATGTACTACTAGCATGCTAACGCCGCACAACAAGCTAGAAGAATGCCAACACGAGCTAACGTGTAGTTAAGCAAAACCAGCCCGCATAGTTAGCAACATTAAATAAAACAAATGGTAGTTAAGCAAAACCAGCCCGCATAGTTAGCAACATTAAATAAAACAAATGGTACCAATTCCTGTTTTGCTTTATGTTAATACATCAGTAGAAGTACTTACAAGTATGTGGTTGTAAAGAAGCACTCCATGAAACCCTTTCACAGCTCTCACACATGAGGCAAGTCCCTGTTCTGTTTTGATTCACCGTAATGTCCATCTCTGTCAAGCAGTACTGCGGCGCATGCGCGTGTCATCAGTCAGCTATATATCTAAATAAGTAAACTACCTTTCTCCAATAACTTGTTTTACATTCAAAACTGCTCCCAATCCCATAACGTAATGTAACAAGAGTTCAGCCAAGGGCTAGGAGACAAATTGGCACCAGGAAAACAAATGTATGAGACGTGATTGGAAAATGGGCATGTCTAATTTGCATGTTGGGGAGTTGCCAAAAATATGGGAAAGGCTTAACTTGAAGGAATATGTATAAAGAGACAAACCTGTGTAGATTGTGGTGGTGGATGTCTGTAGTTGCATGCTTATGTTATTCTGCTGAATAAAACCTGCTCTTCTGAAACTTTGGCTTTAGGCTTCCAATATTTTGTATAGGGTTGTAACTTCTTCTAATTGATTAATACACAACATTGGCAAAGCACAGCCTTTAGCTGTACATTTATTTCATGTAAAATGTAACATTAAATGTGTTCAAATTATATCTTCGTGTAGACCACATTTCACCTTCCTGAATTTAGGGGAAAATATTGTCTTTTCTTTCAAGCTACAAATTACAATAACCCAGTTGGCATTGTTTGGTTGAAAAAGAGGTTGAAACTCCATATTTCTGACATTTTACATGAAAAAATGTGTTCAAATTACGTCTTTGTGTAGAACACATTTCGCCTACCAGTGCACTATGAATTCAGAGAAAAAACTTTAAAAATTCAACATAGTCTTTCTTTCAACCTACATATAAACATTCATATCAAAATTATAAACAAATGTGTTGTAAATAACACGTTCATGTTGGAACCGCATTTTAGCCGGTTGAAAACAGGGTGAAAGGAGGTCTTGAACGTCCAAACCCGATATCCACCAGTATTCAACCAGAACTCAAAGTTCATATTACGTCTTGTGCTCATTGGGTACATTCATACTTTCTCTGTTCTGTCGCGGACCTCTGTTAGTGGCAAAATTAGGTTGCTGTCAAGCAGCCAAAGTGCTTATCTCCTGGCGCACTGGCCGAGCCGCCTGCTAGCCCTGGTTCGGTCAAAGGAAAAACTACTAAGTGAATGAACGAGGAAGTGATGTCCTAACTAAAGACCCGCTTTGATGAGAGGACTGGCAGATTGCATTTTCATCTTTGTGTTAACACCAAAAGTGTGTGGTGACTTGTAAACGTAATGCAATAGACTAGTAGCGCGGATTTGCTTATTGCATTTGAATATTGTCCTCTGCACAGCGTATAGTGCTGTAGATAAAGTATTTGAAAATGAAATGTCAAATGCCATTTTCCTTTTAATTTTCAGATTGTTAGAGAATTGCATTTTAATTTTTATTGTGACATAAATAATGCTTGCACTAATGGTAAATTGGGCCACATTTTTTTATATAGCATTTTCATTTCCAAATTTTAATTAACATTTCAATACTGTCAGCAGTACTGCCGGGTATGACTTTGAAAATTAAATGTCTAACATCTTTTTCTTTTTCATTTGAAATGTGGCATACATTGGCCGTACACCAACATAAAAATGAAAATACGAACAAATTTTTTGCATTTGGATTTTAATTATGACCCAGATGATGCGCACACAACGTGAAATCGAAATTGCTATCCCAGTATTGCTGTAGCATTTTCGAGTTTGACATTTCATTTGAATTTTGGCCGCTATAGTCTTCCATACTAGCTCACCTTAATTAACTCTGTTTAGAATCCGGTCCTATCCTTCTATAGATATGCTGTTCTTTTGTTATAGGCTACGCCTAGGCTACTTATAGTTAGAACTGTTGTTGCTCTCTGCCCGTTCCCCCTGTTTCTGTTCGTTTATTTTTGTCATGTTATCTAGGCTATGTAGATGTTGTGAATCGTCTTTGGGTGTCAGAAATGCGCTATATAATTAAAATGTATTATTATTATTACTACGGTAGGCTAGGCCTACCAGTCAAAAGTTTGGACACGCTTTCCCATTCAAGTGAATGATGACTATATTAAACCATTAATTCAAAACGGCTTCATGTCATAGCGACAGAGAAACAGGTTAGTTCTGTAGGAATTGTTTTTCCTGGGTTTGAATCCCTAATATTTTACTTTACATCTTTATTTCATTTGATATTATCATTTACCTACCTACTTACCCCTACCTAGTTGGAGTCACGTTTGCGTATGACGTCATCAAAACTAGCTAAACTTGTTTACGGTCATAAAACAAAGACAAAAAAACAAGCAAGGTATAACAGGTATGAAATCAGTGCACAAATAATGGGAATGTTTGCATAACAGCAGCAGAGGAGTAGAACGTGCATTCAGCAAGTTCAAACAAATAAAATAACCTCCGCTTCCATATAGTTAATTTGCTTGCTTTGTAAAACACACTAACTCCCCCCCAGTGTCACTGGCTACATCTGCTGTTAATCCGGTTTGGCTTCGAGACAAGAGAGTTTCTCATTATAGAAGTGTAAAGTCCGTATAATAAAGACATTGCATTAACGGTTTTGAGTGAGTTCTTATCGTTGGGGTTTGTACACGCAAGAAAAGTAGATTGACAAGCAAGTTCTTCACTTAATTCAAGTCAAAAAAAATGCAGCTGTTGCACTGATTGAATTTAGACACGACAGTAAGGGATGTCATCTAAGTGGGAAACAAACTCTCCGCCCTACACAAGTCGTTTGTTTAAACTTACCTTTTTACGCTTTGGTTGACACAAATTAGATGAATTAATTCGGTAAACGAAGTGTTTCTGGATGTCAGTAACTTCTGCTGCATTGGTGATCTATATGGTTACTCAAATGGTTCTAACTCCAGGAGTTACGCCCTTCAAGACGCCTAAAACTGTCAAATCATTTCAGTACTTCCTGACAGAATGTATTTCGCGCCAGTTAATGCTGCTTTCAACCTTGGAATATTGTAGATTATTTGCGACATCTGAACTCAGTAGGTCGAATTTGCTCATTCTTCAATTAAAAAGATACCTGCTATAGCTACAGTTTACCCACCTATATTTATTAATGGAAAAATTGACCACACACAAACAACTTTGACAGTAGGGTTTGGAGAAAAGGCTTTGATGGAATAGTTTGGTATTTTGGACGGATGGATTACTTAATTTCTATGTCCCGCATCCTCCAGATAGTATTTACATTAATGTAAGATATTTTAGTGTAACTGGTTTCCCCATTTAGCTACATGTTAAAACATTTTTAGAAACATGCATGTTAGCTTGAGTAAAAAACTAAACAAAAAGTTTCCAAACATCTCCATGGCCTTCTATTAACCACATTAGGTCTTCGGACCACCATCAGCAACAATATAGTTATGTAGGCTATGTAACCAGGTTCTTTGAGTAAAAGGAGGGTGATTCCTTCCAATGGGTAATCCAAGTTATGGACGACCTTCTTTCTAAAACTCTACACTGCGCCATATCAAAGCTATGGCACTTTGTGGTGCCAGATCCTTATAGCGCGGATGAACCTCCTGAGAAAGTTCACCAGCCATTCTTCACCCTATGGAGCAAAAGACGTAAGGAGTCTCCTTTCTTTCACTCAAAGAACCTGGTTATATACATTACCTAGTAGTTTTTTTTGTTCAATATGGATAACTCCTTCGAGGTTCCTAACAGCGCCCCATGGACAATAGAGTACATAGCCCCAAGAACAGCTGGCAAGCCTTTCTGGACTCAGTGTGCTATGCGCCATAGCAAATGTCGGCACTAACCACTTGGACAGCTCCTGTTTTGACAGCGACTTCCCATTGAAGGCCTGCATAAAACAGACAAAAACGCTGGTTTAAACTAAATGGCGATCATCAAACTGCGTCTAGATAGGCTACTTGAGTGTATCGAGTTGATCCAATTTTTGGTTTGGCTGTTCACATATACATATATATATATATATATATATATATATATATATATATATATATATATGCCACATATACATATATATATATATATATATATATATATATATATATATATATATATATATATATATATATATATATATATATGGCCTATCCAATTCCAGTGTGAACTGGTCATGGTCCTGAATTGACCCGCATTCACAAAAGAACAAATAACACAGACGTCACATGAAAGAATTTGGACTCTCCGACCCAACAAGATATTAAACCTGCTTAGCTAGTCGAGAGTTGCGACGCATCTGCGACTGTCTGAGATCGCATCATGAGCAGTTCACACTACACGATCGTTGCTCACAAGAGCGCGCTACGTGATACCCCCTCCGATCTAGGGCTTTAGTCTGCGATTTAAGACATGTTGGCGAGCGGCAAAATCGGGCTGAAATCGTGTAGTGTGAAGTCAGCATTAGGGTCCTGAGATTCACATATGCTGCGTTTAATTAGTCATTCAGCATGCCCTCGGCGACTTCCCCTTGGCACACGCCCTCGGGGGAATTCCCGCCTCCATCATAAGTGTCGTTCCATTTGTCTGGAAAAACTGGGATTGGTTAATACGCCTATCTGAGTAACCTTGGTGAAATCGATCTTCGGGTAGCTGAGAAAGCAAGTCAACAACGATGGGCAATCCAGAGATGTATATAACCCACAATGCACTGAAGTTACGCATTTGGTGCAAGAAAATACATCTATGATTAGGTGGCAGTAATGCATGTAAAATGCCAGTTGCTCACCACCAGAGGAGAAGAAGGGCTGCCAACTCTCACGCATTGAGCACGAGACTCACGCAAATTACCCTCTTCACAGGCGCTCGAATTCCACGTCTCATGTCGCTGTCTGAGAAGATTAATAAACTCTAGCAATATTAGTTAGGATAATCATGATACAAAGTAGGGATGGGCATTTTAGGCCTTTTCACTATTCGAATATTCTATCCAAAATATTTCGGTAAATCGATTAACCGAAACAACAAGATGATATGAAAAAAATATATATATAATTTAATTTTTGTTTTGTATTGTTTGTTCTTTTTTTTCTCTCTCTCACCATAGCGCACTTGTAATGTAGCCTGAAGGACTTCCGTGATCTGGCCTTCACTAAATAAACATATTCCTTTTCCAATTTCTCAACATTTCTTACTCAGACACATTTGGACAGATTTTCTATGATCTCTGAGAGGAGAGTCGGCGCTATAAAGCGCATGCGTTTGTATCGGTGATCCAGCGCACTAGCATAGAGCGCTCTCGTGCCTTCAGTTGGCGCGCTGCCTGCAAGTTTAAACTACTTGATGTGGAAAGCAGGGAAAATGTATCTAATGCATTGAAATTGTGCTTTATGTTTCTACTTTCTACATATTTCAATGGCATTGGTGTACACGTTATAAACAGTGTGTAATCAAGATCGCTAATGAATAATATTTAAATTAACTTTAGGCGAAAATATAAATAAATAGGCCTAACTCCAGCTATATTTGAATACCCAATTCATTTCGAATATTCGAATAATCGTATCCATCCCTAATACAAACAAGTCTCTAAATCAGAAACAGATACAGCTTATTCTCAAGTGCCAACCTTTTGCAATTCGCAGAAGATGCCTTTGCTTCATTGAAATGAGTGCAGGTTTTTCTGACGATTTGTAAAAAGCAGTATAGCGCTAAGCTTACGACTGGCGGTCGATCCATGATAGCTTAGGCTGAAAGTGTGCAGGTGCGTTCCATTTAAATCCTCCACTCCTCCCTCGCCCACGTTCCCTCGGTTCTCCAAGTGTATAACTGCAAAGTATGCTGTTATGCAATACCAAGGGGTGAGGGGAAGTGGAACTACAACTGAGACGCAGGCCTATACCATGACATACATTGATGTCAGCGATATAACCCATGACCCTGATCATTATACCAGTTTGGGATCCCACTAGAAAACTCTTCCCATCAGTGAACTTACCATTAAGTTTCCACCGGGTGCTCCGGTTTCCTCCCACTTACAAAAAACATTGGTTAATACTCCTATCAGTGTCCTGACTAAAGCACTGACAATAGAACTGGAGTCAGTATGTCTGTGTGTGCAAAAGTCTGGTGCAGTATGTTGGGTGAGCAAGTCTGGCACAACTTGGCTTCCGTAGTGTCACCCAGACTGATTGTTGTGTGTGATAGCTGTCTGTCCATTTGTTGTGTGTACCTAATTGGTGACCAATTTGTAAAGCGCTTTGAGTCCTGAGAAAATTGCTAAAAACTAAATCCAATCAATAATTATTAAGAACTCATATTAAAATGGAATTCTTGCACATAGGAGAAGAGTTGCATGAACATTTTTTAAATTCTATATACTAATATAACATTTGTGAGACCATATTTCTGTCTGTGCTACCAACATTTTAAGTGGAACAAATGCCAGCCTAAGAGCCCTGTTTCAGTCTTCAGTGGGAATACACGTCAATTGCTCCTGAAACCCCCAGGTTAGTTGTGGAGTGTATATATTGTGTTCGTTTCTGACCCATCGATTTGTTAAACCATTTTGAATCAACTCCCTCTGTTTAACTTAAGCTTTATTTATTCTTTTATAAATCCCTAATTAGGGACAATCATTGCTTAAACGGGGGACAATAGAAAGAATAACACAGCAATGGAGCAACAGGAAACGAGAGATGGACTACAATAATTACATTATTAAAGGCACCCAGACCAAAGTGTCCGTTGTAGTGGGTACTTACGGCCCCAATCACCCTTTTTACAGCAGATCATATTTAACTTTAGTCTCATCTTTCAGTTGAATAATTGAAATAACAGTTGTAGATTAAAATGTAGGCTAAATCACAAACAGAGCTCCCTTATTATGTGGCAATTAATCTATAAGGTACCTAATAAATAATAATGCTAAAAGCTCTCTAGTCAATGGTAATATTAACAAGGACAAAAACTGACAATTTGTTGCCTCCTCCTCTTGCATGTGGTATATAAAAAGTAGCTAATATAACAGTGTTGACATTGCATACCTTTAAGTGGTAATGGGATTAACAAGGCAAGGGAGAATAGTTATTTTAGATTGGAAGATTGGCTTTGAGCTGTAACAGTAAGTACAAACAAATTATATTATTTTGTTATTTGCTTCTACTTTTTTTCTTTGACTTCCATTTGTTCAATAAGATGCCTATCCTGCAGAATCCCAATCAGTGAATTCTTAATTTATTCATTCTTCTTCTCCTTTTGTTTAAGCAGCTTGTTGATCTCTCTTTTTGCCATGCCAGCATACTTGCTGATGACGCCATGCTGGTTGAGGCCAGGGAGGAGGAGCAGGAAAATCACTGGAGGAAACAGAAAAATGAAAAACATAATATTCAATCCAAATTAAAGCAAAGCAGTGTTAAAAACTGAGAAATGTGTATTTAGTTTGTTCGAGCATTGTCATGACTGGACCTTAGACACCATGTTCCACTGAACATTCTGTGTGCACACAGCTATGTCAATTGTTTTTCTATTTTTTTTATTTCATCACTTCTAACGTTACACCTTTAGCCGGCCGTCAAGCCAATTATAATAAAGTGAGTGAGGGAGTAAAATTACTGCTGACTGAAACAGACTGGCTTGGCTTTTCTTCTACAGCGAGGTGAAAATGTCTATGAATACACATGAATGTACATTATGGCTAAATAAAATAAGCCCGCACCTTATACACACACACACACACATATATCCCTCTGCCACAGCACACATTTCTTACTTGTAATACAAATTATCAAAAACTATTGCAAGGATAAACAATTGCTGGATAGATCACTTCACATTTTCTATGGTTCCCTCATACTCCCGAGCATGTGTTGTGTTGAGGTACTATGAAACAACAAATCAAGTCTTTATAAAAGCTCCAGTCAGTCAGTCAAACCAACACTGAAGGATAAAATATCATCTATTTCCAAGGACTATACCGTTTATGTTTACGTGGAGATACATTGAAACAGTGAAACTGCAAAGCATTGAAATAAAATAATGATAACAATACAATCAAACAATAACCACTGCTGCGCTGATTCTCTGGAATTCCCTTCCCCCAGCTATTTGGACTCCATTAACATTTTTAAATCCCGTGTCAAAACTCACTGTTTTCCTTAGGTTACACCAAGTTTCTTCCCTTTGAACAGAGTTCTTGAGTTACTACAAAGGCACTTATAATCTAAGCTATTTTGGTGTGCTTTGGACTCAACTATTCTTAAAAAGTTTTCAGTCAGACCGTTACCATGTAGCCGGAAAATTATAAATTAGAACTACTCTCAAACAGCCCAAATGGATGTGTAACATGTCGGGATATCTCCGGAAGACATGGAAATAAGTCGAAAGCTTAAAAAAAAAAAAAAATTGGGCCGCATTACATACGGTTGGTTAGGCGGTTGCTTCCTACATTATTATTTTACACATTTAATTTAATTGGATTCTACACATCCTTGACCAATAAATCAGATAAGGAACTTAACCCTTTCCAGCCGGAACGTTAAAATTTAGTTAAAAAAGTACTGATGACTACACTATTAATATCTCAGCCAGACCATCACATTTTTATTCTAAAAAGTGCCGGATACTACTGACAAAAATGGCAGTAACCACATATAATTGGTGAAGAATGACGAGAACAATGTGATGTGCTGGCCCGACATATATCAAAATCTTCATTCATCTCAGAGAAGCAACGAGGTCTACGTGGAGATAAAAGTCCCATGTATTTCATTTACAGCTTCAATGTGAAATCTGAGGAGATTGAGATATTATATTTTATATCACTCATCATAAATATAAGTTAACTGACAAAACTATGTTGTCAAACTTTATTTCTAGCGGTAGATATGTCAGAAAAGCTGTGCTAGCCAATGGCTAACGTTAGCAGAGCAGCTGCTCGTTAGCTAAAGAGCGGGGGTCCTTTCTGGCTAAAATTTGTGGCAGTCTCTGTAAAACTAGACAATGTGTTGCATAGAAAGAATATGTATTTTCTTTTAGCTACATGTCAATCGTTTTTTTTGTTAAATTTCATCACTTCTAACGTTATGAAGTGATGTTGTCATAAAATTAAATGCCCATTCAAATAGAATTTACCATCAAGTAAAACTTTGTATCGTAATGATCAGGCTACCCTAAACTATTGTAGATTACGGATTACTGTCAGCATTATATGGCACTCATGAAAGCTAAAGCTACTTGACACTTGTTCAGAACACATAAGATCTAACTGCACTGCGCTGCTCAATCGGGTGCCTGTTTTTTTTACTGTATCACAATTGAGGAAAGCTCTAGCCTTTTTCTGCCACTTATATATTGGAATATTATGATACATTACCTCTGATATGAACAAACTAAATATTCATCGAAATTAAATTGCCAAAATAAATTATTATCATCATCATCATCATCATTCGCTTTGTCCGGGGTCGGGTCGCGGAGGTAGCAGTTCCAGCAGGGCATCCCAAACTTCCCTTTCCCGGGCCACATTAACCAGCTCTGACTGGGGGATTCCAAGGCGTTCCCAGGCCAGTGTGGAGATATAATCCCTCCACCTGGTCCTAGGTCTGCCCCGCGGCCTCCGACCAGCTGGACTTGCCTGGAACACCCCCCTAGGGAGGCGGCCAGGTGGCATCCTTACTAGATGCCCGAACCACCTCAACTGGCTCCTTTCTACGCAAAGAAGCAGCGGCTCTACTCAGAGTCCCTCACAAATGGCTGAACTTCTCACCCTATCCCTAAGGGAGATGCCAGCCACCCTCCGGAGGAAACTCATTTCCGCCGCTTGTATCCGCGATCTCGTTCTTTCGGTCATGACCCACCCTTCATGACCATAGGTGAGAGTAGGAACGAAGATAGACCGGTAGATTGAGAGCTTTGCCTTCTGGCTCAGCTCTCTCTTCGTCACAACGGTGCGATAAAGCGACTGCAACACCGCACCCGCTGCTCCAATTCTCCAGCCCATCTCTCATTCCATTTTCCCCTCACTCGAGAACAAGACCCCGAGATACTTGAACTCCTTCACTTGGGGTAAAGACTCATTCCCTACTTGGAGTAGACAATCCATCGGTTTCCTGCTGAGAACCATGGCCTCAGATTTGGAGGTGCTGATCCTCATCCCAGCCGCTTCACACTCGGCTGCGAACCGATCCAATGAGTGCTGCAGGTCGCAGACCGATGATGCCATCAGGACCACATCATCTGCAAAAAGCAGTGATACAATCCTCTGCCCACCAACCCGCAGCCCCCCTCCCCCGCGGCTACGCCGTGAGATCCTGTCTATGAATACCACAAACAGGATAGGTGACAAAGCGCAGCCTTGGAGGAGGCCAACCCTCACCGGAAACGAGTCCGACTTACTGCCGAAGACCCGGACACAGCTCTCGCTTTGGGAGTACAGAGATTGGATGGCCCTGAGTAGAGACCCCCTCACCCCATACTCTCGCAGCACCTCCCACAGTATCTCCCGGGGAACCCGATCATACGCCTTCTCCAAATCCACAATAAATTATTAGTCACAGAAAATTTGTGAAATTGTGAAAACTCAGTTTTAACATCTTCAGCATAGGTGTACGTCACATTTTGATCCCTACTGTATGAGTAATTGACTAATTAACACGCAGGTACATGTGCTCGTATAGTGAAGATGAATGTATAAATGGTTGGTGTGCACATTCCGTTCATGCTCTTGACCTTGTTGTACAAACTGCACCCATTTCATTCTAACCTCAGCTAATATTAGGTGTCAGTCAAAAACCCTGGTATTGTCTTAAACTAGAGTCAGTGTGTTTGACATCCAGCTACTAATTAGTTTTAGGCTTTTACTCACCAATCAGATAAGTTAGAAAGAGGTTGTGCACTTGCTGTCCAATCCAAGCCACAGCCACTAGACTGCTGATTACTGAGGCAAAATACTGTGGAATGGGATCGAAGGACAAAGTTAGTAAGACAAAGATGACAAATTAAAAGAGAGAACTTGACATTGTGTCCCACTTACAACTACTTTGTACTGAAATCCTAGGGGAGATATGACATCTTTATGAATAGTTACTAGGGGAAACAGGCCTTACCATTTACAATGTCTACCGTTTAGTATAATCAAAACAGAGATATTCCATTAAGATGCATGAGTTGTCATTGTTTCTAGTAAGATTAGTTTACAGGGATAGAGGCTAGATAATTATGGCCTAATTATTATTATAATTAAGCAACTAAATGGTACTACCTGAATAGAAGTTTTAAGTGAGCTTATTAAAAACAGCAGTATGAATTGGCTGACGGTGGCAGCATGATTTAATATTTATGTTAAGCTGGGAGAAAGTTCTGACTAATATCCAAATAGTTGCTACCAGATTATTATCTGTCCCTGAAAATGCTTTAATTTCTACCCTCCCGAAAAAAAATCTAAAACTTGTTTGAGTCAATGTTACGTAAAGGGGAAGAATACGAATAGCTAGTCAGCACCATTTTAGGCTTCTCCTCCTTGAGTGAAAAGAGGCGCTTCCACCAGCCAAGCATGCGGCGCTGAGTCTTCACCAGGTTTCCACAGATCTCATGAAATCGCTGTTGCTGCTCCGTTGTCCTACATAATAGAAAAGGGAGAAAGCGTCACAGATGGCCTCAAAAAGTCAGTGCTATAAGCATGGTTCCAAAAGGTCCAATCCTAAGCTTGTAAAACTTGAAGATACGAATTCTGAATCCTTTTTGTTTGGCATAGTACTATAATTATTTATTTAAAAGCAACGAAGAGCCGATCAGCATTGTGTCGAGCATGTCATTGCGTTTGTCAGTGTGTGCAAGATAAAGCAAAAATAGAAAAGTGAAACATGTTAGATTTTGGTGGCAAACATTACTTATTTTGAATTAGCTTGTTACGGTACACATTGAATCGTTCACCAAAATGAGGTAACGTTCCCTGCTGCAGCGGTGCAAACATTTGTGCTTCTTTAATTATGTTGTGTGGCACAAAAGCAGATGACTAATGTGTCAGAACTTAATTCGAAGAGTACACATATTTTGACAGCTACAGTGCATCCGGAAAGTATTCATACCCCTTCACTTTTTCCACATTTTATTATGTTACAGCCCAATTCCAAAATGGATTAAATAAAAACATTTTCTCAACATTCTACACACAATACCGCATAATGACGAAGTGAAAAAAGTTTTTTTGAATTTTTTGCAAATGTATAAAAAAAAAAAAAAAAAATGTCACATGTACATAAGTATTCACACCTTTTACTCAATACATTGTTGAGGCACCTTTGGCAGCAATTACAGCCTCAAGTCTTCTTGAGTATGATGCTACAAGCTTGGCACACCTATTTTGGGGCAGTTTCTCCAATTCTTCTTTGCAGATCGTCTCAAGCTCCATCAGGTTGGATGGGGAGCTTCGGTGCACAGCCATTTTCAGGTCTCTCCAAAGATGTTTAATCGGGTAAAGTCTGGGCTCTGGCTGGGCCACTCAAGGACATTCACAGACTTGTCCCAAAGCCACTCCTTTGTTATCTTGGCTGTGTGCTTAGGGTCGTTGTCCTGTTGGAAGGTCAACCTTCGCCCCAGTCTGAGGTCCAGAGCGCTCTGGAGCAGGTTTTCATCAAGGATCGCTCTGTACATTGCTGCATTCATCTTTCCCTTGATCCTGACTAGTCTCCCAGTTCCTGCGGCTGAAAAACACCCCCACACCATGATGCTGCCACCACCATGCTTCACTATAGGGATGGTATTGGCCAGGTGATGCGCAGTGCCTGGTTTCCTCCACACATGACGCTTGGCATTCAGGCCAAAGAGTTCAATCTTGGTTTCATCAGACCAGAGAATTTAGTTTAGGTGCCTTTTGGCAAACTCCATGCGGGCTGTCATGTGCCTTTTACTGAGGAGTGGCTTCCGTCTGGCCACTCTACCATAAAGGCCTGATTGGTGGAGTGCTGCAGAGATGGTTGTCCTTCTGGAAGGTTCTCCCATCTCCACAGAGGAACACTGGAGCTCTGTCAGAGTGACCATCGGGTTCTTGGTCACCTCCCTCACCTCCCTTCTTCCCCGATTGCTCAGTTTAGACGGCCGGCCAGCTCTAGGACGAGTCCTGGTGGTTCCAAATTTCTTCCATTTGCGAATGATGGAGACCACTGTGCTCGTTGGGACCTTCAATGCTGCAGAATTTTTTTTTGTACCCTTCCCCAGATCTGTGCCTCGATACAATCCTGTCTCGGAGGTCTACAGACAATTCCTTGGAATTCATAACTTGGTTTGTGCTCTGACATCTGTGGGACCTTATATAAACAGGTGTGTGCCTTTCCAAATCATGTCCAATCAATTGAATTTACCACAGGTGGACTGTGAATACCAATCATTTACACGCTGGTGCCTCAAGAAGAACAAACAGATTTAAAAACAGCTTCTTCCCCCAGGCAATAACCCTGCTGAACTCAAATTTGTAACCCCTGGAATAGTCATATAGGTATATTTATATAATTCCGAATACCTGTTAATTCGTGCAATACCTGTATAGACGTATTTTTCAGCTGTGAATTTCATACATTGATTTAGATATTTTCTTACTGCAATGTAACGGTATATTTTTATCGTGACCCATCTTATCTTATCTTATTTTATACTTTTATTTATTTTATTTTATCTTATATTCCTGTTTTAATCTGTACATGTGATATTTTCTATTCTCTATTCTATTCTATTCTTATTTTTAATACATTTGCAAAAGGCAAATGCAGAAGGCAAAGCTCTCAATCTACCGGTCTATCTTCATTCCTACTCTCACCTATGGCCATGAAGGGTGGGTCATGACCGAAAGAACGAGATCGCGGATACAAGTGGCGGAAATGAGTTTCCTCCGGAGGGTGGCTGGCATCTCCCTTAGGGATAGGGTGAGAAGTTCAGCCATTCGTGAGGGACTCTGAGTAGAGCCGCTGCTTCTTTGCGTAGAAAGGAGCCAGTTGAGGTGGTTCGGGCATCTAGTAAGGATGCCACCTGGCCGTCTCCCTAGGGAGGTGTTCCAGGCACGTCCAGCTGGGTGGAGGTCGCGGGGCAGACCTAGGACCAGGTGGAGGGATTATATCTCCACACTGGCCTGGGAACACCTTGGAATCCCCCAGTCAGAGCTGGTAAATGTGGCCCAGGAAAGGGAAGTTTGGGATGCCCTGCTGGAACTGCTACCTCCGCGACCCGACCCCGGAACAAAGCGGATGAAGATGACGACGACATTTGCAAAAATTCAAAAAAACGTTTTTAACTTTGTCATTATGCGGTATTGTATGTAGAATGTTGAGAAACATTTTTTATTTAATCCATTTTGGAATTAGGCTGTAACATAATAAAATATGGAAAAAGTGAAGGGGTATGAATACTTTCCGGATGCACCGTACAGATTAACTACAATCAGCCTATCAAAAGTAGCGCAGAACTGAATTTACAAGTAAAAATAATTTTACTATAAAGGCAGGAGTGTTAATTTTTGCAATGCAATTTAAATTGGGCAGGTGTATTACTCGGGGTGCAAGAATGTGCAGTTGACTGGGAAGCTGTTTGAATGAGCGGTTCTCACTCAATAAATATAAATATCAACGCTACTGATCTCATTCACCATGACGCCGCCATGTTGTCGCCAAGTGTGGACCACTAGAAAAGTATACGTGCATTTACTGCCATCTTTTTTAACGCCACGCAGGTATGTACAGTACATAACTGGGCATCTAAAATGGCAATTTACAGTATAGATCAACTGTTATGTTGTATCATGTTACATTGCTGATAAATGTAGTCCAAGGCAATGTAGTTTAAACATACAAAGCATTTTTTTTAATGATTAATAAATTAAGTACAAGTATTTTTTCATCAATATAGTCATTAGTTGATTATTACTATTATCTTACTATTAGCCTACTTTTATTCACATTAACAAATTGTAATGTATTAGTAATAATTAGTAATAACTAAATTAAACCAGAAACCTAGTATTACATTTTTAAGTGATGATTATTATTATTATTACTTATTACTACTTTTATTATTAAGTCTCTTAAATATTAAAATATTTGATATGACAGTAGTACATATGTAATAACATACATCTTGGTAAATATAGATGTTATTACATATGTACTACTGTCATATCAAATATTTCAATGTCCATTTGCTGGCCAGATTTAGAAATATACTTTTGGCAGGTCTAACCACATGCATTAGTTATTATTATCTGTGTAATTTTATTCCTACACCTAAGTGTTTTTTGCCACCTACCTTACAGAGTTGATACTGAGCAACAAGACGGTCGTCTGAATTTGCTGACTCTTCAGACCCACTCAGCAAATCAGAAACCGAAAAATAGACATCGAGTGAGCCACAGGTAAGGAAGTGTTTAAAGTTAGAATCATTGATAAATTGTTGTTTTTATTTTAGGTTGTGGAGGTTGCTGGCAGTGGTGAACGGTACTTGATGGTGTGGTATGATCCAGTACCCAGTCTGGTTTCATTTTAAATTCTCAGATCAACTTTCCTAGTGGCAGACATCAACGCCGGATGGACAGCATGGAAGGCATGTGGACATTATGTTTGTCATGCCACTTTACCACAAGCTGTTGTCCATTTTCTTTGAAGTCAACATCCCCTTCTTCATTTTGTTCATGAATGCTGCCATCCCCTGCCTATTTGACCTTATTGTAACAGCCCCCTGTACCACTGGAGAGCAGGGGCTGAAACAGAGTAGGGCTACTATACCAATTGTTCACAAACAGATTCTCTACCTTCCCAAAGGTAAGGGCTCAACATGGGCACGACCACAGATCATTGAAACCCCCAAGCCCTTCATAATGGATTACGTTGGTTGATGAATTCGTGTAGTCTTAACATCCGCCGTGATGAAAAAACACTTTACACCTAACTTGTGCCTCTTGGACTGAGAATGTATTTATAATTTTATACAGTAGGTCTCTGAGGTTGGCTGTAGCATTCTTCACGAAATGCAGGCATCGAAGCAAGCACATAAAAAGGTACTGGGCAAAGAGGGTGTCGTAGGGGGTCGACGACATTGGATCCTTGCTCCTGTACTCCATCAATGTTGGTTTCTTCATGGTTCCCATCAGGATAACCATGAGAGGTATACAATTAATTTACATTCGTTGTAAACAATTTAGTTTGCCAACTCCAGGACCAACTTTGGCTTGGAGCTCAGAGGCAGAACAATTTTTCTTGCTATTTCCCACACCAGCTCTTCTGGGAGAAACAGCTTGAATCAATCTGCCGCGAAGGGAGATGTCAAATTGCTAGGCACAGGGATCTGGTCTCATCAAACACCACAGCTGTTACACTGCTGATCTCGCCCACTTCCATTAGTGTTAGCATGCCTCCATCACCACTAGCCTCCTCCCTTGCATCTTCAGAAGCACCCGAGACTTCCACCGTGAGCTTGGCCTCTGTTTCCCTCAAGGTTAACGGCAGCTCCTCGCTCTCGCTGTCAGTGGATCCTTGTGGAAAAGATGGTAAAAATTAGGGCTGTAAAAAAAAAAAAAAAAGATTTCCGATAAATCCCGATCGAGATCGATCTTTTAAATCAATGGTTTTACTCAGTGAAAGCATTTAGGCGCTTTCTCGTTCTCAATGAGTCCATCAAATTGTATGCGATACGGCGGAGGTATACATTCAGTCCAATGTAAAGCAGTCCAGGCATATGTGACTATGGGTGCAGCCAGCTCACCAGGTGCGTTGCGTGCAGTGTGTCGCATGCGTTGAATATTACCAACTTTTGTTTAGTTTCTCGTGCGGTAAAATCTTACGGATGTTAATGAACCAACAAAGACAAAAATAGTTGGTATTCACCAACGTGTTATAGTTGGATTTGTGAGGATAGCGGACAGGATACAACAATTTTAATAGTTCAAATGTTTTGTTTCAGGCAACTACTAAGAAGATTACGTTTTTATAGTCTATGTTTAATTGAGGCCAACAACATGTATGCTAGTATGTTATATAAAATATTATAGTAGGCCTATAGCTATTATTAATAATACACTGGGATACATACTGTTGTACAGCTTATTTGCAATGCAAAAACTTGTTTTTGAAGAAAAGAAAACGAGCCTCTTTATGGTCAGTTTGTTTTTATATATTTAAAATGTTATTTAAGAGAATGCAGTCTCCTGTTAAATGGGACCCCTATTATAGGGGTTTATGTGAATGGAGGACAGGAAAGGAATACGCACTATTTGATTCCTAAGCACTGGGGTGTATCAGTGTTGCTTTAAAAGTCATGCTTTGAGCCCTGGTGTCAGTGTTTCCATTCATACTTTATATAATTCACCACGTTATAAGCTAAATGGTTCCCTGTGCAGTTAAAATCATCAGTTTCTTAGAATGTTTCATAAGGAATCTTGGTATTGTAAGGATCACTTCCAATTTATGGATATTGAATTGAAATCGATACCAAGATCAAATCGAATCGAAAGATCTGTGCCGATACCCAGCCCTAGTCAACATCATATGCAAATGATCCTCCTGGACAGATATCTTTGCTGAGGACAACAGATCAGGTGAGTGGGACATCTCGCATGATCGAGCAAGGCAGAGAAAAACTAACATAGCGACGCGTATAATGTTATAATCTCATCGACTTTTACAACTTTATTTTACTCATTGGTTCTAACACAAATTTTTAACATTTGCTACTTTTGATATGGTATGTTGTGACATATTGCTTAGTTTTGTTTTAAAGAATTATTGGTTCAATCAGATTACAGAGTGCAGCACCAGAGTTGTTACTCTACAAACAGCATTATAAAAAGTAAGTTTACTAAATAAATGAATAAAAACAATAAAAAATATGGCAGTATTTGAAAGTACATCATGATCATGAACAAACACTGTGGGTAAACAGCATTTTTTGGTATGTGGCCCAGCCCTAATAAGAATTTTGTAGCAAATACATGTTACGTCATATTTAGTAACAGATCTGTGCTGAGTATGATGAGCCTTGCAGCAATTGTAGTCACACAGTGTTTAAAAAACAATGAGTTATTACTCCTAAAATCCTTTTCAGCCTTGTGTGACAAGACCATTTGGAAAAACGTGCTAGTCTTGCACAGTTTGAGATTATGTTCTTTATTTTCCCCAATGCCTCAGTTACTTATGTTTTTGGCTAACTCAGCAGAAGTTTGAGAGTATCACGCATGCACGCGCACGCGCACGCACACGCACACGCACACGCATTAAGTTGTCATTTAGTGGCTCTCTTTCATGACCATTAATTTAAAAAAATATATCGAAAATTACCCAAAACCACAACTTCTCGTATATCCCTTCAAAAAACCTCTTACCACTTGTTGGAGCCAAAGACACGGGGGGCAAGAGTGGGCACCAAATAGTCAGCCAGACAAAGTAGCATGACTGAAGTAGACAGCCCAGTCAGCACAGAAGGGTCTAAGTAGTAGATCAGCCTGTCAGAGGTAGAAGAAAGGAAGGAACCAAATGCAAGTCAGAGAACTGTAGATATTCCAATACAAAAATGTAGAGGCATACAAGCTATTAAAAGTGCATGTATTTCAATGTGCAAAGTAGCATTTTTTATGGGTTACTATATTAAAGCGACACAAAGTTTGTGAATATGTGCTTTTGTCCATCTTACCTAGCCAGGCAAGACTTAAATGCAACTTTTTTTGTATTAATGGATTATCAATACCTTTCTACAGTTTGCATGTCTATGGGAGAATGAAAAAATCGATAGTCTCACTATTTAACACACTATTTTAGTTTGTCTGCCACCGGTTACAATCTCCCGTAAAACTGTGACAAATTGCTTTATGGCACAAGGACGAGCATCACTAAATCAGGAAGAGAATATCAAACTTGGAGTATAGCTGTTGACCGTGCTAGAGACATGCAGTGACCACAAGCATTCTGCATGTCTTCTTTGCAACGGTTAGATAAAAATAATTACACTAAGCAAATGGTAGGGGTTCCCAAAACCAGAAACTACATACAGCCGCTTTAAGATGCAATTATATTTAAGTAGTGCATCCAGGACATAGATATATATGGGCTTCATGCTAATTGAGCAACATCACTGAACGGCTGTTATTGGAGGCCACTAGTCTTGGCTTCTGTGACGTTCTGTCTCACATGAGTAAAAACTGTAAAAACTATGTCAAAGTTTGGTGTAAGGTAGTTTTTTTTTCTATGATCGCGATTTCCACTTCCGCAACAAACTCATCGCAAAAGACTCCGATGTTTTCGTTTAAATGTAGTATTATATTTGACTATATATTTAATTAACAAATTGTATTATTCTTTTTAAACACATTATGTGGTCAGGCACTACTTTTCTGATACGTGCCATGCTATTTCTGACTGCCCAATTTGCTACAGGTTCGTTGACCCATGATTTACTTCCAGCTAACTAATTAAAACTCGCCAAAAACAACTGTTTTATAAATAGTTTTAATGAACGTATTTAATATAAAAAGTAAATTTTACGTTATTGAACTTTGAGGGTCCTTTTGTGTTGGCGTTTGCTTTCCAAGCAATTCTTCTTTACCGCTTGACCACTATGAAGTGATTGCAAAGAAAGACACTTTGACAGACGGGCACTAGCTGACAATGCAGCTATTTTCAATAGGCAATTTGTTGTATTTGAGCAGTACACTTACTGAGAGCAGCACAAAGGCAGAACTGTGCACACTTCCACATCCGTTAATTTATCACAACTCAATTATCGCAATATAAAAAAAACATTACTTTGAGATATGGAAATATTGGATACAGTGTTCCATAATATTCTGGGAATAATCCACACAAGTGGCGCTATATGTTTAGTAGGACAAAGCCTGAATACAAATGTACACAAGGAAACGGATAGAAAGCCAACCAAGTTTGAAATTCCATTGAGGAACTAAGCACTTCATGCTCTCTGACAACTGTCACGCAAACCACAGATCATTCTACGGGAACCCCAGCAAATCATCTGAACCTGATCAATCTGTTTGGATAATGAATGGTTGAACCCACAGGGGTCAACAATAAGACTTGCCCGGGGGGTAAGTAAAATGCCAAATCGGGCAAGTACGTCTAGCAACTCACTTGCCCGATCTGTGGGCAAAAAAATATATCAAATGAAATGAAATGACAGTTTGTGGTCAGATGGATAAGAGACTCACGTGAAGAGCAGAGTGGTGACGCCAATCAGGGCCGCAGGGAACCACTGCTTCCTCCAGCGCAGCACCTGGTCCCCAGCAAGGATCACCTCTCCCCAAGCCTGTAACTGCTCTTCCAGCTGAGCTGTTTCCTGAGCCTGGAGACAAAAAAAAGCTAACGTTTAAACAAAATTTGGATATTATACATCCATCCATCCATCCATCCATCCATTAGCTACAGTATACCGCTTATCCTATGCAGGGTCGGGGGGGGGGCTGGAGCCTATCCCAGCCGACACAGGGCGAGAGGCGGGGTACATTATTATACAGTTATACAGGATATCTTACAGTAAATGTAATAATGATGTGAGAGCGTATTGCAGCTTTTATAGAAAAGTGAGAGCTTAAGAGGCAAAAATTCATATTTGCCGTTTACTATTTAGGCTGTGACATTTTGGACTAGAACTTTCTAAAGGACGCAGCCTATGTCTTGACATAGGGTCAGTAATTTATTATTGAAAAGCAACAAATGCCACTAACAATGCCAATGACAAGAACAATAACACATCTGTTGGCACTGTTGCATTTAAGGCCCTGTCCGCACGCATACAAATATTTAACAAAACTTACCTGTCCACATGTAATTGCTTTACAAAACATCTCCGTACATATCAGATAGCTAAAACGACTACAAACGCTAAACAAGCATGCCGGGCCAGCAACAAGCAAAACTGTACATCCGTGAATGGAGCTGTGGCGTCATCATTTCCCCAACGCTATGTTTTACTGGTCCACACAGCTACACAGGAACTTGAGTTAGAAAATATCTGCACTATCAAAAAATATCCCTTTTAGTTACCTAAAAGACTGTTTGCTTGTGGATGAGAAGGCAAAACGTAGAGGAAAATTGTAAACGAATTCGTGTAGGCAGGCCCTGAGATCATTGCCCATTGCCGGAGAACTGTAATCTAATCACCATTTTGTATTTACATATAGTCACTAATTGTCACTAGGTTTCCAACTAGGGTAAGAAAATATTGATTCACTTGAGTATCGCGATTGTATATTTAGATTGGAATATATCGAATCGCAGCCTGTGTTTCATGATACGTATCTTATCGACACATTCTTGCCAATACACAGCTCTAGTTCCAACGTGGTAATATTTGGGAGCTTGTAGCAAAGAAATTCAACAATACTTGAAGCTAATTTTAACAGCATTAAAAAGGGGAAAATGTATTGGCTTCACATGGTATTCTATTCAAGACGGTCAGGCTGTCAAAACCACCATGTCTCTCGATCTCCTGTTTGTAAAGTACACTATTTCAAGCTTTTTATCACTACTACTAGCCGATTTGTTTGCTCTTAAATGGAGGGAGGAGGACAGAGTCAAATGTATTTGTATGGCACATTTCATACAAATAGGCAATTCAAAGCACTTATCATAAGGCAAGCAAAAATCCATTCCAAACGGGAGGCGCCCAGGAGGCATCCTAATCAGATGCCCGAACCACCTCATCTGGCTCCTTTCGACGCGAAGGAGCAGCGGCTTTACTCCGAGCTCCCTCCGGATGACCGAGCTCTTTACCCTTTCCCTAAGGCGGAGCCCAGCCACCCCACGGAGGAAACACATTTCAGCCGCTTGTACTCACGACCTTATTCTTTTAGTCACTACCCAAAGCTCATGACCATAGGCGAGGGTTAGAACGTAGACCGACTGGTAAATCGCGAGCTTCACCTTTCGGCTCAGCTCCTTCTTCACCACAACGGTCCGGTACAACGCCCGCATTACTGCTGATGCTGCACCAATCCGCCTGTCAATCTCACGCTCCATTTTTCCCTCACTCGTGAACAAGATCCCGAGATACTTGAACTCCCTCGCTAGGGGCAGCAACTCACTCCCAACCCGGAGAGAGCACTCAACCGTTTTCCGGCAGAGAACCATGGCCTCAGACTTGGAGGTGCTGACTCTCATCCCGACTGCTTCACACTCAGCTGCAAACCGCTCCAGTGTATGAGGAGACAGTACCATTGGAATAGCAGACCGGGGTGGTGGTTCCCATTTTTAAAAAGGGGGACCGGAGGGTGTGCTTCAATTATCTGGGTATCATACTTCTCAGCCTACCTGGGAAAGCTTATGCCAGGGTGTTGGAAAGAGACTCCGACCGATTGTCGAACCTCGGATCCAGGAGGATCCAGGAGGATCCAAGATTTAAATCAAGATTAAAAACGTATGGTTCCCAATTTTCGGAAAAGTTCCTTAGCAATTTTATTTCTCATTACATTTATTGCTTTGTATATTTCTGCTTGCATGCTGAAGGTCACAGTCTGAAGAAGCCAACAGAGCCACATCATCAGCAAAGAGCAGAGAAGCAATTCTGAGGTCCCCAAACTGGACACACTCCTCCCCCCGGCTACTCGCCACAGGCAAGTCTGTTCTTGAAGTCAGTTCCAGCTGTATATTTTTTGCATAGTAGCACTAGCAAAATCTTTTATAGTTTTAACTCTGGGAATGGTTAAGAGACCTGTTTAAGATGACGAGCGATCTGGAAGGTTCACATTGTATTGGTCACTTGTTAATGTGGTAAATGACTATTATTCCTGCAAACGGCTGATTTTTCATGGCATATCTATATAGGTGTACAAAGGCCCATTTTCAGCAACCATCACTCCTGTGTTCCAATGGCACATCATGTTAGCTAATCCAAGTTTATTGTGTTAAAAGGCCAATTGATCATTAGATAACCCTTGTGCAATCACGTGAGCACAGCTCAAAACTGTTGATTAAAAAAGCAATAAAATTGGCGTTCCTTCTGAGTATCTGGAGCATTAGTGGGTTCGGTACTGAAACTCAAACTTTTCAGTCTATTCTTGTTCTAAAAGGTGATGGCTATTCCATGCAAGAAATTGGGGGTGTGTACTACTCCCTTCACAGAACAGCACACACTGTAGACAAATAACCAGATTAGGAAGCAAAGTGGGAGGCACAACTGAGCAAGAGGACAAGTACACCAGAGTCTCTAATTTTAGAAACAGACGCCTCACAGGTCCTCAACTGGCAGCTTTATTAAATGGTACTTGCAAAACGCCAGCCTCAACAGTGAAGAGGCGACTCCTGGATGCTAGCAGAGTAACAAAGAAAAAGTCATATCTGAGTGCCCAATAAAAGGAAAAGATTAAGATGGGCAAAATAACCCAGACATTGGACAGAAGAAGAGTGGAGAAAAAGTGTTATGGACAGACGAATCTAAATTTGAGGTTTTTGGATCACACAGAAGAAAATTTGTGAGACGTAGAAAAAGATGAAGATGCTGGAGGAGTGATTGACGCCCTGTCATTAAGCATGGTGGAGGAAATGTGATGGTCGGGGGGTGCTTTGGTACTGGTATAGTGGAAGATTTGTAGCGTAAAACTGAAAGGGATCTAGAATAAGGAAGGCTATCACTTCATTTTGAAACGCCATGCCATACAAATAAATATAAAAATGTATATTTGCAACGTGGTCTATTTAATCTAAACACCAACACCCCAATTCACGTTAGACAGCTACCTATATGTAAACTACTATCTAGCTAATGTAACGTTATAATGTCGTGCATATTTAGCAAACGACGTAGCTAAGCTAATAACGTGTTGTTTACAATTATACCGCAGCATAATGCCGTGTTAACGAGTAAGGTTGAGCTGAGGTGGCATTTTCAACATGCGTCGTATTAAAAATAATTTACTTTAAAAACAATTTTCAAGTTAGCTAGCTGGTTTAATCTACTAACGAAAACTTAAGCTCCAGTTAACTAGGTAATATTTACCCCAGCCTTTACTGAGGTTGTTAACACCGTTAACCAGGTCGGTTAACGGTTTCGCGTTCATACTTACTAGCATATTTGCACTCTTGTTATCTCCGTCCGCCATAACGAATATAGCATGTGATGTTGAGTAGGCTGATGAAATCCTGGTTTAACTTAAATAGATGTCTTACGCACGGACTTGTTGCGTAGGTCTTGCAACCGTTGCACTTAAACCAGAAATAACAATAGCTGATTTGCTTGAATTCCTTCGCTACCACAGTAGCGAGTTAGCTACTGCTCAAGGAAATAGACAACAGGAAAGACGCAAAGTTAGCCCGGGCTGCGTTCAGCCCCGGCAAAACTTGTATTTAAACGGAAACGGTGGCGCGTTGAACACCCTGTCTTATGCAAGAGTTGCATCTATACAGGTCTTATGACAAACATGTCTTCTAATATCTGCAATTGTTTCATATAACACGCTGAATTTATAAACGACTCTAGTAGGCTCAATTGTGCTCACTGCATTTTTAATTCGGCGGACTTGAAATACAGGTCGCTGCTGATTGGGTAACTGACACCCATGGGGAAATATGTCGTACAACCAGGAAACCGTAGCTAAACGGTGCACACCGTTTTGAGATTGAACGTGCCCCAGGTCAAACCCGTTTTCACGGTTTATTTTATTTTGTAATTAAACAGTCATATCCTCTGATTTGTTGTTATTTAGTAAACGTTTATTATTATAAATCAAAATGAATAAACATTGTTTTGTCAAGTGGCAGTTTTAGGGTACATAACGAGTTATTACTTCAGTGCAGAGCCATAGTCACCGCCGTGGCGCTGTCGATATTACTATGGATCCCACTGCGATTGTTGGAAATACACGCCCCTCAAGTACTAGGATTGACCAGGCGCCCATGCGCGCATGACTGTTGATTGATAGACAAGCTAAATTATGAACAGCATAAATAAAAAAAGCTTTACAAAGTTTTTCATTCATTGTGCCATGTGTTTGGTTTAGGGGATTGGGAAAAGCCACATTTCCCAGTGTCACCCTGTAAAAGTCCTTTCAATTCTGACTAATTGACGTGAAGTTATTTATTTTCTAGATTGGTCATACTTAATCATGTCAAGTTGAATCACACCATGTCCATCCTGTCAAGCGATTAGGAAGTTTTGCCTTCAACAACGTTGTGGGTGCAATCGGAACAGGATCAACACCCTCCACAGCACCAAATACACTATTTGAAAAAACATAGCATAATGAAGAACAGTAGCTTTTACAGGGCAAGATGGTACACTTCCACAAGTTGTGTCCTTCTGGGTGATGGTGGCTTTCCCTGTTAGGACACACCAATTTGTTAACTTACACTTTACAAGGAACCCATTAATGGACATATCCAGGGTGCTTCAATTATTACCAACATAAGAATCAGTTATTGATGCTCACAAAAATCTGTCAAACTAAATATTGCAATTTATTAGTCCATTGGTATCAGTCATCTTAATTTTCACTGTTAAAATTCTTATCGCCTAACAACATTCATCATTGTCATATCGATTCAGGTGTAAAGCTATTGTGCTTTTTATGTGACTGTACCAAAATGTCATATATAGAGCTTCTGCTCTTTAGCACGTTCCTGTGTTAGAAAACGCAACGTGGAATTTGACTTCTTCTTCGGTGAAGGGGTTGGGGGGCTTGGGGTAGACATGGGAGAGGCTGCCGTGAAGAAATGTAGAAATTGTGATAAGCATTGCTGCACTTGCTGCGTCTAAAACAGTGTAGAGTTTATTTAAAAAAAACTTTTGAACGCCTAACATTAGAAGTTAGTTTGAAAAGCCAGCAGCTTCATTTCTAAGAGAACTTCTGAAGCTAATTAGTGGCCATTGTCTTGTTGGTAATCAATCTGTCCATGGTCCCACTTGCAGGGAAATCATAATTTTATTTAATCTTGAGCAATACAAGTGACCTAAAAAAAAGAAGCATTTAAGTTTGTGCAATAACGTGTGATCTGTTTGTGTGTGTGTGTGTGTGTGTGTGGGGGGGGGGTAATTAATTGTTGACTAATTGTATCATGGCTGTTTCGACCGTGTCACAATAAAAGGAGCAGATCCTCTACCAACATAAAAATGGTAATACTTTTATGGAAACTATCAGTTCATAGTACATTTTTGGCAAATTATTATCTCAAAGAAGCTTTAAGTTAGCATATTTTGACCTCAACTTTGTACTGTAGTTTAACATAGGAAGAAGCATCTAATATAAAATTAGCAGGTTTTGTTCTTACAGGTATCAAAGCTTTCAATACACAGGGAAATATGCACGTTAACTACATACGTTTTCACACAGTTGAACGCTAAAATTGGACTGAAATTCCATGTTTATTTGGTATCAAATAAAAGTGAATAATATCTTGAACAATAGTTTGTACCATCACCAAAAAACTGTTTATTATGTATTAACTTTCCTTACTAAAAGAGTAAAACTAGGATTTCATATTGGTAAAACACATGGTACAGGGGGGGTAGATTCATAAAGAAGGTCAAAGCTTTTTACGAGCAAGTTTACTTATTCAAGGGAAAAAAGTTTACAATACACATTACGTATGCACATTAAAGAAAAACAATACTAAATGATTTCCCTGTACCAAGATCTAATTGATTACAATTTATTAAAGCTCTCCTCTTTCATCAATCGAAAAATGTATCTACAAACAATAATTTCCAACAATGTATTGTTGTTTTACTTATTTGGCAATACGTAGGTCTAACATTCAAAACAAATGACAGTAAACTGCCCTCACAAAACATCCCACAAGAGCAGTGATTTTACAAGTGAAATTTGAAGATCTATGTTAAGTTGTGTGCGTAAAATAAGAAACTTTTTTCCCAAGATGATTCAAGATCAGTTTTATGCAGAAATTAGGAATTCAGAGAAGTGTCTTCCTAATTGAATGAATTGGGCTTCTGAAGATGTATACAAGTCCATTCTGCCATTGTCCCTTTACACTGGCTCAATAACATAGCACACAAATAAACATTCGGCAATAAAACTCAAACTACTGGGCAAAATTTTAAAAAGCAGGAACAGAGCAATAGCTCTCAATAGAGGCCTTCTAGGCGTCTTAGCCTCTCCTTGTCCTCTAGTTTGAGGTCCAAGTTGAACGGCATGCCAGGTAACCCAGCTCTATGCTTGGGGCCAAGATACAAAGGTAGACCAGGCTGGCCTAAATTCAAGGTCATTCTATTGTCTTCTTGATGACCCTCTTGACGGATTTATGCAGCGATTACCATAGGTGGAACTTGATGGTGGATGGTTAAGGTGGGGGTGAAAGGCCTTGTCATCAGACCTTCCCTATTTTTCCTCCCCCTCCCCTTTACAATCCCAAACAGCTCCCCACCTCAAACATCTTTAAGTAGACTGGGGCACATCCATTAGCATTCTGTCTGCTGGATGGCCGGTGTAGGAGGGAGTGATGGTTGCAGCCCTTCCACAGGGTGGGGTTTCACCAGGTCAGGCCCTAGGAGTTGGGGGATGGTCTAGGTATCCGCCCTTCCTCCCACCTTTTTGCGGCACGGCTGCTGCGCGGCTTCGTGGCCCAGACCCAGTGGACTCTGGTGGAGGTGTAACCCTTTTCTCGACCAAAGAGATTGAGCTGTGTCCTCATTCACACCCAGGCCGTCCAGCCCTCGTACAACTGGGCCAGATTGTCTATGTTGGTCGCCTCTTTGATGACACAGTCCACCTAAGAGGAGATTCCACAAATGTCAAAGCATTCTTATACTACTTGAATGCAACAGTTCAGAGCAACATGTCTGTTTTAAGTATTTACGTCCAAGAAGTAACTTGATTTCCAATCAACTTGTGGCGTTGTTGGTTGCCACGATGTTCCTAGCATTGTCATGGACGCATTTTGAACGTGGAATTTTCAACGCATCAATGTCACATTTTGATTTAAATTGTTACTGTTGCCTAGCCTATTTTGTCATGTTATTTCCATTCTAAGTGAACAGGGAGATGTGTTAGAGGAAGAGGCAGACACAGGAAGAGCAAGGTTTGAGTGCCGTAGAAAAGGAAAGGGTGAATACACGATTGTTTATGTATTTGGAAACATATTGATTTAATGTTGTAAAAAAACTCCAAAGCACCGGAGGAGTGGGTTTGACACCGCTACAGCTATCGTTCGTACACAGCAGAGGGAATACGGTTTCCTGCTTGCTGTGTCAGAAACACGACACAGACATATTCTGCCATTGACAGAAGCCCTTAACACTCCAACTACAAAGACTTAGTGAGGAGGTTTTAAAACAGAAACAACGCAGGGTTTGTTGCAGCCAAGGTGTTTGTGTAGAACAATTATCAGACGATCACATCTATATTAGTTGGCACCATTGTGTAAAAGCTCAGCTCTCAAGCATTTTAGTAGGGAAAAGATATTTGCAACAAATGTTTGAGGGAAATGCATACAGAACCAAATAAAGGTTGCCCCCAAAACCCAGGTCAAATCCTGCAAGTCCCATAATCAGTGGCTTAATATTTTTCGTTCGTAATTAGGAAATTGCTAAGGACATCCAAAGCTGTCAGACGAGTAACTTACCAAATATGTATTTTAATACAACAAATATCGTTAAGCTAGACGTGTTCTCATACACCTAAACAGTGTCAATTGAAAATCCAGAGACAATAAAAACATTTTGGATACACTATATTTTTATATTTCTTATAGCTGATAAACTGTGCAACCAAATTTGTCTATGCTACCGAACACAGTTGGTGTACGTTCACATGCATGCCATCACGTGCAGGGAACGTATTGAGTATTCATGGAGCACAAAGAACAGTGTACAAAACAATGATGTTAGGATCAGAAGTGCCCTGCAGATTGTTGCGTTTCCTTTTTATTGAAAGTATGGCATACCTGTTCAGTGACACTCATCCTACGGTTAGGGTCACCGTCTCTGCCTTCTAGCTTGGCTTTCACCCGCTTCCAAACGCTCACAGCATAAGAGTTCCTTTCCTGTACAGCTGCAAACCAAACAGAACCCCAGAATTATTTTTAATAAATAATACAAGATTCACTGTTATTTATTGATTGCATTTATGAAGATCAAACATTCATTTAACATAATTAGCTAGCTTAGTAGCCCAATGACCACATTTGACACAAGCCAAGGGATCTTGTTAAACCCCAATCAAATGCATCTAATATTTTCAATGCAATCTGACAGTGTGTAGCTCAATTCTACTCTCTACTAGTAAAATTGAACGAAAGTAATACCTTTATTTCTATAGCACTTGTCTTAACATTGTTGCTTATTTTTATTTTCCAAATGTTTGTGTAATTGTTGTAATCAATATCACAATCACTCAAAAATAAAATATGGGTCAACCAGAAAATGAAAACTCACTTATATTCTTCAAATGAGTTGTAAATGTCTTGACTACATGGGCTATTCATTTTGCAAGGTTAGAAATTATGTTTTTTACATGAAATTATAATTTTGGCCTTTCTTTGCTTTCATCAAAGAATCCTCTATTTACAGTAATTACAGCTATGCAGACTTTTGGCATTCTAGCAGTCAATTTGTTGAGGCAATTTAAAGAAATTTTTACCACACTATTATTTTCCATGAACTATTTTCTTGGGATGGTTCAGTAATTCTAATAATTTACTGTCATTTAAAAATAATTAAACTAATGCAATAAAGGCCTCTACCTCTTCTTTCATCTTAAATACTTTTAATGAGTACTCCTCTCTATTTCAGGGTTCCTAAATGCAATTACCAACAGGTTCATAATGGCGATCTTCTAATCTACCAGGCATTCTTTTAAGATCTTGCTTGTCTCACAAAGACAGAAACACAAGGAGATGGTCTATTTTGACATTTGGTGTATAGCAGTACCTCGTCCTGTTTTGGGATCACGGACAGCTCTCTTAGGGCTGGGGTTCAAGGCTTTGTTGGAGATTTGAGCAGTGCTGGGTGGGGTGTCGCAAGGGGTGCCCACAGTACGAGGGAGGAGCTTGCGTGAATTCTGGGACATAGACTCTGGCTGGGTTTTGATCCCACTGCATCGAACAGCTTATGGGGGGGGAAACATTTTGATTTTGAAAGTGAGAAATCTATGAAATACATAGCCCTGTAAATGTTTATCGGATTGAAACTTTTGATGAAGTGAAATCCCTTGATACCTGCAGCAAAGCTTGTCTGAGTGGTTGGGGTTGGGCTGGCACACTCGATGCTCCTCTCTGTAACCAGTGGAGACGCAAAGCCCACCAGCCCGTTATACACACTGCAAAAACAAATATACAAGATGAGCTCCACAAAGTGCATCCTTTTGTAATCAATGTACATCAATGTGGAAATGAACACACGCGTGCAGCACTTTAATGCCCTGAGGTACAAGTCCTTTTGAGAGTCTGTCTTCACTGCTTTCTCACCTATGGCTCTGTGCATGCAGCTCCTTCAGTGTGGCGGGGATTTCCAGCAGCAGCTCCAGCTGCTCCTGACTGCGAGGCTGTCCGGTTGCTTGGACGATCGTAAACAGAACAATCTGTACATTGTCCTGCCATGCCTTGTAATTTGTAAGGAACTGCCGCACACTGCCCTCATAGCGTACATCCTCGCCTTCTGCAAGTGCATTCTCTTCATCCTAGGGAGAGGGGGGATAGATTGAAAACAAATTTTATTCGTGGCTCAGAGTAATTATTGTATAACGCATATTTCTACAGTAACCTTAGTGATTGCTTACAAGTGTCATTTGGTCATTAGTTTAGTGCGTGTGTGTGTGTGTGTGTGTGTACCTTGGCCATGGCACGAAGGAGGTGCTTGACGTCGGCTAGCTGACGGTTGTGTGAAGACAGGATGCCCTTAATGGAGTCGACCAGCAGCTGCAGAGTTTCACCGGCAGCCTCCAGCTGCTGATCGCTCTCTTCCTGTAACCCCCTCTGGGAGCCTAGCTCCTGGCTCAGGTGCTTCTGGGCACAGGCCAGCCAATCAGGACTGCCGATGGGAAGGTCAAATGCAGGGTTCTGTGCAGGAAATATTAGATGAGTAGTAAGGCATTTCTTTACCAGTCCAAATGAATGTAAAAAATGACTGTGTCAAGACAAGGCCATCACCGGTGATGAACTAATACAAAATATGACACTGGCACTATGTAGTGAAACTGATGTGTTGTGATTCTGTATTAGCCAGCAAGTTTTGAATACCACTTTAAATCAATTACCTAATTTACATTCTTTCTTTAACATGGACAGAAATCCTGCTGTTGCGGCCAAAAAGTTGGAATAGATTTTATTTTTTTATTTAATTAATTTTGCCAACCAAATTGATGACTAACGTAATCGTTGACAATGTACTTCTAAAGAAGTCAACAATGAAAATAATAAATATTTGCATTATCACGATAACAAATTATTTTTTCAATGTACTGCGTTTTGTTGTAAATCAGGTTGTGCTCACTCTCCTATTGCCCTCCTGTCAGAAGCAGGCGGAGCACAAACACCCACTGCACACTAGGAACACCAGCTTTTTTTATTTTTATATACAGATCACAACAAAGACTTGTCAAATGTGCACGTAATTCAGGCCATACCTACGTGGGCAGGGAGATTAGGGACTGAGTCGTCCATGGAGGATGTGTGAGTGAGTGACTCATGGCATAAAGTTTCTCTAAGTGAAAAACTTTAGACATTAGAAATTACTTGCCTACTGATAAAACAACTATCCGTCAGAGCAGCATCTAAAAGTGTGATTTACCATAGAGACAATCACACTATATTTGGAATGAATTGGGGTTCATTTAGGACCTTAGTTAGGGCTTGACCTACCAGTCTGTGCAGCAGCTGGAGCTCCAGTGGAGACACGGTAGTGGTGAACTGTGCAGCATAAGAGCAGGTTTGTTGGCAGCGCTTAAGCAACTCAAAGAGAGCTGCATCCATGTTCAAGGACTCGGGTGTCCGCATGCGAAGCCCCTCAAAATTGAGGATGGTGGAACACAGGAAGGTGACCTGGGAAAAAGAAAAGAATCAATGCTCTTTAGAGCCTTACATTTCTGCATTAAAAGGTCTGACCGCCAATCAAATACGAAGGTAACAGTCACAGAAGAAAACCACTATAGATAGAGGGAGGGCTACCCCATAAAAACATCTAAAATAAAGAATGCTGGAACACATTTTTATAGCATGAGTTTCAGTAAGCTAAAATTGGTTCCAAAGCTAGTGGTTAATTTGAAAGAACACCAACTTTGGAGTTGTTAGTGAGGCATGTTGAAGTGTTGGCTAGTCAGTTGACATTGCAAGTTAATTTTAGAACGTAACGTTGCATTCAGCTGCTCCTCGGATGATCACAGTTCCGTAGTTGGGAAGTCGTTCTTTCAACTTTGGAATGTTCATGTCGTAACGTGGAACGAGAACGATTTGTGGCATTTTATTGTTCAGAGTGTTTAAACAAGTTGATAGCTGCTTCCAGTTATATGGAAGCCCATAAGGGACTTTATTCAAATGAAAATGTAAACTTGAAAATGCAAATGCAACTCAACAATAGCATTATCACTTTCCACATTCGTATGTGTTAGAGACAAAATGTAAGTGAAAATGCAATCATCCCATTTGCATTTGCATTTTCAAAGGCTCCAATGGGCATTCTGTGTCAATATTAAAATTCAAACGCAAAAGCTGTTAGACATAATATTTTCAAGTCCTCCCCGCCATACTGCGGACAATATTCAAATGTTAATTCAAACTTGAAAATTAAAATGCAATATTAAAAATGTATCCTCATTTTCCATTTGTGCAAGCATTATTTATGTCACAATTAAAATTAAAATGCAGTTGTCAAACAATATGAAAATGAAATCGCATTTGCTATTGCATTTTCAAACACTTCATCTTCAGTACTACGCTGTGCAGTGGACAATATTCAAATGCAATACGTGAATCAGCGCTAGGAGTCCATTGCATTTGCATTTTCAAGTCACCACGCTCTCTTTGGGACAGAACATGAACATTCAAATGCAATCCGTCAGTCCTCTCATCAAGGCGGGTCTTAAGTTTGGACCTCACTTCCTCCTTCTGTCACTTAGAATAGTGCAAGTTGTAGCTAGCAGTGTGTCCGGTGCACCGGAAGATAACCACTTTGGCTATTTGACAACCTAATTTTGCCATTAACAGATGTTCGCGACAGAACAGAGAAAGCATGTATTGCAGAGGAGGCCTTAGGTCTACTCCATTTCTGGCACCGACGTGGACGTGTCTCCCGCACCAGCCAAGCCTATGCCATTGCCGCAGAGATGAACACTCAGTGTGGCTAACTCTTGAAAGACAAATGAGCAACCTCACCTTAATAAAATTGCCCAAAACAGGCGCAACACTACCTATGGGCACATATTTATAATACAACATTATTAAAACTATAGGTGTGAACGTTTATGAAAACATTAAAACCTTTTCCAGAAGAAATTTGCAGCGTTTACAATGCACCTTCTAATTAAATAGCTTTGTCCAATCTAAAGTGGTAGAATCCTGCCTTCATATTATCACCCATATCCCATATTGTGCTATTAGTTTATTTATTCAGTTTTATTCTGATAATTAATAGTGTAAACATGCACGTGAAAGTTGAAAATAATGCCCAATCTATTAGCCCACAGGAAGCGTTCAGCTATATGACTGTCCGGCTTCTCTTCGTTTCAGCACTGTCATTGTGAATAATTAGAGAGAGATTTTAATAAATGTACTTCTTTTAATAAATGCAAAAACATAGAACTTGCAGCACAAAAATATGACTAAGGACTTGCGAAATAGCAGCTCCAACGAGTTTGTAAAAGGGTAATAAAGCAAGTCACTAAACAAGGAAGTGACATCCTAACTAAAGACCCGCCTTGATGAGAGGACTGACGGATTGCATTTGAATGTTCAAGTTCTGTCCCAAAGAGTGCGTGGTGACTTGAAAATGCAAATGCAATAGACTCCTAGTGCTGATTTGCGTATTGCATTAGCATTTTGTCCACTCCACAGCGTAGTACTGAAGATGAAGTGTTTGAAAATGCAATGGCAAATGCGATTTCCTTTTCATTTTCAAATTGTTTGACAACTGCATTTTAATTTTAATTGTGACATAAATAATGCTTGCACAAATGGAAAATGAGGATACATTTTTAATATTGCATTTTACTTTTCAAGTTTGAATTAACATTTGAATATTGTCCGCAGTATGGCGGGGTAGGACTTTAAATGCAAAATCTGTTTGACATTACATTTTCAATTTTAATATTGACACAGAATGCCCATTGAAGCATTTGAAAATGCAAATGCAAATGGTATTATTGCATTTTCATTTACATTTTGTCTCAAATAACACATTCAAATGTGGAAAGTGATAATGCTATTGTTGAATTGCATTTGCATTTTCAAGTTTACATTTTCATTTGAATAAAGTCCCTTGTGGGCTTCCATACAGTTATGCTTTACATTACAAATTACATGAGAATGCCGATTTTCCGAGTTGTTGTTCCAACTTCAATTCCACGGGATTTTTTTCAGTCGGGAACACATTTTTCAGATTATTCCGACACCACATGAATGCTGCATTAAATTGGCCAATTAGCTAATGTTACCTAGCAATAATATTACTGTGACAAATAACGCAAAATGCAAAATGTCAGCTTTAGTCTCACACACAGGAACTGAAATGCATCTGGCACTCGGTAAAATCTAACCCTTCTGGTTCCTTAACCCATTATTTTAACAAATTTGGAAAATGCAACGGAAGAACAAAATTGCTGTCCATTTGAAAAACTGATTTAATACATTTTAATACTAATCAAGGCTTTATTTGTAGGGTTTTTATTTTAGATTTTTAAGGATCTGCAGAAGCTTTCCACATGAAAAAATACAAAATAATAGTGAAATGTGTTAGAAGTGAGTAAAATGTGTTGACCGGTTTAATTTAAGTCCTTCTTACGTTTTATCCAACTGCTAACGGCATAAAGTAACGATAGAGGAGAATGAGTCCCAGCCAAGGCCAAAGAACAAACTGAAGCATACCTGGCTAGTGCGCTGGTTCTCTCTAGCCACCATGGCCCGCCTCTGGCTTATGGTCATCTCAAAGTCCTGAAGCACTGGTGCCAGGGCAGGGTTGGCCCCTCCCGCCCACTTCAGACGCTGCTCAATGCTGGCCTCTAGGGATGCCAACTTATCCTGAAAAATCCAGAAGATTTTACTGACTAATGTGTGTTTCAAAGTATTTTGGTTTGTAGTATGCTGTGCAAGATGTACATAATTTTAACTTGCTCATGACCAATTTAGCTGTTACATATATACATATATATATATATATATATATATATATATATATATATATATATATATATATATATATATATATATATATATATATATATATAAATATAATTCTGTAATTCCAAAATTTTGCTCCTTTGTTAACCAAATGAAAATGTTCAGTAAGTGTAATAAAAGACAGCACTAACAACGTTTTCAAGTCAATAACAAAGCTAACGCCCCCGAATAAATCAAGAGAGTGGTTGACGATTAAGAAATGGTTTGAAAGTTAGTAATTTTTACATGTACTCAGTCCACACAACCCCCTAAGAATTTCAGTAGTGGACATCTATTCTTAACTACAAAATTGCACATTTTCAAACAAGTTTGATTGTTGACTGCATTATACTGCAAATAATAGCTTGGATTCTGAGATCTTAGTGCCAATGTCACCTGCACTGCTGCAATGGCCGCTTCATCCTGGCTGAGCTTGTACAGCTTCTTCTTCATGTTGCTCAGAATGATGGCGCGAGGCGGAGGGGTCACACTGATGGGCTGGTTCCTAGGCCCAAGAACATCCTCATGTTGCCACTAAGAGAAGCACACAGACACAAACACACAAGTTGGTATAAAACCTACTTACAGCAATACTACAGGAACCAGGTTATCACTATAGGTTGGCTATCAACCATAGACGACTGTAGTCATTAGGAAAAACAAAATAAAAATTAAGTTCTTTACAATAATAATAATTAATTAATTAGATAATTCCCCCTTCACTAAACGTGTTCACAGACATACTTTGCAATTGGAGGACAATAGAAGGACTACAATTGGATTAGTAACCTGTTCAGCTAAGCTTAGCTCTAGTCCAAAACACACCAAAATATCTTCCCAGCATTTTCACAACCATATCAGAGTAAGCTTTTTCTCTCTTGCACACCCATCCACTAATTTAAACACACACACTAACTTACCTGGAACATAGTAATTTGCAACTGGCTTCTCTGCAGGCTGACTTTGGCAGCGTCCAGGCCAGTTTCGAGTCTTCTAAGCAGGTCCAGCTTCTTCCAGGCTGTGTCATAAGAGGAAGCCAGCACGGTGGCACGATTCAGCAGCAGCTGAGACATGCGGCCCCTAGCTAGGCCTTGTTCCACTGCCTTCTTACACAAGTCGTCCAGGGACACCTATAGGAGAGAGCATCCCTCTGCACTTAGTTGTGTACATGGCTTAATTGGTTACTAGTAAGTGATTTGCCCACTGAGGGTAACAGACCTATTTGGGCACGAAAACTATAATATAAGCTTATAGTAGTTATATGCACCTGACGTAGAGTTAGGTGACAAACTTGAAATATACCATAAGATTTAAGTAAGACTGTATAGCGACACTACTTTTTTCAGGTACCACAAAACAAAAACAATTTTTGTTACAGAAACCATTGTTTTCTAAAAATATTAATATTTTATTCAGCATCTAGATGGCACCCCTGTGAAAAGGTATCTTTTAAAGTTGACACTAGCAATTATTGGGCTGTAACGAACTACTTTTCAAACCCTGGCCAACAGAGTAAGTAGTGCAAGCTAAAGGTGTCTTACCTTTCCCTCGGCCCCATAGTCCTTGGCCTCCACCTGGGCAATGACATCTAGCCCTAAGGCTGAAAGGGTGCTGCAGAGGGCAAGGCCAAGTGCCTGGCTTGGTAGTCCCATCAGCATCTGCCGCACAAACTCCGCCGTAAAGGCCTTGATGGGCTGTGTGATCTGCTCTTCGCTCACCACTGCCACACAAGGCGCTGCAGAGCCCCGGTAAACCAGCTTGCCC
Organism: Galaxias olidus; assembly: GCA_026901105.3. Taxonomy (NCBI): domain Eukaryota; kingdom Metazoa; phylum Chordata; class Actinopteri; order Galaxiiformes; family Galaxiidae; genus Galaxias; species Galaxias olidus. The sequence continues at coordinate 129,276 of JAPMUY010006844.1, read as the reverse complement.
AAGCTCACCGGCCCATTGGGGGAGCTTTGGTCCTCAGCTGCAGGGGGGCAGGTACCTGAGGAGATCATTATATATAATGACAATTGATTGCATTTGATTTAGCGCTTTACTAAACACCCAAAGCGTTTTACACTGTATGGGGGGGAGGGGGCTCACTGTTTGATCGTCAATGAAGAGCTTATTAGACTGATTGACATTGCAGGCCTTAGCATTATGACAATAATCAGTCGGTACCGCTAACTTCTACTCCCAAACCAATATGACCCCAATAAACCTCATGAAAGCCGTAGAATAAGCATCATAAAGAATTATCCAATTTGCAAAAAAAATTCTTTGGTTTGATTATTTTCAAGCCCCTGCTGGAAAATGACCAAACCACAGTCCACTGTGGTTTGTGAAAGCTTGGCTCATGCTAGACAGGCACGACCATCTGTGTGAATTCAGTTGAGTTAGTAAACCATGCAGTTACAAAATATCGTACAACACTGTTTTGTCTGCCATAGTAAGTGGGCTTACTCATACCAGAGAGGGTCTGGGCAAAAACGGCACACAGCCTGAAGAAGTCCCTGATGGTCTGCAGCCGCTTGAGGAAGAACACCTCCTCCAAGAGCTGCCGCTGGGCAAGGCTGTCAAACCGGTGCAACTGTGCAGCACGCGCCTCAGAGATCACATCCACCTTCTGCCACGTAGACGGCACCTCCATAGAACTCAGCTGTGGGGGAAGGGACATCGATAAGCACTTTTGACTTGACAGTTCAAAAGAATAATTATGAGTATAAAGTGAACAGTTGCATCATGTAGAACCATATCTGGTGTAGAATGTATTTAATGAAAGATTAAATAGAGAGGGGGAGATACTGAACTGATAAGATGGAGAATCTGGGCAACATGCAAGTGTGTTTTTGTTAAATGCATATAAAAGTGACCAAAACCTTCTCAGTGAGTTGTCCAAAGGCTATCTCCAACTGTGCAAACATGCCATCAAAAGCCACCAACAGCATCTGTCCAGCAGACATTTTGGGTGTTTCCTGTCCTGGGCCTTCGATGCTGCGAGGCTGAATCAGCTCAGAGTACTGGGCTCTCAGCATCCTGCCGGGGAGGAACAAAAAAAGTGTGTTAATTTGTTTACAATTCACCGTATACACTAATATATATATATATATTTTCTGTTTTGATTATCCCTTCAGAGCCGAATGATGTAGGGTCGACGCAATCAATTATTTGTTCATAAAAATTAAAAGGTTTCTTCTGAAGATTTTGTTTTTTGTATAATATAGCTTTCATTTGAGACTGATTTGGTCAATGTATGTTGTTCAGACTTTGACAGATCTACAAATGTTGAGAACATCTAAAGAGGTGATGCAAAAAATGATCCACAGTCTATCTTTTGAGTTTAAAGATGTCGTTACATACAAATGTCGGTCATGTGATTTCTAGTTGAGCCATGACTTCAAAGTTCAGTTATTTCATAAATTTTACAGAATACAAAAAAAATGACACAAAAGAAGCTAGTAATGACAGCTGCACTAGCTAAGATGCTGAAGACTTTGGATGCCATCTACAGGCAACAAGTCCTTCAACTCATGGCTGACCTCTTCACCATGGACACTCACCTGGTGATGTGGAGGCAGTGTGAGTGGGTGTCCTGGTCTAAGCCGATGTGCAGCCCACGGGCCAGCCCTTCTAGGGACATGCCATCTGAGCCCTGCTCCACTAGCTGCTCCAGCTCAGCCAGCATGGCCTCCAGGGTCTGTTCTCCCTTCAACATGCAGCGCAGCGCCTCAGGGTAAATGATCTGACGGAAGTTTGTGTTCAACTCCTAGAGAGGGACAGTAAAACTATAAATACTACATTTTATTTATGCAGTGCTTTTCTGAATCCCAAAGACAATTCACAAGGTACACAGTAAACATGTCAACAATGTTTGAAACATGACAACACAGAGCAACATCAGTTCAAAATAAGTTAAGAAAAAAAACAAGTGGATTAGAATTGCAAACTAGAGGGAGAGTGCGCCATATTTTATGTGAAGCCCTAGAGAATGCACAATCCCCAAAGTTCTTGAGTTTGGATTTGGGAATGGCCCAAGGTCTAAAGTCTATTGGTTGGGTAACAATTTAATCCTTTTTGTCAGCCATCTCCACATATTCTATGGGTCTCAGACCTGTTTATTTACAGAGGAAATGCAGATTTTAAAGCCACGTCATGCTACCTGCAGACATGTGTACACGCCATTGGCCAGCAGCACTGTTTGGGTGGTGTGGGATGGGGAGGGAAGGTCCAGGTCATGAGGCAGAAGCTTGCAGCCCTGGAGCAGCTGGGCCAGGGCACTGACGTTGCCGTTCATGCTACACATCTCCTCCAGGAAGCAGGCGCCGTCTCGTGATGTCAGCTCCACTAGCTGCTCCCCTGCACTGGCCGCCGCGGCTTCCATAACAAGGTTTCGCCTAGAGGGAACATGAAAGAAACTAAGAGACTAGAGCTAAATAGACACTCGAGATGAAAAACTAATGACGGTTTTGCCCTAAATATTCCAGGTGGTATGGAACAATGTGGAGCCAAATGTTTTGTACTTAACATTTTGCAGTTAAAACACATCACAAAGTAGGAGTTAGCGATTGCTTGTTTTTTGCAGAACAGGTTCCAACACACTGCGGCTGCTAGAGAGATGTACTACCAAAAAATAGTCTATTGCTTTAGCTCGCCATTGAAAAATACAGGCACTTTAGTTGCAAAAAAACCCGAAACATTCTGTACTATAAAAAGCTTGGCTGAAGATTTCTGCAGTAGATGGAGTATTAAGAGATTTGCAGTAGTCTACTATGGAGATAACTTTATATATCTTGTAATAGTAAAAGCAACTGTATGTGTCTGTATTCATATCATGGAGGTCAGGACATCTGGCCTTTTGAAACAGTGCAATTTTTTAACAGGCACACAATTCATTTTGCCAGAACTACTTTAGTTTACATCTTTGTGTAAGAACTCCACAATAACTAAACCAACCTTGTGAGTGCGTAGAGGGCTGAGGTAATGATGCCTGCCAGACTGAACGAGCCAGACTCTGCATTCTCTTGCAGGAAGACTCCGATGCAGTGCTCTATCTCTTGCAACTGCTCCTCACACGCTTGCACTGTGGTGCCCTCCACCTTTATGCGTTCAGTTTGGCGCATCACACGGCCATTGATTTCAGCTGCTTGGTGCTGCAGAGCCAGCTCTACACTAGAGAGGAACTGGCAGGTAGCAGGAGGTGGTTGGGGGGCGAATATGAACTCATACCTGGGACAGCAGAGGGGAGGGTGGGCTTAGTAAAAGGTCAAATTATTTTATATATAATTTGATTACTATTTATGTAACATAAGAAAGAAGACGTTAGGATTTAATATTCTACATGAGGGGTAATTCTTGCATTAAGAAAGCAAAAGGAAGACGTCAAAGACAGCTAAATAAATAATCAGAAGACTAAACAGAGAGAAACGTAAAGGTCAGGTTTATACTGTACTGACTGCCTGTAGATGCTCTGGCACTGCTCTGCATTGAGATGGTGCAGCAGCTCCTCCATCCAGGCCTTCCACTGGTGGACCCTGTGGGACAGCAGCGTGGCACGGGGATACAGCAGAGCCACCGTGGCATAGCTGTGAAGTTGCTCCAAGCAGCTGCGCAGGGCCCCTCGACGCTGCTGCAGCAGTGAGCTCATCTCCGCCTCCATGCCTTCGCACTGGCTGATCAGGTGGGCTTGGCCAGCATTCTGCAGGAAGCTGGTAGCTGGTACATAGCTTGGAGGGCCTGGCAGGAGAGACAGTGTGAAGGGCAGTGGAGATTGTTCAGTTTGATTTGGTTACTGTCCGTATTCGTTATTGATGTGCAAAGATGAATGGTCTCATTGTTTTGTTTGGTATTTATAGACATGGGAGTGGTAGTTTGTTTTTTAAAGGTGGGAAGACTGATTGCATAACCTTCTTTGATAGGCTGCTGTGCACAGTGGCTCACCAAGGTCTATAGTAGACTCCCCATGCCCCACACAGTGACTCACCTTGGTCTATAGTAGTATCCCCACAGTGACTCACCTTGGTCTATAGTAGTATCCCCACAGTGACTCACCTAGGTCTATAGTAGTCTCCCCATGCCCCACACAGTGACTCACCTTGGTCTATAGTAGTATCCCCACAGTGACTCACCTAGGTCTATAGTAGTATCCCCACAGTGACTCACCTAGGTCTATAGTAGTCTCCCCATGCCCCACACAGTGACTCACCTAGGTCTATAGTAGTCTCCCCATGCCCCACACAGTGACTCACCTAGGTCTATAGTAGTCTCCCCATGCCCCACACAGTGGCTCACCTAGGTCTATAGTAGTATCCCCACAGTGACTCACCTAGGTCTATAGTAGTCTCCCCATGCCCCACACAGTGACTCACCTAGGTCTATAGTAGTCTCCCCATGCCCACACAGTGACTCACCTAGGTCTATAGTAGTCTCCCCATGCCCCACAGTGACTCACCTAGGTGTATAGTAGTCTCCCCATGCCCCACACAGTGGCTCACCTAGGTCTATAGTAGTCTCCCCATGCCCCACACAGTGGCTCACCTAGGTCTATAGTAGTCTCCCCACAGTGACTCACCTAGGTCTATAGTAGTCTCCCCACAGTGGCTCACCTAGGTCTATAGTAGTCTCCCCACAGTGACTCACCTAGGTCTATAGTAGTCTCCCCATGCCCCACACAGTGGCTCACCTAGGTCTATGGGGCTGCTAATGTCCTGCAGCAGGCTGGCTAGCTGGGTGGCCTCCAGGCTGGAGAAGGCAGCCTGATACTGGCTGATCCAATGTTCCAGGTCCACCAGCTTGCTCTGGATGGCCTCCTGCAACGTCCGCTGGCGAGACTGCAGCTGGGTGTGCTCCGAGTATCTACACAACATAATAAACATGCATGTTACAAGCCTACGCTCCATAGAAAACTAAGGCTGAGGACAGTAACAAAACTATCAAGCAAATAGTGACCCCATGCTCCTCCCCTGCTCTGAAAAATGAGCTTCAGTATAGTTTACTACTGAGAGCTGTTCTAAAGCATGCATGGATATGAGCTTCAAAAGGGAGCCCGTTTAAAAGCATCACAAATCAATACTAGTGTACGCATTTTCATAACATATTTTTTCATACTTTTCAACATCCCACCAATGACTCAAATTTGTTCTGTGCAGCAAGAGATCTCTATTTTAAAAGGACGCAATAAACATGAGCTACATAGCAATAACCAAACTAACTCATAACTACTCAAATCAAAAAAGGGGATCAGGCATGGCATGAAATATGTGCTGAAATGAGCTACAGCACATTTTCATTGACCCCCCCAACCAATCTTCCGACAACGTTTAACCTGCTTACCTCTGCTCCAGGGTGAGGATGGGGTGGCTGGTCCTGTTGTCTGCCCCCTCCAGGTAGGCGCTCTCTTCCATCAGCTTAGCCTGCAGCTTATCCCCTTTGGACAGCAGCTCCTGTAAGGACAGGTACTCCTCCACTGCCCCCTCTATCTGAGGCAGCACAGCTAGCATCTCTTCACAGTTCTTGAACCAGTTCACCTGCAGAGATAACAGGATGATAACACGATGATAACACGATGATAACACGATGATAACACGATGATAGCACGATGATAGCACGATGATAGCACGATGATAACACGACGATAACATGATAACACGATGATAACACGATGATAGCACGATGATAACACGACGATAACATGATAACACGATGATAGCACGATGATAACACGATGATAGCACGATGATAACACGACGATAGCACGATGATAACATGATAACATGATGATAACACGATGATAACACGATGATAACACGATGATAACATGATGATAACATGGGGGAATGAGTGGAATTACTAATTCAGTAACACCTGAAATGTGTCACTTGATTAAAATATCTGTTAAAATGTTTGATACAATGTATTAATTTTCTTTGGCAAGAAAGCACACTTACCCTAGTTGATTAAACAAAACTCTAGGTGTCAATAGAAAAAATACATTTAGGCAAGGGAACTGCACCTTGATCTCAGCCACGCGAGAGGAAAAAAGTGAACGAGTGATGTCCCGCTCCATCTCTCTTTTACTCTTCTTGCTCTCTGCCTGCTGGCCCCCTCCACCGTACACGGCACCAGCAAAGCCCACCTCGCCCCCAGCGGTCCAGTCCACCAGGGGGTCATACACAAAGGCCTCGAGCAGGGTCAGCAGAGTCTCCCTGCCCCGCCGCATCATCTGCACCACCTGGCCCCACCCACAACATGAGTTGGTAACGTTTCCATGAGGACAACATGTTGGCTATTGACAGAATGATTTGGAGTAAATAAATAAGTGACTGACCTGCTCACAGGAGAGTCTGAAGATTCCCTCCACCCCAGTGACTCCCAGTGCAGTCTCAATGTTGTGGGTCATTCGGAAGGGTACTTTCTCTGGGACACGAAGGCTCTTTCCTGGAAAACAAAAATTGGTGTTGGTTTTCTGAAGTACAGTAAACTCGTGATGAAGCCATTAAAACGCTTGGTTAACATACATAATACAGATTGTCCAATTTAACATAGGGCTTAAGCCTAAACCAAGCTGATCTATTGGTGAAAATCACAAAATAAAATCACAACTGCAGAATATAAATTTGCTAAATCAGTAATGAATGCCTTGGCATGGCAGATGTCTCTGTTCCAGGCACTCACCTTTCTCAAAGCACACATTGTAGTCTATGTGCACCACCTCGCCTGTTGTCATGTCAATCAATACATTGTCCAAGTGACGGTCACCAAGGCCGATGATGTAGCCCACCATTGACATAACAGCAGTTGATCTGGCATACGACTGTCGGTAAAAAAAATTACGAGATGACACATAAAAGTAAATCAAGTTTTCAATGTAGTAAATTAGACGTAAAAACTAAATTAATGAATGAATACTTGAATCATATTGAATAGCAAAATCTGATTCGACTGACAAAATTCTCAGTTGGGTACAGACTTAAAAAAAAAAAGTCAGAGCCCACCACATGTTCTATGGCCATAGCCAGCCACTGACCCAGGGGCTCACCTGAGTTCTCTATGGCCATAGTAACCCTCTACCCAAGGGGCTCACCTGAGTTCTCTATGGCCATAGTAACCCACTACCCAAGGGGCACACCTGAGTTCTCTATGGCCGTAGCCACACACTGACCCAGGGGCACACCTGAGTTCTCTGTGGCCGTAGCCTCCCACTGACCCAGGGGCTCACCTGAGTTACCCTCCACCACTCGCTCGGCGTGGTGCAGAAGCACCACAGCTCCTTGGCAAGTAGGTTAGGGGGTGTGACCTCCATCAGCTCCTTCAGCACTTCCTTCATCACGCTAAGCGGCCAGTCACGACGCGATACATCCAGACTGAGCCCTACAGCCTTCAGGGCTGGCCCAATCTTGCTATAGTAGAGTTCACTGGGCCGGGGCACCAAAGGCATGGATTGGGGCTGCTGTTGCTGGGCTAAGTCTTGGGCCTGGAGGGAGAGATAGAGGAAATGTGTTAGAGACAGGAAAAAAATTAAACCTCATTTTTTTTTTGAAATGATTGAAAACATTCACTATAAAAAGATTCATACAATGTATTTTATGCTGTGCTCACGAGTGTTAATTTTATTTCCAGATGCAAACAAAAGATATTTTCAACACAAGTTACTCAAACAAAATTAATGTATAAATAAAATGTTTAAATGCATTTACCACGTTCATCTTAAAACATTAAAATCATGTAGGTGCTTGTATTAAAGAGACCAGTCAGAGTTTAATTTACGTAGGCATTTCTTTGTCACGAAAATTCTTTTAGTATCCTCTTTTAGGATTCCTAGCTGGCCAATTTAAGCGGTTAAAACTTGGTTCCTGCTGTTTGGTCCCCAAAACTTAATTTAGACCCTGGTTCCTGTGGTTGAAACGCAGTGAGCACCTGGAAAGGTTTCTAGTTTCTGGGTAAAGGGCCATTAGAATAGTCCAGCTTTTCCTTTTGAACCATTCCTGGGTGCTTTTCCTAATACAAGTGGCAACAACGTCTTCAGATCGCTTTACCTTTTGTGACTGCTGCACTGCTTCTCTCTGCTGCCAGCGCTTGTAGAGGCCAAACAGTGGAGTGGCTCCATCCACCCACTGGATGAGGCCTGAGCGCGTGCCCAGCGGTGTGACAGAGTAGTGACGGGCGTGGAAGCGTGGCTGCTCTTGCTGGTTAACCTTTGTGAACATGGTGTTGACAATAGACAAAAACTGCATGATCCGTTCATCCAAGTGGAGGTCCTCCAGACCTAAGATAAATAAATGGAGCAGAGCGATAAAAAGTAACAGACCGAACAAAAGAAAAGTAGCATGACGTTCGTTCCACCCTCTAATTAATACCACAATAATGTTTTGCCATCTGCTCAAAAGCGTATTCTTGAGTTTGCAGGGCAAAATATGTGATCCAGAAAATAAAATGACACGAGAACTTTATTAGACATGTTGTATTTGACACACCCAAATATGGTGGGGGGTGGGGTTATTTTTATATTCATTACTGTCATTTTCCTATTGTTAAAAAAATAACAGCTCTCCCTCATAACGTCTTACGCGAACATGAGCACTTATCTTAATTCTAGGGATATACCTGAATATACAGCTAGTATTGCCATTACCTTTTAATTCACAAACTTGCCAATCTATATTGCTCTGAAAATACATTTGATGTTCTATTGTTACAATTCTATTATTACAATTCTGTTATGATTCTGTTGCTACTATTCTATTATTTCTATTCTGTTCTTTTATTTCTACTCTGCCCTCATACAGATTCTTCCCATTACGTTGCTTAAACTCAAGTATGTTGGAAGATGGTTTCATCTGAGCCATGTTCCCACCACTTTACATTCCTACTCAAAGTTACGCTCTTGCACACTTGGCGGAGAAGTCTGGAGATGTGGAAGCATGTGCATCTCTCCTGGTAACTTCAGCTTTACTAAAGTTACTTAACCTTATTGGCAGGTCTGATAGGGGATGCTGATTGGTCAGATAGAATCAAACGTTTGTGGAGGATTAGTCAATTTGACATGCAAACACCACATCCGTAACGATGGCACTGACCTTACCTTTAAAAAGGTAGGGGTAGTTGTGTCCGTCAGAGCCCAGAAAGTGTAGCTTCTTGGGTTTGGTCTTGGTCGGCAGTATGGTGATGGTGTTGCCTACACTCTGGATGGTGACGGCATCAGTGGCCGACACCTCACCAGGCAGTGCCATCTCGGTGGTGGCCATGGAGGCCAGGCGCGGACTGATCTCGTTCAGACGCAGCAGGTAGCTGGCACGTTTCTGGGCACGCTGTTGGAGACTTAGCATGATCTAGAGGAAAGAGAAAAAGGTTACAGAAAAGGGCAATAGAGTGGTTGATAAAAAACATACAACTCTAAAGTAGCTATTAACTCTAAATGGACACACTTGTTTGAAAGGGGCCCAGCTGCTTGAAGGGTTAGCAGGGTTGTGGGGGCACTGGAGTTTCTCCAGGGCCGAGGTGATGCCCTCTCCATAGCTTTGCTGGAACCAGGTTTCGTGGGGTGTCTCAGCAGGTGCCGCTGTGATACTGCGCACGTGGTCTAAGGCAAACACAACAGGCCGCATCAGGGCCAAGTGCTTCTCGCGCATGATGGCTATTTTCTCCTCTCTGTGGGAGGGGGAGATTTCAGGTTAGGTGGCTCAGGATAAAACCAAATCAAATGCATAGCACATTTCATACAAATAGGTAAGCATAAACAAACAAGGAAGAAAATAAACAAAATAAGAGAAATTAAATTGCTAAGAAGGAACATTTCAGCCAAATGCAATCGAGAAGATATGTTTTTAATATGGATTTAAAAGTAGTTAGGCTTTGAGCGAGTCTTAAATTTTCAGGAAGTTGGTTCAAACTATTTGTTGCATAGTAGCTAAACGCTGCTTCAATTTATTTAGTTTTTTTATATAACATTTTGTATTTTATTGTAGGTGAGCAACAGTATTTAAAAAAAAATGTATCTGACACACGGGGAGCCAGTGCACCGATTTGAGAATGTTCATATTTTTTGGTCTTTGTTAAAAAGCAAACAGAAAAAGAAAATTATGACACGTTCAGTCATTGACTTGCTCAATGCAGTGACACAGGGATTCTATTGCCCGGTGGTCATTTGGTTAAAAAGCGATGTATATTCCAGCTGTCGTCTGCATAACTGCGGTAGGCGATAGTCATTTCTCAAAATTCGACCAAGGGGGAGCATGTAAAGGTTGAATAGAGAAGGCCCCAAAATGTACCCCTGGGGTACTCTATATGTCATATTAGTTAGCGCAGATACATAGTTGCGAATGGACCCAAAGTAGTTCTAGTTTTTTAGATACAACTTAAACCAGATTTCACCCACTTTTCCAATCTTACTAGAAGTATTTTATGGTCAACAGTATCATTATTTTTATAGATTTTGTGACGAACATGAAGTTGTGTTATTCGTCATTTGCGTTCTGCTTTATGGCATTATTTTTTCTGGACCTTTACAGAAGCTGCATTTCTCCATCTTTATTGAGTATTAGATACGCTTTGAATTTCAGGGATAATTTGAACATCAAAGAATATACAAGAATGGTCTGACAAGGCCGAATAAAAACACATGAATATAAAAAATAGAGACCTTTCGTCATAACCAGGTCTAAAGTGTGCTACCGACTGAGTGGGGGCCTTTCACGTGCTGAGACAGTTCAAAGGTGTCAGAGCTCTGAGAGAATGAATATCACCGAAATCCTACGTGCAGTACACGCTGATAGCTGTTTTCTAAATCCCCAGGGCTGCATTAGCATGCACTTTATCAACTGTTCTTGCAACTGGCTGATGAGACTACAAACATACTTCTATGCACATTGCTGTGAGACTCACTTGCGTAGAGTGTTGTTGTTTTGCACTCTCTTGACCTCATCCTCAAGCTGCTGGATCCTGCGCAGGACATGCATGTGTTGCTGTTGCAGTACGCCCAGCCACAGCTCATCCCACAGGACAGTCACCCGACGCAGCTCCCCCACCAGAATCTGGACCTTCAATGAATACCGTCAGTGTTGACGAGATTAGAATAACTGAGGAACTGTAGAATATACACAACTAAAATACGACACAAATAATTAAAAAAATATTTCTCAATAATGATTTAATTGATTGAGCCCATTTGGCAGACCTGCAGAACCATTGTAGGGTTGGCAGAGGACAGGGTCTCTACTATTTTGCTGTAGCAGTCTTGCATCATGGCCTGGTCCTGGTTGTACAGTGCATCATCCCCACGTGACCCCCCACTCTCTTGAGAGACCGGCTCGCTTCCCATTTGTTCCTCCCCTTCACTGCACAGGACCTCCCCCGGCATGTCATCCAGGAAGGTGGGAAGGGCCGATGGTAGCTTGTTACCTTGTAGATAGTGATGAAAAATGTATGGGTTTGTTCCCACTGAAAGGCACTGGCGCTTTACAAACAGTGAAATTAAAAATGTCTTTGTTGTCTTACAAATGGTGCGATACATTTTTTGTAAAAGGAGTTAACATTAAAATGTTGGCAAATTATTACAAAAAGTAAGAGAAATAGCTGAGTCTGAATATCTTTACACCATGTGCAAGACATTTTTGTACCTGCATTTTGAGCCTCGCCTCCCAGAGAGAGTGAGCCCACGATGGCAGGGTAAAGGATGAGGTGGGGTGAGTCCTGTGCTACTCTACACAGCAGGCTGCAGATGCTTTGTCTGATGTAGGCCTCTGGGTGGTTTAGACGTGAAAACAACTGAGGGATGATGCCTGGAGAAAGAAAGATAGGTAAATAGTTCAGCGAAAGAAAAAAGCAAGTGTGTTTAATTCACAGCATTTTTCTGAAGTCGGAAGTTTTTAATTTCAAAAGAAGACAATTGACAGCAGAAATGAACGCTGTTGCTTATCAAATCACTACCCATGCAGGCATGCTTAGTTTGGGGCACTACATACCCCTCCATGGTGCGGTGGGGGTGGAAGCAAGGCCAATTTCTAGCTCCTCCCTCAGTTCGGCAGCATGCTTTACCAACAAGCGGAGTAGGCGCAGTGTTGCCATGACAATCACATCATCATTACTCTGCTTGCTGTTCTGATTCGAAAGCAGCAGTATTGGGTCATCATCAACAGGTAACTATCAAATTATAAATAAGAAAACGGAAGGAAAGACACAATTAGATAAAAAGATGTCTCTCTTCATCATAGATAACAGCCATCAGGGTCATGAAAAATCCTGTTAAAAACTCTTGGTTTGCGAATATACTGGTGTCGAGAGCAAAACTTTCGGTTGCGTGACCAAAAGTTGAAAAACAGCCTAAACTTATCTGAACTTATAGATAGAACTTATCTATAGTAGATAACTGTGATGAAAAAGGTTTTGTGACAATGGACTATCAGAGGCGTAGATAGACAGATATAGGCATATATGTCTGATTCAGCCAAATTAAAGCCCGCGACAATAAATTATCAATTACATTTGGGCTGGTAAATATAATGGCAGTTAATATATGTAACTATTTGTATGCTGAGCATTTTCGTTGTATTTTTTGAGCAGCCTGTTCAATTTGATAATGATTGTGCAGGTGGATGGGAGATATTTTGATAAGTGGTTATCAAGTTAAATGCCAAAAGGATAATGCCAAAACTTAGTTGTGGACCGCAGAAGTAAAGTTGAGTTGCCTTATAAAATGTTAATGCCTCACCTGTCCAGCGTTGAGTTTGAGGAAGGTGAAGTAGGACCTGCATGAGACCCGGTAGAGGCTGAAGATGCGCTCCACCACTCTGCGCCAAACAAAGATCAGACCATCTGTAACAGCACCACCCAACTCTGCCAACCAGGGGCAAGAGGCCAGGAGCTGACGTCCAATCACATCCACTATGTCATCCTCATCATCCTCCTGCTGTAAGACTAGATCCTCATCCTGGAGTTCACAACCAACAAGGAGGAAAAAGAGATCCTGAGTTTGGAGAAAGCTGTACCAGGAGGAAGGAGGGAGCTGATATTATATTAGAGGCATTATCATAGCTAATGGGTACGTCTCATGAATATACACCTGTAGTCTCACACAAAGTCCTTCCAGCACCAAGCAAAGCCACTGAGCAATAAGATAAAGCGTTCAGCTACCTGTATACCAGCAGGCCGACACATGGCCTGTCCCAGGATACTGGAGATGGTGCCTTTGTCCTCCTCAGTGGTGCCAACTGGCAGCAGGTCCTCAATCTCTTTCTTCTCACTAGGGAGGAGGGGAACACCTTCCCCTTGGCTAGAAAGGTAAACATGAGTAAACAAATAATTGTCAATGTATTTATTGCAATAATCTCTTTATTCAACATACTAATGTTGAACATAACAAACACAAAACTAGAGTATGCTGGAATAAAAAAAAAAACTAGGTAGGTGGAATGACCAACATTGACCACAAAAAGGAAGTGTGTGAAACAGACCAAACTGACCTGGCATTGTCCACCACCTTCCTGCCCCAGCGGTAGGCCCAGCTGGCCAGGGCTGCCCAGGACTTGGCCAGCTCCGGAGCCTGGCTGGTACACAACTGGTAGAGCTGACCCAGAACAAAGTCAGCCTCTCCAACACCGACACTAACTGTAGATAAACAAGAAAACCAAGATAAAGATTAAACATAAGCTCCTAGTCTGAGCCTCAACTTCTTATACCCACCTCCACAAAGACAACCTGGGTCTGACACAGATCAGTAACACGACTCCGACCTGCGTTGGACTCCATTCACTTCGGTACCTATTGTACTTATTGTCAATCTGTTTAACTTTACGTTGTAACATACATTTATGTTTGTCCTTTTGTGTGGCCCCCTTTGGATGTTGTAAATACGTCAATGGCCGTTCATAGAACAAAGGTTCCCACCCCTGCCTTATGCCCCTTTCACACCGGACCATTCTCAGGCCGACCGTTTCACTCCAATAGTCGACCTGGGTCATACCCGAAAGGGCTACTCGAGTTATGATCAAGAAACCTCCTTGGTTCAGGATGTTGTGCAAAAATAATGCAACAAGAAGCAACAATGTCAGGCATCAGACCCATGCTTAATGACCTCGGTAAGCTGGGTTGTCTGTGTGAAAGGGGAATTAGTGAGGAACCCATACCAGTGGTCTCTGCTGTGATGCGAGGCATGCCCTGGTCCTCCAGAGGGATCTCCAGCAGGGCGCTGATGCTCTGGCTCAGAGGGGAGACGCTGCTTACAGGAGTGGTTGTTGATCTCTTCACCACCTGGAAACGGTTTAACAATACAGATTACTATAATGTAACTTAGATACATACATTCTTGTTTTATAGGTTTTAATATCAATTATTTGTAATGTTAAATAAAGACACCCTACAGTAGCTTGCTCTAAAAAGATGAAAGCTAAGCCTAATAGACAGCTTTGAGAGAGCAAGTGCATGAGTAATAACTGCTGTCTTCCCCTCCCATCTGTTCACACCAGTCCTGTGCTGCACGTGATGCATATTTAACACTTTAGCAGATAGAACATTGATGCATATTTAACACTTTAGCAGATAGAACCTTGATGCATATTTAACACTTTAGCAGATAGAACCTTGATGCATATTTAACACTTTAGCAGATAGAACCTTGATGCATAGGCGGTACGGCTGATCTGAGTATAGAATGGGGCTGATGATTTGAAACAAAGGCAAGAAAATAATAAGGGAGTGTTTGCCAACCTGTTTGAGCTGAGGAGTAAGGTCCTTCCAGTCAGCCAGCAGCCACTTGCACAGCGTCAGGATAGATCGGCAAGTAGCTTGTTCACATTTGCCCAAACTGCAGTAGGACAGTGCACATGAACTTAACATCTCCATGGCTGCCATGGACTGTCCTGATGGCAGAAAGACAGAAAGGCAGAATACATATAAAACATACATACAAAATACATATAAAACATACATACAAAATATGTGACAAAAATACATGAGCTATTCAAACAACTCATCACCTGCAATGCACAGCACTTTGGCTTTCTCAATCTGCAATTCGGGCCCCCACTTCTCAGCCATAGCTTCATGCAGCGTTAGATTTTGGAAAGCGCAGGTCAAATCCGCAGACGTCTCGTCTGGCTTGTCCGTCTTGCAGTATTGGCCCAGCAGGCGTGTCGCCAGGGCGATGTTGCCCCGTTTCCGAGCAAACTTAACAGCAGTGAGAGACAGCTCAATCAGGTGAGCCTCCACTGAGCTGGATGAACCTGGGGACGGACAACAAGTGGAGAGTTGAGAAAAATAAAAGATTTGCACACATGCACACAGGTAGAGGAGCCAATACAACACATGTGAATTTTGATTTGTCAATGTGTACTAAATCCACATACAGATAGGCATGCATTACCTTTGAGCTTAAGAAGCAGCTGCCTCTGGAAGACAGTGTAGCGGAGGGCGTGGAGCCAGGGTTGGATGTCCCGCTGCTTACAGGAGTTCAGAGCCTCACTGTACAGAGGGATGAGACAGTCCTACAAACAGAAGAGACAGAGAGGGTTGAAATGTGCAAAGTATTTCAATGACCGTGGGGGTCTGCAAGTCTTTGGTAGTATAGATTCTTTAGTTTGAATTGAATGAAATGACCCGTTTATAGTGTGTGTTTGTGTCTAGTTAATGTGTAATTAAATGTTTAGCTATTATTAATAGGTCTCTATTCCAAATGATGAGAAAAATCACAATGGGACCAATTGTTTAAATACACCTAAAGCGTGTGTACCTCGTGTCCAGTGACTGTGTTCTCCAGGGCCGAGGCACAGTGCAGCTGCAGGGTGGGCAGAGTGGGCAGGGCATCAGACAGCATGAGCATGGAGAGACGGAGCGGGCCCAGGGAGATACGGCCTGTCTGCTTAAGGTAGCGAATCAGCGTGCTGCGAAGTTTTAAGTTGGTATCATATCAAGTTTCTGTGTCACTTTAGAAAGGACAGCAAATGATGGAAGACTTTTTTATCAGTAAGGATACAAAATATACGTTTTCCAAATTTTGCCATCCATAAAGATGTAGCACAGATGCAACAAGTAGCTGAGCATAACTTTACTAAAGCAATGAGATCCATCAGTCGAGTTTTTATTTAGCCTTTTTACACATCGTGCCATGTCATTATTTAGAAAGAATCGATAACGTCGTAAAATCAATCAAACTTAACCTCAGCTATGTCATAGAAAAACCCGCAATGCCCAAAGCCACAATGGGTGAGACTTTGAACCTAGAATAAAAACTTGAATGCTTTCATTATCAAATTAAAGTAATGATATCATGGTTCCACAATCATTAGAAAAAGAGTGATGGTGTATTCTGTTCTAGTAAATGGCATGTGTGATACATGCCTTAACTGGTTATGCTCTTATTTGATAACCACCATATTTTGGGTAATCATTATATATCGATTAAATGATTGTAATGCAGTGGGAATGCCTTCAGTATGTTGTAGGCATAAGCCTTTACATAGTTAGTGCTCGTAGATTTTGCTATTATTAAACATTATTTCTACAGGCTTCATCCTCCTGCTGATGTCACTGGTTTTCCTAGTGTATTGTTTCAGCTTGCAGGGGTATGTTAAGACATCGAGTCAATAGCAATTTTCCTCCACAAGAAGATCCACCTGTACAGCTTAGTTGAAACCATGGCTTTCAAAACATGAATGTACTGGAACCACCAATTTGTACACCCTGTGAACCCTACACAGGATGACTTACCCTGTGAACCCTACACAGGATGACTGACCCTGGGAATCCTACACAGGATGACTTACCCTGGGAATCCTACACAGGATGACTTACCATGTGAATCCTATACAGGATGACTTACCATGTGAATCCTATACAGGATGACTTGCAAAGTTTAGTTATAAGGCAAGCTTGTCACTTACTCTGTCGTGGGTGTGGCTTTCTGCTCCTGTTGGTTATTTGCTGTGATCATAGCGCCAACAGCGCTGCGTAAGAGCTGCACCTCGATGGCTTTCTGCAGTTCTGAGGGATCAGGGCTCAGCACAGCGGGCAGGAGTCTCTTCAGGTCTGGGGAAACACACACACTTAGAAGGACACAAGACATAAGCAGACATTTGCTCATGTTAAATCCTAAGTTTGTCATACCCAGTTTCTCCCTGGAAGTGCAATTGAGAGGCCCATAGTCTTCGCCAGGCAAAAGCTTTAGCTGCGCTCTGCATTCAGGGAAGTCTCCGTCCTGGAAGGAGCTCAGCGCACGGATGTAGTTAAAGTCGGCCTTCAGGTGCACATTGGGCGGGTTGCTGGAGTTCTTCTTTAGGGCGTGGATGCTTGCCTGCCACTCTTGCACAGACGCCCAATCGCAGAGTGCCACATAGCACTGACAGGCTTTATTAGCCAAGAAGTTCACAACTTCGTTGGAACACTCGCTGGACTTAAGCAACGTTTTCCGGCTGTCACCTGGAAAGGGAGTGGAGGATAATCTTCAGAAATGTGTCATTGTTCTACTAATAAGTCAGTACTCGAAAAATCGTATATCTGCTGCATAAAACAGTACCATCGTATCCTTATTTTGTATTTTCAGGTCACAAAAAGGATTATACAATAACAAACTATTACATAATACATGCTATACTTTGCTTTCTAAATGAACCACCAGGAGCTGAGTGTACTGACCATTGCCTTTGTGTTTAGGGCTGTCAGTGGTGCTGTTGCTTGAAGCAGTGTTTGTGAGCAGGGAGCAGTCAAACCCTTTGACGGAACAATCCATGCCTGTGACTGCTAACAGCTGATCTTGGTACTCCAGGGCTGCCTTTTCAAACCTACAGAACAAACAATAATTGTGTCGAAACATATAACTAATTATTACATGACATACTTCCTCAATGTTACATGCGATGTTTTTGATGTTCAGCATTTCCAAATGTTACATTACATTGTACTCCAACCAGGGCGGAAAATTAGCACACATCATAAAAAATTGTGTATTGCAAAGTTTAAACATTTTCTATTGAAACATTAACTAATTTGGTTCAACTGGTTCATGTTTCAATAGAAAAGGTTTAAACTTTGC
Source organism: Galaxias olidus (assembly GCA_026901105.3). Lineage (NCBI taxonomy): Eukaryota > Metazoa > Chordata > Actinopteri > Galaxiiformes > Galaxiidae > Galaxias > Galaxias olidus. Next base: position 111,209 of record JAPMUY010006844.1, on the reverse strand, counting down.
AATACACAATTTTTTATGATGTGTGCTGATTTAACTTCTTTTTGATTCAACAAAAAAACTGCTTTAAGACAAATCTGGTCACTGGTGGAAACATATGTTCAAGCTCTATACAATAGCTCTAAGCCCCATGGCTTAGGTAGGCGGAACAGCCATGAGCCAGACAATCAATCAATCAAATCAATGCAGCGTCCTTCTTCAGACTACGGTTATTGGCGCCAGCTAATATGGGTTTGGTCGGCAAGCATAGCTGATGATCAATGTCCACATGCAGCAAATAATCGCTTATCAAATTGGCAATCTTCTTCAAATTCCTCGCTGGCAGTTGTGTCGATAAGGTAAACCACAGGCTGTCACAGGTCTTTGCAGTATTACAAAATGTATCTCAGCTTTCAGGCACACTGTGGCAGGAACTGTTTGAGGCCATATGAGACCCCTTTATGACTTTTGAAAAACAATACCCTGTTTATCTAGAAACCCACCATGAGGTTGGCCAAATGATAAAGGCAAAGTGAAATGTTTGAGGCACAGATTATGGAGGGAGTTAAGGATTCAAAAACTAAAGTCGGCAAGGACTTTTCTATTAATTCCAAGGTATTCAAATTATTAATTTAATAATGTAGACATACATACATTACATTTCATTTCATTTGATTATTCTGGAAACAGAGATCCTTACCGTCCCTCTGCCTGAAGGGCCACGGAGCCTACCCAAGCCAGACTCTTGCCAGTGTTAGAAAGGATCCAGGCAGCAAGCCCCTGGATAGCCTCAGGGCAGCCCAGCTCACACAAAGCTTCCACCAGCATCATAAGAGGTACCTCCAGCTCTGGACCCTACGAGACAGACACAAGGAGGTATGAACTTTCACGTGTAACAAGAAAGGTCCTGCTATGCTAACTTTAAACGGTTGCTAATTGGCAGCAACTTGAATAAATTAATTATTTTTTTATGTTGACTGCAGAAAACTAAAATATTGTTGTGTAGAACAGAGGTTTTACATACATTGTTTAACATGGCTTTAGAAATTGGCCTAGTCTGTGTGCCCAACCCAGTGTAATAAACCAGTTGACCACGTGAGGTAAGGTGAGTACCTGGGTCCCACTGCTCTTGATTTCTGCGAGCAGGTCGAAGCCGTGCCGCACTGTAACAGCTGGCTGGCCAGACAGGAGCCCCACTCTCATCAGTGCCAGGCGAATTCGCGTCAGCCAATCCTGACAGGTCTGGCGGTTGGTGTAAAAAAATGTCCTGATGCCCTGAGAAATTAAAAGGTACGATAAAATGTGTGAAATGGTCAATTAAAGAATAAAGATCATCTCACAATAATCATTCATTAGTGGGCCACATAAATCAAATATAGGCAAATCTCCAGCACGCTGAGCATTTGATCGTGCCAAATGATTATTGATTATTGTATGGCAATTTAATAATATTTCACATTGATATTAAAATCAGCTGGGCTGCCCTTGTTTACTTTCATTGCTCAGGTTGTGGCCAGCTAGCTTGCACCTCAAAGCACACCAACCCAAACGGACGAGAAGGAGCTAGATGAGGATTAGCTATTTCAGGCGGTCTTCTGATAAAAGATGTATTGTGTTCACTTTTGTCAAAAGCAGGGGAGGCACCACACCAAATGGGCCGCTATAACCGGTGTTACCTTTGGGGGTGTGTGTGTGTTTTGGTAGCTACCTTTGGGGGTGTGTGTGTTTGGGTAGCTACCTTTGGGGGTGTGTGTTTGGGGGGGTGTGTGTTTGGGTAGCTACCTTTGTGGGTGTGTGTTTTTGGGTAGCGACCTGTGTGTGTGTGGGGGGGGGGGGGGGGGTGTGTGTGTTTAGCTACCTTTGGGGGTGTGTGTGTGTGTGTGTGTGTGTGTGTGTGTGTGTGTGTGTGTGTGTGTGTGTGTGTGTGTGTGTGTGTGTGTGTGTGTGTGTGTGTGTGTGTGTGTGTGTTGGGGGTGGATTCGGGTGTGGGGTGTGTGTGTGTGTGTGTGTGTGTGTGTGTGTGTGTGTGTGTGTGTGTGTTTTGGTAAGTGTGTGTGTGTGTGTGTGTGTGTGTGTGTGTGTGTGTGTGTGCGTGCGTGTGCGTGTGCGTGTGTGTGTGTGTGTGTGTGTGTGTTTTGGGATGGGGGAGTGTGTATATGTGTATGTGTGTGTGTGTGGGTGTGTGTGTGTGTGTGTCTGTGTGTGTGTGTGTGTGTGTGTGTGTTTTGGTAGCTACCTTTGGGGGTGTGTGTGTGTGTGTGTGTGTGTGTTTTGGTAGCTACCTTTGGGGGTGTGTGTGTTTCGGTAGCTACCTTTGGGGGGGGGGGGGGGGGGTGTTTTGGTAGCTACCTTTGGGGGGGGGGGGGGTAATTTCGGTAGCTACCTTTGGGGGGGGGGGGTTTTGGTAGCTACCTTTGGGGGTGCTGTGAGCGCATTAGCACAGCCCTCATAGGCGTTGTACATTAGCTTCTCCAAGTTTTCCAGGTATTGCAACAGCAGCGCCAGTCTCAGCTGATTAACATGGTGGCCATCGTCTGTTTCACCGGCACTCCACTGACCCAACTCCTGTTCTGGGTTCAGGCTGTGGGCCGCCAGGCTGCGGATCATGCCTGGAGAATTGACAGAGATCAAGAACATTTCAAACCGTTACGAATAGGGATGGGCACGACTAGTCGACCACTTGTGAGAGGAGGTGCTCAACGACAATGAAAATGCAAGTTGACAAGGCAAAACGCTAAGCTGAGCTCAGTATTTTCAACTTGTTTTTGAATTGTTGAATAAAACTGCCCTTGATACAATAAGCTGTTGTGTTTCATTTAATTTGTTTCTCTATTTAATTTGCTCCTTCTTGACAGTTAGATTTTGAAGTAGACCAGCGTAACGTGCGCGTTGGAGCTCAAACTAGTGCTACACAGCCCACTGGCACTTCCCTGTACTCTGAGATTATATCATACATGTATGAGTGTTTACAATACAGATCTCTGATTTAATTAGTTAAATGTTATGGATTGTTCAATACATTTGTTAGTGTTACAAGCATTATAGCAACTAAATAAGGGCAATCACTAAACAGCAACTTCCCAAGAAAGGCCCAGAACAGCACAGAAAAGACCACTGTGACAAGGCCCTTACCCTCAATTGTTTGGAAGGTGTCCTGCGCCCTCCCTAGCGGTGTACGGAGTTTTGACAGAACAGTGAACTGTGCCGCCTCCCACACAGCCCACTGCCATAGCACTGCCTCGGTCTTTAGCAGGGAGCCAGGCAAAGACATGCTACCACAGCCATCCAACGATCCGTCACGGAAACCGCCACTGTCCCGCTTGTCTAGACGCTGGCAACTGTGGTAGAGACGCTCCAGCCATGGCTCCTTACTGTGAATAGAAACACACAAACAAAATAACAATATATGAGGTTCAACAGCTAAGGCAAGTCATCAAATTCATAAGGTTAGGCAAGAGGGTCCTTGAAAAGTATTACAGTAAGCAGTACTGTGGGGTAGGATTCATTTTGCATACACACACACACAAAACCAGGGGTGCCCTACCCTCCGCGGTGCAAGGCCCCATACAGGATGAAGCTGATGAGGTCGCTGAAGTCCTGGGGATGGAAGGTGCTGCTTGGTGCTCGGCTCATGTGGCGACGGATCGCCAAGGAGATCTCTCCAATCTCTGGATGGCTGTGGTTACTGTCAGGGCACAACAAATCTCAATCTACTAAACGCCAGAAGATGTGGAAGTCATTTTAAAAAGAGCATCCTGATAATTAAATGTTTACCAATGAGCAGTCTGAAACTTGCTAATTGGCTAAAGATTCAAGTCCATAGGGTTGCCTGTGCTTGGTAAAGCAAAACACCTTTGTTTTAACGTTTTCTATAACAGTTGCAGCGACTCAACGGTTGTGACTGATGTACGGCAAAAATGGCCTCACTGCTAATAATTATGTGTGCGTGTTAATGTATCAGGGTTCAATAGACATATTTGGTTTATTTTTAGTGAAGAAAAAGGGTAAAAGTAAGACAAGACGGCCTGTGATTGTCTGACCTGAGAGCGATGTCCAAGGGAATTGCCAGGAGCAATTTTCCGTAGGCTTGCCTCACCCTCACCGCGGAGTGAACAAGTTGCACTCGACACACATCCACACACCTGAAGTCGGGCAAAGCAACAGTTTTTAAAAAGGTTTATAGGCCAGTTCTACTAGCAACAAATGTGTGCATGTGATGTGTGAGTGCATGCAAGTCTTCACCTCTGCAGCAGCTCTGTAGATAGAGATGAGGAAAGGACCTGGATGCTATTGTAAGTCTGAAGAGAGACCCCAGGGTCTTCGTTCAGGGCTGTAAAGAATGTAAAATTTGCATTTATTGAAGAGTCTCTCCCAAATGCATATACATTTGTGTCCGAAAATATTGGCACACTTACATTTATTTCAAAGAACACAATTAATTCCAGAAAATTGTCAAATTAAAACATTTTGGAATCTACATATGTATTTATTTGGCTTGCAGAGGAATAAAATCAAAAAGCTGAAAAGAGAACTGCATCCTAGATTACTCCACACAGAAATCCTAAAATGGCCTTGACACTATTATTGGCACTTTTCTAGAAAATGCAAGAAACAAGATTTGAAGCAGGTAATTTACCTTGCCGAGTCACAGCTGCCTGCTATCTAAGAATTGCTAATTCAACCATCTTAAATAAGCAAAGTAACCATTCTGCGGTTCCATTTCACTGCTCAACACGGCATTGAAGGGGGGAAAAAAAAAACGCAGAATTGTCTGAGGAGGTCAGACAAAAGACAGCAGACAGGCACGGACAATCTCAAACATTGTTGGACTTGTAGCTTTAAGTTCTGCAACATTAAACAAACCCATATAGTGTAGCAAATCCATGTAAAGCTAATTTCCTACGAAAAGCACTGAATAACACTTGAAAATGAGGTTGGTGTTCTGTAACAGCCATACGCGGTTTAACAGGAGTTTATAAACGTAATAAAGGTATATTTTCCCCCTCATCTCACCATTGGCTAGAAGGCCTTTGCAGAACTTGTGGAAGGACGGTAGGGAGAAGAGAGGAGAGTAGGTGTCACACTTTTTCATCAGTAGAGAGATTTCAAAAGCCCAGGTCAGAAGAAGCTTCCTACAAAACATTGCAAAGAACCCAACTCTTCAAGTCTGATAATGTGTGTATTTGTGTTGAACACTAGAAGCACTGAGTGGGCAAAATAACTTATAGCAGAAAAACAAAATAGAATGCACTGCAGATGTGTGGTGTGCACATGAGCAAAGTTACAAATTGAAATGTCATCCAAAAAATTTAATTGGGAGCGATTTTGCTCCTAAACATCAAGAAACTGGTTTCTCAACAGGGAGGAGCAAGTGCTATTACATGTAAAAGCAGAAAGTTGTTTTCTCAAGCAATTAATGCATTACATAAGAAGTGGCGCTATGAGGTTTGCAATCAAAAACCATGGAGTATTTCAAAATGTGTGTATGTGCATTTACCTCGCTTCAACGTTAAGGTGTTCCTTGCTCAGCAGCGTTCCAATCAAGGTCAGAAGCGTCGTGAAGTGCTTCTTGGTTGCTGTGGTGACGGTGCTGATGACCGCTCCATCAAACAGGGAGGGGGAGGATGAGGAAAGACTAGAGGAGATGAAGTGGTCATGCCTGTGGATGGGTGAAAACAAAACAGCAGAGTGAACGAAAGGTGGCACCGGGCTGACGTATGCATTCATTGTGAATAAAGTACTATGCCACCACAGGTATGGAGGCATTGCGATGTGCAAACATGAGCCATGAAAGATTGGAATATGTAACTCCAGACTGCAGTACATGGCTATTACCTGGTGCAGTGAGAGTACAGGGTGTAGAGCACAGCATACTGGACAGAAGGATGGTAGACAGCCAGCTCAGAGTGGACCACCATCAAGTTGTGACTTAGCAAGGCAAACACTGTAGGGGACAGGGCCCACATCTAACAGAGGCAAAAAGACAGGTCATTTATTCAAATTTTTACAGGGACCGTACACAATTAAAATGCATTTCCACCTTAGTTAGCTAGCTGCTAATTTACATCCGGTGTCCCTTGGCAGGTAGACAAAAGACAACCACAGAAAGCAAAAACACTATATAAACAATACATAAGTGTCCATCTATGCAAAATAGATCAAATCTGGATGACAAATACAACAAATACAAGGCAATCATTGGTGGTGACACACTTGTGACTTTAGAAACTCTGGAAGCTTTGCGGTGTTTAATGTTTGTGGGTATGGAATTTCCCTCCCCCCTACTTTAGCTGAGAAAGCAGATCGACCACAGGCTGTCTTTTTTTCCTGCACTGATAGTTCTCCATGCATGGAGAGCAATCTGCTTCCTTGAAGCAGCCCGAAGCAAACTCAAATAGTTTTAACAATCAGTCCATGATTTTACATAAAATGCAATGGTTTAAAGTTAAACCAAATGCCATTACTCTCATTAGAAAATGTACAAAACCACCAATAAACTTTCAATACCATTATTTTAAATACTAATTAAATAGTGGTGAAACCAGTCCTTGCTCTAGTGCTACTGAAATGTATTTCATCCCTATAGGGTGTGAGCTTACCCCGATGAGGGAGTTCTTAGTGTTGCCAATGGTAGTGAGGGTGCTGAGGTTAAAGGTCAGAGTGAACTGGGCACGGTCAGAGGGTAAGCTGATGGAGGAGAAGGCTGGGTGCTTGATGTCAGACAGAGGGCACACTGGGACTGGGTCCAGGCATGGCGCAGGCTCCAGGGGGGCCAGCAGACTAGCTAAGGCACAGGCCATCTCGCCCAGCACCAACTTGTAGGCCGCCTCCAAAGTGGGGATGTTCTTCAGGCTCAGCAGGGCTTGGTACACGGCATGAGAGGAACACATCACCTAGGACACACCAGCTAATCAGACTACACAGGAAAACACACTCAGAGTAACCCCAATATAAAGACCTACACCGGAACACAGTCAAAGAAACCATGAAATTGTGACCTTTACCCCGATTGGCTTAAAGTGCATAGCCACCCTGCAACACACAAATGCGGCCACTTGCCAAACAGACCTACACCTACCTCTTTCCCACGGTGGAAGCGCAGCTCCAGGAGCTGAGAATCTGGTGCCAACACTTTCTCCACAAATGAAGCAGGCAGTTTTGTATTTATTTGGTCCACAATCTAAAACAGAAAATAATGGCCAAATCAGCCCATCAGTCTAATAAGTGCACACAATTAGCCATAAGCAACAATCAGATTGGTCTGTTTTGATTTTAATGTCTGCTGGCTAAAATAAATAGGTTCTTTTTTTGGTATATCTAACTTGATTGTGTTTCAACTCCTCTTTAAAAAAGGTTCCAATTACAAATGGCAAATGCCTAAAGATAAGAACTTGGCATCTAAAAAGTCTACATTGGAGGAGCAGGTTGGAGATGTTACCAGTGTGAGCAGGCTGAGCACGGTCAGGCTGTAGTCCGAGCCACAGGCCCTGCAGGAGTTTAGCTGGTCCAGCCCGTAGGCCATCACAGCCTCCATCAGCTGGCCTGTAGGCTCCAGGCTCATTAGCAGAACGCTCACACACTCGTTGCCCGCCGTCAGCACATCCTCAGAGAATAGCACCTGCTTGGCTGTGGTCACACACGCCATGACACGCTTCAAAACCTATAGTTGGTAACAATGACTTAGTTAAATTAATCCAGGAGACCATGTTCAGATGGTGGTGTCAGTATGGTAAAGCATAGTGCCTGATGGACTGAATGCTTACTTTGCAATCATCATATAGAGAAAACATTTGAAGGCGAGGCGCCTCCTCCAACCAAATAAGATCCTACTTCTGCCACTAAGCATTTTATTAGTGTTCAGCAAAAACAAATCTTGGGGAAAAACGTACTTTCCTAGATTTTGTGTGCGTGTGTGGTGGGGGTATAAACATCTGCGGTAACCTATTTCCTCCCTTACATCAGTGACGTAGACCTCTGTGATGGGAGCTCCTCTGATGGGGTTAAACCGCTCTCCGATGCTGCGGACCACCGTGCTGAACACTCTGAGTAGAGCGGCCAGCTTGGGCAATGACACCGTGGGCGGGGGGATGTCCTCATCCAGCTCCTCCTCTGCACCCACATGACTTAGGTCCTGCTCGGACGGTTTGCATAAAGATTTGCATAATTTGTCAAACATGCTCTGTAGGCAATAACAAATGTTTGTAAAGAGCTCTGTTTGGGTGGCGAACGCTAACTTTGGAACAGCATCCAGTCTAATGTCTGGATTATGCTGCTGTGAAGCTTTACCTCAGCATACGCCTCCATATCCTCCAGGAACTGCCCTAATAGGGTGGTGGAAAAGGTCAGGTCTGCCACCCAGAACTGCTCCAAGCTTTGTAACCAGCCTAAAAACACACACACACACACACACACACACATATATATATAAATCTCCAAGTCATGACGCACAACAGTAATTTCACTTGTTGACAACTGACCTGAGACTTGGAAAGTCAGTGACTGTCTCTGAGTATGGTCGATGTGCCAGCCCACCAAAATATCCACTGTGTCCTACAAAGATCAAATTAAACCTTTAACCAAGAATTTAAGACTTTATGGAGGAGATAAATATATTTTATAAATACACAGAATATGCCATCACAATATCCATTATGCATGCACTGAGATTGTGTTTCAAACTAAAAACAAGTTGACAGCAAATGTCTATGGGGTTTGTGATGCCTATCCCACTGGGTGGTCCCTAACCCTGCTGTGGAGCACCTGGCCATAAGGGTCTAGGAGCCTTTGTAACCCTGCTGTGGTGCAACTGGCCATAAGGGTCTAGGAGCCTTTGTAACCCTGCTCTGGAGCACCTGGCCATAAGGGTCTCAGGGCCTTTGTAACCCTGCTCTGGAGCACCTGGCCATAAGGGTCTAGGAGCCTTTGTAACCCTGCTGTGGTGCACCTGGCCATAAGGGTCTAGGAGCCTTTGTAACCCTGCTCTGGAGCACCTGGCCATAAGGGTCTCAGGGCCTTTGTAACCCTGCTCTGGAGCACCTGGCCATAAGGGTCTAGGAGCCTTTGTAACCCTGCTGTGGTGCACCTGGCCATAAGGGTCTAGGAGCCTTTGTTACCCTGCTGTGGAGCACCTGGCCATAAGGGTCTAGGAGCCTTTGTTACCCTGCTGTGGTGCACCTGGCCATAAGGGTCTAGGAGCCTTTGTTACCCTGCTGTGGAGCACGTGGACATAAGGGTCTAAGGGCCTTTGTAACCCTGCTGTGGAGCACCTGGCCATAAGGGTCTAAGGGCCTTTGTAACCCTGCTGTGGAGCACCTGGCCATAAGGGTCTAAGGGCCTTTGTAACCCTGCTGTGGAGCACCTGGTCATAAGGGTTTAAGGGCCTTTGTAACCCTGCTGTGGAGCACCTGGCCATAAGGGTCTAAGGGCCTTTGTAAGGTGGAGCCCTGGCCATAAGGGTTGTTACCTGGTCTGCTGTGGTGGAGCATCTGGTCATAAGGGTTTAAGGGCCTTTGTAACCATGCTGTGGAGCACGTGGACATAAGGGGCTAAGGGCCTTTGTAACCCTGCTGTGGAGCACCTGGCCATAAGGGGCTAAGGGCCTTTGTAACCATGCTGTGGAGCACCTGGCCATAAGGGTCTAGGAGCCTTTGGAAGCTGTGACACTTTGGTGTTTGCCTTTTCACTTCTCTCTTCACTTGGCAGACCAGCTCAATCCCACCTTGTTGCTCTTTGGTTTGGCTAGCTTTGCACCTTTTCCACACATGTACACTACTTTGACACCATTGCATCCACATTTGACTATTACTCATTTACACACTATGGTATATTATGGATATTTATTGATTAGCAGATCAAGAAATAATTTTAGTTGACTTTAAAACACGTGGTCTCCCCATCTTTGTTGCAGCCATTAAGTGATTGTCCATAACATCTCCATAGGACTCAACTTTGACCGCTGGTGTCAGAGCTATTGTCCACAACAGGTTATGTACATATGACATCTCCATAGGACTCAACTTTGACCTCTGGTGTAAGAGCTATTGTCCATAACAGGTTATGTAGATATGACATCTCCATAGGACTCAACTTTGACCTCTGGTGTCAGAGCTATTACCTTTTGGCATCTTTCCCCATTTAATTCCTGCTGGCTCTTAACATATGCAGCTAGAAACTTTCATTTAGCTCAAAGATATTTTAGTACATATTTAGGAGCCCAGCTGGGTTAGTCTCTATTTCCCTAAAGTAACTGGCTGCTACTTTCAACAATGTCTGACATTGCCTTAATTGTCTGTCGCGAGACATTTGCAGCAGATATCTGCTACCTTTAAACAGTTTTCTCTGAAATTAGGGTGTCTCACTTACTCTGAAGTTGGTGCTGAAGACATGGGGATAGCAACGAGCCACCTGCAGTATGCACCTGACACTCTGGCACAGCAGCTCCGGGGTATCCAGATTTTCCAAGATCGACTGGAGGCTGCTCATCACCAGCTGTACCAAAACAGAATGCCTAAGGTAAGCCACACAGCCACTACCTACAGGAAAACGGGGTTCCCCTACATTACAGTTTACATCCACAGGCCACAGTATCTTGAGATTATTATTAGTTTACGAACGAACTGCTGGCCTATTGTCAAAGAGTTCCTTAGAACTGCCAGTTACCATCACCCTTACGTTAGCCTCTTACTTGGCTAGTGCTAGCTGTAAGACAAGGTTAATAGATTATTCCAAAATGAAGTTTGTGCAGTCTGCAGTGTAAGCCAGCAGGCTGGTGGTATCTATCGTCCTTACCTGCATGATGGGTGAAAAGGCCTTTCTTTCGCCAGCCATCTCCAAGGCGCACTGCGTGGCCACCAAGTAGAGCACCTTGACATCTTCACGGCTGCATGAGCTGAACTTGAGGAAAAGCCACTTGAAGATGCGCTCCGCCTCGTAGCTCAAAGTGGTAGAGAGCAGGCCCAGACATGCAGCTGCTTCCTGACGCAGCTCCAACAGCAGCTTACTGCTGCAGTACACACCACAAAAATACTTCTTAAAACGTGAAGGAAGAGAAAGATTGACAGAAGAGGCACCTATACAACCATTTTTTTTTATTGTGTAGTCTTTTAAGAGTTATGACAGACACTTTAGAAGCAGTGGTGTTAGTTTGCTTACATTCTTTTGGGAATCATATATGGTCATTAATGTGTGTGTAGTGTGCTTGAAGACACATGGGAAACTTCCTCCTACCTTTCATTCAAAATGTCATTAAGGGTACTCAAGGTGGTATCCAACTGTTTTACCAGGGCCTATGAAGAGGGGAAACCATTTGTCAAAAAGGGCAAAAAAAACAAAGCTCTTTCACTGAGCTACTGCATTAGGAGGAGTGTGTGATGTGTCTGTGTGGCCACTTTTAATTTAGCTAGCACTGATGAACCATAATGAAGTAAGTCAGTGAGTAACCTTGATTAGAGACAAAATAAGACATCAGTATTGTGAAGGAAGCCACTGACCACTTTGTTTTCAGCATGGCTGATAAACTCCTTCAGTTGTTTGAGAGCTGCAAGCCTGCGCTCCCTTTCGTCCTCTCGGGACACGCGGCGTAAGAGGTTGGCCAATCGAGACTCCTCTGAGTGAGCCATAACTCGGTCTGTAAAAGAGATAGGCTTTACTTTAGACAAACACTCAGCTCATCGTCCCAGACGTTAACATTATAATCTGTTTATATAACAAGTAAACGCACATTCTAACAATAAGGCTCCAATGTTTCTATGATGGATCAAAAAAATTGAATCACAGAATTAAGTCATAATAGAATTAAATTGCGGAAAGCCACAACATTTGACAATTTAGGCCAAGTGCACCAAAGCTGGAGAAAAACCCAATTCCTGATTACATAGTGTTTAGTCAAGGTCATGCAGAGAACTGTGGCACAACACGTTAGGGAGCAATTTCTTTATCAGAAGTTATGAAACTCAGACTTGTACAATAAAGAATCAGTATGTATTTATTTAAGTATGTGTTCTTTCTGGTTTTATTTTTCAGTGCCCAGATGCATATACTACAAAGGGAGTTTAAACGACTGATTTAACTCATGGTTATCAAGGAAAATTGGTGTGGATAAACTAATTACTTAAATTGGTATTAAACGATAAGACGATGGTAATTCATGGAGTTTGTGCATGATCACATGAAAGGGGCACGGTTGGCAACGTATAGGTAGATATTTGCCCAATCACTCAAGCTTCGTATTTTTCTATCCCGGAAGACCACACGTTGATAATGTCAGAATAAGAGTAGTTTAAAGAATTGCTAACAGCTACATCTTGGCAGCGCATTGCCTAGAGTAAAGTCTTGTCAGACAGTGTGCTTGTCGTATGTGGTAGTTTCTGCAACTACGGTCACTTTTGACTCTCCCTAGTTAAAATAAATAAACCTCTACGAATTATACATTCAACCATTGTGTCCTAATTTGCAGTAAAAACTTTTTTTATTTGTAATATGATGACTTGACTGTGCAACACTGATGGAAGGATGATGGATCCAATATAAACAGATCATCAGCAGCAAAGTCAAAAGTTCCCAACAAAATAAAAGTATCAGGTCAGCCAGCAGCCACACTTAATTTATATATATATTTTTTTTATTTAAAAAGTGATTTTATAAGATGCATCTGACAATAACACACACATATGGCATTTTTGTAGCACAGTGCGATTTAACCCAAACCAGTCTGTCAGTAAATGTTGCGTTTTGATTATTATCCGAGAAAAAGCGCTGGGTTGGGGTTTAGCTCTGTAATGAAACGACATACGTTCATTTTGATGGATTTTTAAGCTCTACTGCCGCAAGCCATTCCCTTTCTGTCTCATCGTTGTCAGGAGGCACAGAGTGTAAGGCGTGCCATACAGTGCTGGACACGGGCATATTTTAGATCTCGGATGGTGGTTAAGACATGAGCGGACAATGTTTTAATATCTGAGTATTGTCGTAGCCATTGAAACTCCATTGAAGGGCACGCAGAACTGGGAGTCAGCCTTGTGGCAAAAGCTTTACTGATTTAGTCAAACTCACAAAGTCGTTAAGTTTATAATGAATGAATTTATATTTGATATCGACAAATGTATGACAATGACGTGACAACAGATTAACATATTTTCATAAATGGTCCAAACTTTTGTAAACAAAACTTACCCTGTGATTTCCTCATGTCCTTTGAAGCTAAAGCACGGTTTCCATGCTGAAAAGTACTCAAATCTGTAGTCACATTGTTGATCCTCAACTCTTGCCCCAACGACTTCCAACCGAGTGTAGTATCACAGAGGGTTCTATCTGCTTCATATTCACCTAGGACCAGAGGACACACTAGTTTAACATACCGGGGACCAAGAGAAACACTTCACGCCCAGCTGACTACTAAGCAAGTGTTTTGTTCTCTGGAGTTTGTTTTTACAAAGTAAATTAAATGTGTAGATTGAAATTGTGACAATTGTCTACTCCCACTGTGGCAAAGCAAATTCTTTTGATCATTACAGAGACAGGCAAGTGCAGCAGTCCCTATCCTACTAAGTTATTTTCAAGTTTTCTAAATCTGACTTACCCCCTTCATTGAGCGTGTCATTGGCCGCATAGGCTTCATTGTGTGGTGGTGGGGAAGCAGACAGGTCAGACAGTCCTGTGTCATAAAAAGCTGCTGGACCATGGTCTCTGGGCGCGCTGGACTTCACACCGTCCTGGTTGACTGACACACTGTCACCTCTGGTGAAACGGGTCAGAGTGATAACACAGTAAATCAAGGGCAAATAAAAATCATATGCTCCTTACAAATGGAATATGAATTGTGACCACGAATCTACCTTAACTTAAGTTTCCCAATGTAAGTCTACATCTTAGGGGGGCATGTCAAGTGACAACACCTTTCACATTTTATTAAAAAGGGCCGGGATGATCTTTTTGGCACAATATGAATAATGACAACAATAATAATAATAATAATAAATATGGGATAAAATTAGGCACTGAAAGAATAAATAAACTTCAGTACAACCACAGCCTTTGTTGTTAACTTAATTCAACACAAAGCAAGTTCTAAGGTGGGTTTTCGCCACTGAAAACAGTCAGAATAGGCTGTTAGAGATAAAACCTAATGGCCTTGGACGGTATCAGAATTTACAAACTGCACCTTTTCAACGAGGCCACTTTTAATGTGATAAAAGAAATAGGCCTATTTTGACATACAATTAAACAAAACTCCCCAAAAAAATTGCAATAATTTTGCGCTTACATTAAAAACACAGTATTTCGAAAAACAAACATTCTGTGACTTGGTGCAAAAATTGTTGGTCTGCTATGAACTGATCTAGTATGCAGCAGAATACGCAGTTTGTTTCTGTATTACAATATAGTTCTGATACAATTAGGTTCAGGAGAATTTTTGTAGACCTATGGCGACACCACGGCAAAGGCCTGTATTTTCAGAGTAAAAGCACTGATACAACAGTGTCCTCCATACTAAAAAATCCTGCCTAAATGTGGTTAGAACTTAATGTGTAACACGTGGGGGTGGGGATGTGTATAGCGAGCATGGAGGCGTTCTGTTCTGGCACCTTTCCATGAGAGCTGCACGCACGACAATCGTCTGTGGCGCAAAACTCACTTGCACGGTGAAAGAGGCACTGGAACAAAAAAACTCACTACATACTGTGGCGCAATTTAAACTGTCAATGCGGCACTGGTGCCAATTATATTTTCTTCAGCAGCAGTGGGCAGTACATACACTTAGGGAGGGTAACCCTAGTAGCTACAGTTCAGATTTATTATTTGATATTGGCAACAATTCGCGGATACTATCATATTATGTTAACCTGATTTTCCAGATTGCCATTTGTCAATTTTGGAAGAGAACAGTATTTATTGACAGAGGTCAGGTAGCTAGTCAACAAGATATATTTTTAGTCTGAGGAAGTGATTGAGGATAATCTAAATGAGGAGTCTGGAAGAAGTCCCAATCGAAGGGATATTAGGGGAAATAGAGGGTGTTAAGAGAAGGAAGGGGACAGGATTGAGGAGCAAGGGAGAAGACAGACATATTATAAATATATAACTTAAACTAAGAAAATAAACATAAAATGAAGGGGCGGGGCAGGATTATGCAGGAACCACATCTTTTCTGCATGGGAAAAAAAAACCCAAAAGCAGTTTTTTCTTTTTTTTTTAGGTACCGAGATCGGTCTGGCTCCACAATATATAAATTGCAAGCTAGCTAAGCTAATGCTAGCTACCTCATTTGTATCAGACCATACTTTTGCAGCTGCCTGCACACACAGATGCAAAAAAATTTATTATTGTTGCCTTTTCGGATTGTAGATAGGTAGATAGGATTGGATCGGCACATCCCCACTAAGTAAAGACATCAGGCCCGATATAACATGTTTTAAAGGATCGGTATCGTCTATACAGGGTCCGAAATTAACACCGCAAAGCGCCAAAGGTGGGTAGATTTCACGTTGGCGAATAAATCTTAGGAAGGCTATCCGTCACACCGGCGGGTAAATGTTCATACCAAAATTGTATGAAAAAACTATGCGGAGTCTATACTGCTTTTTGGTGTCATTTACGCCTATTTCTGCCCTCTTCTTTCTGTGTCGGTAGAACATCAAACATTGAACAATTATCTCAAAAGCTGTTAAGTTAAATAAAGCAATAAAACAAATCTAGAAAACAGGACCTTTCTGTAAACGATCTCCTGCCTGAAACACTGGCTGCCTGCGTATGGTGTAAGAGAAAGAGCGAAGGAGACAAAACTGCCTGCTATAACCTGCGATTACTCTAAGCAGGATGCATGGGAATAACTGACAGTTTCATAGATTTGTATAGATTTCTCATGCTTTCCTTGATGGTCTGAATAGTTAGCTAGATTTGTCGCTATTTGCCGTTAGAAATAAAGACCAGTAGGAGGGTCTGAAAAATCGCTAAATGCAGTGAAAGACGCTAAATTGACAACACCTTTTTTCCTTGGGTTTCGTGTCCCTGTTGTTGGTGGGCGTATACGTGGTCGCATTAGGCCACTTCTGATAGGTGAGCATGATTTGAACATGACCAGCACAGCACTTTTGATTGGTGAGCATGACTGTCACACTGATGGCATGCGTTTGTATAAGCATTGACCGTTTAAACCCTGATTAGATGAGCTAATTTAATTGCAGCCTTTGGATTTGCATTGTCTCAAATCGCCAATTTGATTTGAACTCTTAATCGTTCAGCCATACTTTCTGAGAGGAAAACCTCTCAATTACTTAATTATTAAAGTCAGGAATGTTTTTGATTTGTTTCGTTTTTTCTCCATGGAGAGCATAGCCAAAGCATTCATGTGATCCTGTGACATGGTATTTCTCAGGTAGGTCCTCCTCAAAGTAGGTAAGCACCTCTCTAACTCCGCTGTTGTCATGGCTGTGGTCATAGGCGCCGATTTATGTTTTTGCCGGATGGTACCCAAATAAACTGAACACCAAGGTGATGAGTCACAAAATAATTTTTTGCCCTTGTTTTAGTAAAAGTACTGTTGTTTGTCGGACGTAGACTCAAACCGCAACAAAAATGTGGCACTGCTGCAACCAATTATACCAGGCTACAACATACCACCTCCAGCACCCACGGAATCAGCGCCTATGGGTGTGGTAACAAGGATTTTGAGAAGACCGGACACCCCGCAGAATTTAACAGTCTACTATCTTTGATAAAATGGGCCAACTCTTATCTACCTCTTCATCGTTTCCTCACCACAATCCTGTGGCCATCTAGTTGTGTAGCGATGTTAACTCTGCACAGCATGGCTAGCTTGACCGTATTTTCCATATCATGTGTGCCCTCATGTTTCTTAATCTTCTCTGATAGATGTTTCATGTCCCTTACTCCTGTAACAGTCCATGTTGTATCTGTCCTAGTTGTTCTAAAAAGTAGGCATGGGACGAAAAATGGCATTTCCATGACTGCATCCAGCTAGCCAAGCTTTTTTGTCATACCAACTACGGGTACCAACTAAGCCTCGCATGTACTTTTTTTTTTCTCACTAGCCTGTATCCACATCAGGTTGATCTGTCTAAACTCTTTAACTCGTATGAACAAAGTTCGGGTTTTGATGAAGAGTTACGTTAGGGCGCCTGAAATCTCATATCCGTGTTCATCATCGTCATCTTCTCTTTGGATTCAATAGAGATTAAACTCTTCATCAAAACCCATTTGAGAGGAGACATGTATTGCCCATCTGTGGAAGCCTGATACATTTTTGTTATTTCTTTTTTTGTCAGAAAATAATTTAATCAAAGAGATTTTGGAGAGTAGATTACTAATGAAACAACTTTGAACACATTTTGATATTCCATGTGTAAACACATATGCTTAGATATTTAACAATGATTTTATTGCATACAAATATTTCAAGGACCAAAAAAAGAAATACGGAAATGTAAGGCTCCACCAAAGTTCTCCTCTCAAATGGGTTTTGATGAAGAGTTAGTCACTAGTTGTTACTAGTAGACAGGCCAAACATTCGGACCTTGCATATCCGTGTTCATCATCTTGCATCACTTTTACATCATCTTGGATTCAATAGCAAGATTGCAAACCAACCTCCTCTACCACAGGCGGACTCAGCTTGGGGCAGTACATGTATTGCCCATCTGGCAGCAGATTGGAAGACACTGATTAGCTACATTTTTGTTACTAATGTTGCAATGTGCATTTTTTGTGTCAGCTATTGGCTGTGCTGCTGCACTCAATGGGCGATTTTTTGACTGCCCCAGAAGAGATATTTGGAGAGGGGATGAACCATAGATATACATACAGTTAGCTAATTTTTCCCCAAATATAATGATTTACATTTTGTATATTACACATTATTGTGCATTTAAACACATATGCTTAAAATACTGTAAGTAATCAATGTTTATTTTTAAAATGAATACAAATATTTCCACCAGGGAGAGCCAGAGGGAGGCGACATATAGCCCTCTACAGGCAGACGCCTGCTGCCCACGATGTTATTTTGCCGACGATTACAACAAAGGTTAGTTAATATTCACGGTTAGTCACTAGTTGTTACTAGTAGACAGGCCAAACATTCGGACCATAATGTAACTAATGGAGAATTCTAAACCCAGTTAGCAGCAAAAAAAATGACTTGCATCGACTTTTACATCATCTAATAATGACTAAAGTGGACATAAATACGTATATAAACATTGTAAATCGTTTCATAGTAACACTTAACTGTCGTTAACCAGCTGTAATTTTATACGTCTCGTACTAGCCTACTTACGGTTAATCTCTCAAAATGCTTGTAGTGACGATTTGTAAAACTATGTTTTTCAGAAGCTTCATAGAAAAATATAGTTTCTGAGAATCTTTCAAAGGCCTTGGACTACTCAGAGTTGAAAGGCCTCGACCGACGGATTAAATTTAAATTAGTAGCAACACAAGTAAAGTATATAGCAGGTATTTTTAAATAACTAATTGTTGACTGATTGCTTATTCCACAAAGTCATGTAGATACAGGGGTTTACTTCAAAATGAATCAAAGTTTGACCGTGAAAAAGCATGGGAACAGGTAGACAAGAGGACTTTAAGACTTGGAGCGCGGCAAAATCGGTGCCCGTTTTATACCAAAATAAAGCGTTTAGAACAGTTCAGCGCCGAGCACCACGCAGAGGCGAGTTTTGAAATTACAATATGTTATTAACAGTAAGTGTATGGAAAGATTGAATTGTCAATGAATTAAGAATAAATGCTTAAATCAGTACATCAGTGGTTTGATATTAAATAAAGCAAAAATGTTTTGATCAAACTGCCTAAAGTTAAGGATTTGTTCGTGCAAGAACAAAACCTGCGCTCTTTGAAAGCTAAATGTGAATTAGCAAGAGCACTCTCGATGTTGACATGTGTATGTTGTGAAACGAGGTTTACGTTTGACTTACCGAATAGGCTCAGACCAACAAAAACGTTATATTTGTGGTGATTCAAACAGTTTCAAAACGCTACACAACGCGATTTTAGTCGCCGCTGCGTGAATTTTGTCCCGTTAAGACAACATTGTAGCGGTTGGAGTTGTCTAGCCTAATTTGACATACTATGTATTGGGCCATACTAAATATTTTCTGGCTTACTATATAGTATGCTAGTGTGGGTATAGTCTGTCTTTGAAGCTACGCCCATTTCAATACTTAATTGGTTATTTTGAATAGTAAGAAGTTGCTAGTCTCCACCTCCTTCATACAGACTTTCACTGTCAATGTGTGGAAAGCTGGAACCGAGCCGAGGCTACCATAGCGTACACTGCACCCATCACGTTTGTCCTGCCAACTAGAACCTAACGTTAGTCAGTATGAATTACTTCCCATTGCGAAACATTCAGAAGATACATTTACTAACATACCAGAATGTAAGCTGGGTCGTCAGTATTCAACCTGCGTGCAACACTAAGTTACTAGCTAACTAACCATATTATTCTGAGTAGTACTAGTAGTATTAAGTTAAATATCGCTAACGACGTTAGCAGATAATGACAATGTAGCTAGCTAGGTTAGCTAAACTAGGACTGTGTACACGAGGAATGTAAATGCAAGCGAAGACAAACAACAAAATATTAGATAAAGTTAGCACATCAGCTCTATTATAAGAGAAAGGCATATGCCGCCAACTGTCATCATTATCCGAGTTTATAATTATTGATAACGATATCTACATGACTGGCTAAAGTTGGGCAATTAGCTAACTAACGTACGCTAGGCGGTAGTTAGCTAGATGGCATTGGCCTAATTAGGAAGCAAGCTATTAAGGCCCAAGTGTTCGCTATCGTTAATTTATCTTACGTTGACGTTTCCCTTAGCAAACAGTAACTCCAAAAGAGAAGGTTCTGCCCCTTTAGATCCCAGTTACACTTGAGGTCTCACCCCTAACACTGCCGTTATTATGTTTCTAGCTAGCTAGCTAACACGTTACCAACCTGGGTTGCCAATCATTCCAGTGTCGCTGCAGTTTGTGGGCGCTGTTAAGCCGAGACCCAATGGCTTTACGGCTCATTACCTTTCCGAGAACAGCATGACTAGCTCTCGATAAGAGTACAATCCGCCTAACGTTACAAGCGTGTTTTTCACCTTTTTTACTTTGCTTCCATGTATGTTTGCTATTACGAGTCTCTGTTACTAGTGGGCCTCGTTAGCGCTCGTTCCTTTGTTACTTCTTCGTTTTCGTGTAGTAGTTGGCTAATCGTAAATGTTGCCTCTTCTTTAGAACAGCGGCATCTATCGAACTGAACAGCGTACGACCAGTCCTGCCTGGCGACAAGTTATTTGTAATCAACAAGTTGGTAGAACCATAGAGATAGAAC
Source organism: Galaxias olidus (assembly GCA_026901105.3). NCBI lineage: Eukaryota > Metazoa > Chordata > Actinopteri > Galaxiiformes > Galaxiidae > Galaxias > Galaxias olidus. Next base: position 90,874 of record JAPMUY010006844.1, on the reverse strand, counting down.
ACGTCTATCTTTATGGGTTGAACATTCTCACATGAAGACGTCAAGCAAATAACCAAAAATATCCATCTTTCCTAGTTTACTACAGGCTATCATGACACGAAAATAGTTTTTTCGCATCGCTATAGTTAACAGTTGCTAAGCAACAGCATCGTGAGTGGAAGTGTATGTTGATTTATCCAGCAAGACCAGCATTCATGTGGGGTCGGAATAATCGGGGAAATGTGTTTCCGATTTGGCAAATCCAGAATTGCATCATGCCTCCCATCCCTGTCCAGTTTGCGGCTTCATTCACCAACCGTTCTTAGGAAGAATTTTCTTCTTAAACCTTCTCAAAGATTCTGATATTCACCAATGTGTTCTTATTTGGGATTTGTTCTTAGGTAAGATGTCGCACGTTTGAGTGCTGACATACTGTATTTGTGCAAAAATAATTGGTTATTTTTGGTTAATTGGTTACTACAGTTGTATAGTAGGCCTATAATATAACTTTATTTCAATTAACCTACACTATGTTTTTATCATTTAGCAAATAATAGTTATAGGGCAAAGAAGAGTTATAGGGCAAAACAAAACTCAGGGCAGCTGAGTAGAGCATGTGATTGGAAAATGCTTGCTGATGTCAGCCAACAACTGAGAGTCCCATCAGAGATTGCAACAACCAATTTAAGACCAGATTTATTACACTGGTCCAACACACAGCAAATTGTTTATTTTATAGAGCTAACAGTCCCATGGGAAGAAGCAACAGATGAGGTATACAAAAGGAGGAAACTACGCTATAACAAATTAGCAGCTGAGGCAGAACAGCAAGGTTGGAGAACAAAGGTGTGTCCTGTGGAAGTTGGATGCCGTGGATTTGTGGCAATATCAACAACCAAACTACTTATGGAGTTAGGGATCTGCGGCAAAGAATTGCGCCAGACCATAAAAGCTATATCAAATATAGCAGAAAGAAGTGGCCAGTGGCCGTGGCTCAAAAGGAAGGATCCTATATGGACACAAAGTAAAGAACATCATGTTGAAAAACCATAAAAAGTGGTTTAATCTCAGGACAAAAGTACAAAAGGTAAGTCTTTCTTGCAGAGCGTCATTTTTCAAGCCTGCAGGAGAGTATAAGGGAAAGATTATCTTATTTTCAAGTGGTAAGTATCCCTGTAGAGTTGGCAGAAAGTGCCTGCAGGAATAGGAAATAGGGATAGGTCCTATAGGGATATCTCTCGGTTTAATAAACAATTTTTCTTTCTTAATATCTGGCAGTGCCGAGAGCGGATATAGAGGGATGTGTCTCTGAGACGTCATTGCTCACCGTTAAGCCTTCTGGAAGTGTCATGGGCTCAAATTAACGAAACATCCGGGATGGAGGGTGCCCACTTGAAAACCCCAATGACATATCTGCTCTCAACCCAAGTCCATTCTAAAATATTGTCTTTTGAAGTGCTCATCTTGGAGTATGGCATAATGGATATTATAACATCCTATCCTGTGTATATTGAAATTGTAGTTATTTTTGCATTATGGTCTTTTATATTAAAATAGGTGAAACGCAGTAGGCCTCTAGGCCTACTCAGACTACAGTTCACATCCCGCTGGTGCAGCGAGTTCTCAACAGGGCGAAAAACAAGTCAAGCATGGCCCGGTAGACTTGTGGACCTAACATAGGCCTACAGCCTGAACCGAATTGCATATTGGAATTCCCGACCCCAGCTTCTGTTCTTACAACTGGTGATTAAAGGAAAGCAGGTGCTAGCTGAATAGCGGTAAGGCAATATGAAAACAGAGGCCTAGGCCTCGAGGCTAACCAGACTTTGTAAGGATAAAATAGGCCAGAAAAGAAGGTGCTTTTGTACAATCAAAACACAGGACCTATAGGACCTTCACCTTGCCATAATCTATACGTGCAGGCAGCGCAGCAGACAACCGAAGTTTTTTTGTTGTTGTTGTTGCCTGGTCCGGTTGGGTTGTGTGCCCTTTTCCGGATACAGCGAGTAATAGCATCACATGCATCTTTTTGTGAGTGTTATTTAATATCCACTACTGACGCCACTGAATATGACTGCTTGCTTGCTGTTCACTTCCTGCAGCAGTAACTACTGAAGTATTTCTTCTTAATTTAATTAAATTAGTAGAAAATCTTAAAAAAGTGGCAGCAGGCTCAGCATGGAATTCCAGCCGTCCCTATCCCCAGCAACGCTTTCCAGATCCTCCTGGAGGATCCCGAGGCGTTCCCAGGCCAGACGAGATATATAATCCCGCCAGCGTGTTCTGGGTCTACCCCGGGGTCTCCTACCAGTAGGGCGTGCCCGGGAAACCTCCAACGGGAGGCGCCCAGGAGGCATCCTAATCAGTTGCCCGTACCACCTCATCTGGCTCCTTTTGACGCAAAGGAGCAGCGGCTCTACTCCGAGCTCCCTCCGGATGACCGAGCTCTTTACCCTATCCCTAAAGCTGAGCCCAGCCACCCTACGGAGGAAACACATTTCAGCCGCTTGTACTCGCGATCTTATTCTTTCGGTCACTACCCAAAGCTCATGACCATAGGTGAGGGTTGGAACGTAGACCGACTGGTAAATCGCGAGTTTCGCCTTTCGGCTCATCTCCTTTTCACCACGACGGTCCGGTACAACGCCTGCATTACTGCTGATGCTGCACCAATCCGCCTGTCAATCTCAATCTCTGTCAATTATTATTATTATTATTATTGTTATTATTGTTATTATTATTATTATCATCATCATCCTATGATTGGTTTGAAATTGTCATCTGAAAGAGGCAACAATTATTTTAATGAAGGGCAACTAGCCTAACTCTCACCTAAAATAATCCACCTCTTACACTAGCAAGAATTATGAGATTTTCGTCTGCATCTTGATCTGACACACTGGGAATATGATGAAAGAAATCAAAGCTGAAAGAAATAATTCTCTCTTACTATTGTGACATTTCACATTCTTAAAATAAAGTATTGATCCTAACTGACCTAAGACAGAATGTTTACTATGATTAAATGTCAGGAAGTGAGAAAATCTGAGTTTAAATGCATTTGGCTAAAGTGTATGAGAATAGATAATTACCCATGGCAGAGTGATTAATAACTCTGTGTTTCGCACTGCGTGACGTTCAAACACATTTTATTTTATTATTTCATTTTAACACAGTGGAAAGTTCAATATGGGACATTAAACTTGCAAAAAATCTGATGGGAATTGTTCCTTAGAAAATTGACCACGACAGAGTGCAGGCTACAATAACGAACTGTCGTTGTTGGTGCCCAGTAAATAAATACGACACAGCTCTCCAGCATTTTAAATGTGTCAACAATATCCGGTCCATAATTTCTATGACAAAAGTGAGGAAATAAATACTGGCTACATCTGTAGTGTACCGCATGTCTTAAAATATTTGCTGTGTAAAACATGAATACTCTGCAAAAATAACTGGACGGTGTTACAATGGTTTATTTTAACTACTTATGATACTATTGCATTCATAACAGATAAAAACACTGGTTTTATCATGTTTTATTCATATTTCTTACACATGGTAATGTACATCTGTTACCACTACTACACAGTAACGTTTTAAATGCATCTTGTAAAGAATGATGACATGTCTTCTTTTTTAAGAAGGTTTGGATGGGATAGTGTGCACAAGGTAAAGGTGTATGGAGAAATGCCAGCTATGCCATGCAAGTTAGAGCTAAAGTAGTTTTAGGAAATCAAATCTAATAAGAAATTATTTTAGATGTACAAATTGGACTTGCAGTTCAAGGTAGGAGTTTGATATGAAGGAGAACAAATACTGTAAATGATTTGGATGCTTTAATCTGTTTTACTTTCCTCTTTACCTACTTATGAAAGACTGGCGAGAGACAAACCACAGATTCTTATGATCTGGTATTGGGTCCAGATACCAGAACCAAAATGGTCTAATTGTTTTATTGTCAGATCCCACACAGTTCCCGAACAAAATGCTCTCCACCAGGTCATCTTGCAACAGCTCTGAGAGCGGCTGGTCCGTAGTCAGTCTAAATACTTCTCAGCACGCAGGATTTGGTAGTACATCAGAAGGGAGAAAACCAGGGCCAGGATCTAACACGGTTAAAAGGTAACGTTAGAATAAATAGATACGTTAAAATAAATAAAAGAAACAGTTAAATTATATTTTTATTTTGGTGAACATTCAATATTGTCTTAAACTAATGCTATTTGTTTGTAATTCAGAATAATTTAGTTTGGAACCAGTTCCTGTTCCGTTATTAGCACAGTTTGAAGTTATAGAAGAACACCCAAACCATGAATTTTAACTGATCTGAATCAGAAATGTAACTAAGGAATCAAAACAGTCAATGGTAAATCCAACACGGGAATTGTCCCAAATGTATGTGATTGTTTTAATCACCTGTACAATTCCAATGCAGACTCCAAACACCAGGACCGAAGAGATGTTGTCCAGAAGCCACTGCCTGGCCTTCTGGTAACACGGCTGGAGGGAAGCATAGGGTGGAGAGTTGGGAATGAGAATGTGGAGAAAAGAAGAAAGAAGAGGAAAAGAGAAAGAAGGAACACATTTAGGAAGAATTGTTGAGACAGAAGGAGGGAAGACAGATTCATTGGATACAATGTGGAAATGTAGAGAATGAGAGAAACAAGCAAAGAGAAAATGTATAAATGAGTGAAAAAACATAATTACAGTCGTTATTTTAATTGTGTAAACTGTTAAAGACACACTTATCAGTACTGAATATATCCTTTGTTAAAATTTGCCTGCTTCCTGAATCCTCTCTTGATTTGAAAAATGAACCAACCTCACTCCATCCGTCTTCACAATTGTCTGTTCCTACGGGGCAGCAAGATGAGGGCAGCTTTCTGTCTGCTGTCATTTCATACCAATCTGTTTGGTTGGTAACACCACAGCATTTAAACTAAGAGGAAGAGAAAGGTACGTGCATCTTTAACTTATCAATGCCATTCCAAATTGGAATTTTTGAAGTACATTTCAAATAATTCTTTGTTTAAATACAGTAATGCTTTAGGCAGGGGATGATGTTTTGAAGGCAAAAGGTCACACAAAATATTGATTTGATATAGATTTTCTTTTCACTCACTTAGTATTTTATGAATGTATACATTTTTTATTTATATATTTTTTAAAAGCATTCTTACTTTAAAGCATTTTTTTCCACACCTGCCTAAAACCTTTGCACAGTACTGTATGCGTTCAATATGTGTACTGTAAGTAAATAGATAATACATGTTAAAGTGGTATAAAAAGATGTAGATTAAATCTTAAATTTACAGGCACCTTATATGGGGACTGACATAGTTAAATACTTCTCACCATTTTCTGCACATTGTCCCAGGATTTTTTTAGTCCTTCGTCTGTTGTGTAATTCCTCATTCCCTCCTTTAACTCGTTTTGAGCTTTGGTGTCCAGCTAGACAAAATAAGGAAGACATTGGAGGAAAAATAGCAGATTAAGCAATTCTATTTTAATTCTATTTTAAAGTGTAATTTAAAAATACACAATTGAGAATTTTCTTTGGTTTGCAATGAACTAACACACAAAAAGTAGAGACATTTGCAAACTTTTAAGTTTGTTCCACACAGAAATGTTCAGATGGCCCAAATAAGTAATTATATTAATATTTCATTCTCTTTTGCTTCAATTGAATTTACCCTAAGGTGAACTCCATGCGTCTGATATATACAAATAACGAATTCAACCAGGTTAAAGAGAAAAAGGACTTGCGGCATGTGCCAGCATCTTAACGCTTGTTTTAGGCATAGTTTTGTCTCAACGTGCACCTGAAAACATGGCACGGTATGTACAAACAGACCGCAAATGGCCAGAACTGTATTCTACCTGCAGCAATAAATTGCGATTTTCCAACTCATACATGTGCTTTCATGGGAAGGTCGACAGAAAATAGATTGGCAGAGAGACTGATTTCATATTCCGTTGTGTGAGGGTTGTGCTTCCCCTCCTCACGTCTACAGGGCCGTATCCTGGGCGATCCGGGACACGTTGAGGTTTAATTACGTAGAACCTAAGATTCCGGTTCCGAACCCATTCCGAACAAGTGGTGTGCGTCCTGCCCGGAATGGCAGTTAGTAAATGCCCTCGGCATTTCCAAAGGCCCCGTTGTGCCCTCTGTCATTGATTGAAGTGCCATTCAAGAGAATTGGCATGGATATCATCGGACCAATAGAACGAAGCGCACAGGGCTATCGGTTTCTGATAGCCGTCATTGATTACGCAACCTGGTACCCAGAAGCAGTGCTGTTGCGCAACACGTAGATATACCACATTAATCTCTTCAAAAAATGTACGGTTGCAGTCGCTGGCTAGGGTGCTATCGGAGGGAAAGGAGTTTGGACCGGAAGTCCCAAATTCTAAAGCAAGCACTCCAGTACAGTTTGATTATAGCAGTCTTGCGCCGGACCAGTAAGCGGATGCCACCAGATTACAACAGTAGTTTGCTGATGTGTTTTCTCCCCTGCCTGGGCAGACCAAACTCATAGAACACCACATAGATACAGCACCGGGGTTAACGGTGCGTACACGTCCCTATAGACTACCCGCTCACAGGAGGGAAATTAGCTGAATGACTATGCTGGAGATGGGTGTGATCAAGGAGTCCTAGGGTGCCTGGAACAGTCCCATTGTGCTGGTGGCAAAGTGTGATGGGTCTGTTCGGTTCTGTGTTGAATAACCGTTGGGTGAATGAAGGTTCTAAATTGGATGGTTACCCGGTGACACGGGTCAACAAACTCCTGGACCGGCTTGGCACTGCTGAATTTTACACCACACTGGATTGTATCAAAGGCTACTGGCAGCCTCCACTCCGTACGGTTTGTATCAATTCACCTTTCTTCCGTTTGGTTGTTCGGGGCTCCAGCCATCACCTTCCAGCGCCTAATGGACTGGGGGCTGCGCCCTCAAGCTGCATGTACTGCTGCCTCTCTGGACTACATTGTCATCTACAGAGACACCTGAGTAAGGCATATGCAGAGGCTGGCGGCAATATTAGGGGCTCTGCGAGAGGCAGGGCTCATGTTCAACCCTAAGAAGTGCATGACTGGTGGGAGAGATACGATATCTGGGGTGCCACTTGGGTAATGGAGAGGCGCGCCCTGGCCTGCGGCTAGAAGGAGAGTCACTGTGAGGGTTGTGTTGGCATCCATCTCCTGCAGGACCGTGGTGGTGATGAGGCATTCCTGTGACAGATCACCAGGTTGCAACAGGTAAGTTCAATCTTGTGATCAGTTGTAGGAATGTTATTTAAAGGTGTCGAGTTGTTTGCAGAAAGGGTTTACCAACAAAAGTGACATCATTAGTAAGTACATCACACGTTGTATGTAGAGATGTAACGGTAAGAACATTTAACATCACCGTTATAGTGACTAAAATATATGGAGTATATCTAAATAGACAAGTATATCGGTTTCATGATCGCAAAACTTTTGTTTTTCTATGAGTCGCAGTTCCTTGATAGATAAAGGGAGGCCCATTCCATTGCTTTTTTAATCTGGGTGCCGCAAATTACGTGATGAGTGCTGTGACATACGCTGGTTATGCAATGAGCCGCAGGTTTGGTAAATCGGACGTAAAATGGAAAAGTGTGTGCTTTGTGCGGCCTGTCCAATTCGCTGTTTGCGCTGCTCTGTCGTGACAATATTTTTTGTCACATCTTTAAAAAAGACTTTGTGAACTTACCTCTTTGTGGAAGATATGCAAGACCAGTGTCAAAGCCATTTCTGTCAGGACAAGAAGCAAGAGGATGACAAAAAACTGAAGAGAAGAGAGAGAATAAATGTATGTATGAAATTAAAGTAAATACAATTAATACATCAGAATATACAGTCATTTTAGATTAAAATACTTTAGTGGTCATGTCATTGTTGTATTGATACCAACACATCTAATTACTACTAAATGCTGGACAATGACATAACTTATTACTTAATACATAACTTAATAACTTTTTTTTCACCTTTGAAAAGAATAGTTCACTATTTTAGATGTTCACTGACTCATCCAAATAGTTTTTACAAACATTTGGGCTGTTTTTGATTAAAGTTACTAGACGCAGTTTATCTGTAGGAGATGATTTTGGCGACCCCTACCGTTTGTTGAGTGTAATTAGTTTCTCTAAACTTCGCAAAGAAGACATGTAGAATGCTGGTGGGCACTGCATATTGCTGGCACGATCAATGACTATCCAAGTATGGGCATCTCTTATTGATTTAGTGACGCACTTCCTTGTGCCTAAACCAGGGCTTGAAAACTGAATTTTTTTCTAAATCATTCCTTCCAAGCAGAACCACTTTTTTTGATAACACTTCTTTCAAACACATATAGCCTATAATTTGTAATCTCGTTGAAACATTTTTAACCAATCCTGCTTTAAATGGATTTCAGGAAAACCGGACTCACCATACACAAACAGATGCACCATGCCCATATCCTTCATTACAAAGACGCCCTCTCCTCAGCCAAAACCCAATATTTCACCGATAAAATCACTGCGGGTGCTGGGAACTCCAGGGCCCTGTTCTCATTGGTCAACAATTCACTACGCCCCCCTGATTCCTTCCCCCCACACTTTTACTCCAATGAGCATTGCAACTCCCTGATGTCATGTTTCAACTCCAAAATAGCCACCATCCACCAACAACTGACCCCTCACACATCTGGTCCACCTCCTTTTGTCCCCCATCCCCCGCTCTTTGCACGTCTCTCCTGCTTCCAACTCCCCTCTGCCACTGATCTAGCCAAACTCATTCGGACCTCCAAGCCATCCTCCTGCCAACTTGACCCCCTGCCATCCTCCCTGGTTATAGCCTCCCTCCCCTCCCTGTTACCCTTGATAACAGCCATCATTCATTCCTCCCTCACCTCTGGTTCTGTCCCACTTTCTTTCAAATCCGCTGCTGTTACTCCCCTAATAAAGAAGCCTGGTTTAGACCCAAACATTGCAAATAACCTTCGTCCCATCTCCAACCTGCCATTTCTCTCAAAAATCCTGGAAAAGACAGTATCATTACAAATTCAGGCTCACCTCTCCAGTAACAATCTATATGAACAGTTCCAATCCGGTTTCCGCCCCCGTCACAGTACCGAAACAGCCCTCATAAAAATCACTAATGACCTCCTGATGGCAGCTGATTCTGGACTACTATCCATTCTCATTCTCCTCGATCTGAGCGCGGCCTTCGACACCATTTCCCACTCCATTCTCCTCGACAGACTAGCCTCCATTGGACTATCACACACACCCTTAGACTGGTTCCACTCATATCTATCTGGCCGCACTCAGTTCATTCAATTAAAATCATTCACATCCCACCCCTCCCCCCTTTCATCCGGTGTTCCCCAGGGCTCCGTCCTTGGCCCCATCCTATTCATCATCTACCTCCTTCCACTTGGTCTGATCTTCCGCAAACACAATATCCATTTCCACTGTTACGCGGACGACACCCAGCTCTATGTTTCCTCCAAACCCTCTTCCACCTTCCCACCCTCCTCCCTCTGTGCCTGCCTACAGGAAATCAAATCCTGGTTCACCTCAAAATTAAACGATAATAAAGCAGAGGTAGTCCTCATTGGCTCCAAGTCCACACTCAGCAAACTCCCCAGTTTTTCCTCACCATCGGCAACTCCTCGGTTTCCCCCTCCCCCCAGGTTAAGAGTCTGGGTGTTGTCCTCGACAGCACCCTATCATTTCACACCCACATCAACAACACCATCCGGTCCGCCTACTTCCACCTCCGAAACATCAACCGCCTCCGCCCTTCACTCACTCCCAACACCACTGCAGTCCTGGTACACTCTCTTGTCATTCCCGCTTGGACTATTGCAATTCCCTCCTCTTCGGTCTCCCCCACAAACTCCTCCATAAACTGCAATTAGTCCAGAACGCTGCCGCAATCATCACCAAAACCCCTGCCATCTGTCACATCACCCCCGTTCTGCTCCAACTCCACTGGCTTCCCATCAAATACAGAATAAATTTCAAAATCCTCCTCCATACATTCAAGGCCATCCACAATCTAGCCCCTCCATACCTGTCTGACCTCATTCATATTAACACTCCCACCCGGTCCCTCAGATCTACCTCCTCCATCAACCTGATCGTCCCCCCGAATTCGTCTGTCCACCATGGGATCGCGAGCCTTCAGCTGCTCCGCCCCACGTCTATGGAACTCCTCCCCCTGACATCAAAAATCTGGACTCAATTTCCTGTTTCCAAAACCACCTCAAAACCCATTTGTTTAGGCTGGCTTACTGTCCCACGTGATGCTTTTTAATGCTCGATTGCAGGCTCCATGCCTTTTTAATTGTATACTACTTATTTTGATCTTATTTTATTTTATTTATTGATTTATTTTTATTATTTTTATGAGAACTGTTTTTTATATTACTGTACGGCGACCTTGCGTGCCTTGAAAGGCGCCTTATAAATTCAATGTATTATTATTATTATTATACCTACATATGCCTACATCAAATTAACACAATGGCTAAAATAAGCAAACTGTTTAGGCTATAGTTATTAGATGTAACATAGCCTACAAAATAAGATATATAAAGCTACATAACAATAAACCTTATTCATTCAACGAGTTTCGATAATCACAACATGTATGCATGTATGCTGTATTCTAATGCGAGTATAGACCTGAATGAAGTTCATGTTATTGGCGCTGTCGTGTTTGTTTAATGAAAAATTTGACTTCAAATATAGAATTGAAATTTAAACAAAACAGTGCAGGCTACTTTGGCAAAACACTATTTTTTAACCCTCATGTTCTTTACTACAGAGGGGAGGCAGGCAACACAGAGATACATCTACATTGAAATTTGACTGCAAACTGAAATTTCTTTTTTAGGCTTTTAGCAAAAGCTCTACTCTAGCCAATTTAGTGGTAGGCCTACATAAATTATAGTATAGCCAAATAATTAACCCAAAGTTTTTTCAAGAGTATGAAAAGATTGAGCCAAAAAAAAAAAGTATTTACCGATTATGTGTGTTTATAATTAACGTTTGCGTATCCGGAAGAGTAAAACTGATTTGTTCTGATTCTGTTTTTGTTCATAACTCTTTTTTTGTTCGTTTTCGTTTTTCGTTTCTGTTCCTTTAACCGTTTTCATGCCTAAAGCAATCCGTGACAGTTTCGTGGGAGATCGTGCCCGATTTTGTATGATTTGTAGGTTTGGATATTACCCTTTTTAATTCTGATATCATGTTTTTATCATTCTTATATCCTCCCTCCCCTCCTCACCGTCATCAGCAAGCAACGCTGTTCCTTTAGGGCGCCAAGGCAACCCAGGAAGCCGGTCACCATAGTGACTCCCCCTGCAACCAGCAGAAGATTGGCAGCAGAGAGAGAGGGGAAAGAGAGGGGCAGGGAAGAAAACTCTGCCTGAGTGAAGGACAGCCACACCCCGACTCCAAATAGGCCACACCCTCCCAACTAGAGAGAAGATACAATACAGTTGTAAACAGTGAAGTTTTCATTCATGACATTGCTGTATCAAATCTAATCCCATCAATTTTAGGAACTTTTTAAACTAAGTATCAGTCTCATTCTTATACGCTACATGTAGAAGGTTATTTGGCCTAATCATCTAAATGTTATGGGGATGGGGGGACAGGGGACTAAGCATGATATTTCCTATTGAAGGCTAAACTTTCCAGTTACTGTAGTCACCCTGTTTGACCTAGATAGATTAAAATGGGACATTACTTACCTCACAGTTTATTTTGTGTTTTCGTAATATCTAATTTAGACGCCTGAATCTTTTTTACCTGTGTTAGTATGACTTTTGGTTTGTAAATAAGAGCTTGTCGAAGAAGAAAATTACATCTAACATTTCGACAATAGAAAAGTTACAAGGAATCGTGTATATTTAAATATATTCAGTAGTATTTATATAATGTGTGCAGGTAAGTATACATGGGTAACTAAACAAATGTATTAAGATATTCTGACCCAGAAGATGAGGTTGAAGACAAACATCAGGTATTTGACACAGCAGAGACCCCTCGGAGACATCCTGAAAGAGAGAGAGGTACAGATTAAACTGCATGAGGAATATTCCAATGAGTTTTTGTTAAGAGTGTGTTTGGCATATGGAGGTACAGTGTGTTTTCTGCAATTGGGCGTTCCATTTGAAGTTATTGTGGTGAGTAAATCGTTATCTGTTTGGGGTCACTGGGATTTTTTTTCTATTTAGCTTTTTAACGGTTTTATGTGGAATTTAGAATTGCACAGTCAACTACTGACATGCGGTTTGTTTTCATCTATAAAAAACTATTTTTGAAAAAGATTAGTGAGGTTTTGTGGATTTCCAGCTTTCTTTAGTCTCTTGAATAACATGCATTATTAATACACATCTATGGTTCCCTTATTGTTGAACTTATAGTACTTATTCTACATTATTAACACTCATATTTTTTGTACATTCTAAGTCAAACCAGTGGAATTCAGTGACCATTTCCACAAAGGAAGTCAAAAGGCTGGACAGGAAGGAAACTCCCACCTCCTCCTGCAGCCACTCTTAATTGTGTTTTGGGGCCTATTTTGGCAGTTTACCATAACTGATGCCAGGGCTCCATTAACAACTCATCCATGGCAAGACATAACACAAGCGTATATCTATTGTGTATATGTACAAATATGTATATGCATACTATTGAAAGAGATTGTAGTTTTTCTCTTGATGAGAAACTTGTCTATCATATTTTCTGCTTCACAAATACTGGTAGCACGTCTTCAAATAGTATTAGTAAATGCCAGTAAAAATAAAATTATATTCCATTAGTGCATGTTTTGATAAATGAAATAGGCTTTACCTGAATTTTTTTTGTTTGTTTTTTTTACAAATTTATGATAAAATAAAAAACTTGCTAGCGGAGCTTCTCTTTTGTTTAGTAAATTCCTCTGCTTTTGTGAGCGTCCCATATGGTGTGCCTCTGTTTTCGACCCAGCCCTCTTTGTGACTTCCAAAGTTATAGAAGAGGGAAAATATTCACGGATGGTCCACCAACAGTAATCTGTTTTCTTTTACTTTCCCATGCGTCTTTTTTTTTTTTTTTTCTACTTGCAGAATATGTTTAAGCCCCCCCTCTACAACTCAGCTCTCCTATGTTTGACTCAGCCTGAATATCTAACAAGTTATTTGATCTAGCTCTCCATCTAGGTCTGTTATAATGTCCTCCTCTTATTCCAAGTACTCTTTTACTTTTCTACAAAGTTCTTCCTCTCAGACCCTCTCTCGCTCTCAATAATTTCCAGATGTGAGTTGTTGCCTGTCGGGTTTTTCTCTCTCTCGTTCTCTCTCGCTCTCTTTTTCTCTCCCCATCTCACTTTTTTTTTTTACAATCCCTGGAGAACTATGTCTCTTAAATCCCACCTCCTAAACACTCCTCCTCCCTGTGTCTTTCTTTCTTTCTGTTTTTCTTTCTTTCTTTCTTTCTTTCTCTTTCTTTCTATCTTTCTTTCACAAACAACACACTCAGTTACTTAATCACTCACATTTCCTCCCTACATTACCGATGGTTAAGGGGGCTTTGGCACGGATGAAAGGAAAAATGTATCTTGCGTAACATCTCTTCTCAGGGACCCTACCCTGCAGATTCACAATAACTCAAATGTTTTGATGCTTCGATAATACTAAGTATTATCTACAATAAAAAAAATGTCTAAAAGTAATATTTACCTAAATAGTTTTGCCTTTCTATTAATCCAGTTGTTTTCATTCACTATAATATTAATATTGCAGTTAACTCCTGCTGGCTGCATTGTTGAACAAGCTATTTCAAACGTATCTCTTCCACATGAAGATGCCATGTAACTAAGTGCATCACTACTGTTAAATGTTTTTATTTGTAATCGATGGGTATTGTTGACTTGTAACATGTTTATTGACTTTTACTAAAGGACCGTCAGCGATGCCATTTGTAGATATTGCTTTCTATTTCTAGCCTTATTTTTTCCATCAAAATGTAAATGCTTATCAGAGTGCCTAGTGAGAGCTCAACAGTTTATTCAACTCTCCAAACTAAAACATCCACATTTCACTGATTTGACTCTCAGCTACTCATACTTATAAATGGATAGATAGAAGCAACACAATGAATGGTTGGATGGGTCAGATTATAATGATATGATTAAAAGGAAAACAACAGAAATCAGTGCTGTTCGTACTAAACATTTTTAATTGTTTTCTTGGATTTATGGTTTTGCAGCAATGGTAATGATTTCAAAGTTCATATTACAACATTTTGTAATTAAGTTATAAAATGTTGGGGTTTAGGTGACACTGTGATCCAATAAACAATAATGTGCATTTTAATTGCTCAAGCTTCTCACCAAGATCATTGAGTTTAGTTTCCAAACGATTCTTGGCCTCTATATTCCCCATTTTGGACACTTAGTTCAGTTTTCATGATTGTCTATTTGAATTTGGCGTTTTGATGAAAAATCCACAAAAGCCACAAACAGAATTAACTGAAAGAAAAGATCAGTTTATTGCCAGCTGCCCTGTAAAGCCAGGCTGATGACCTCTGTCCCACATGCATGGCCATCTATCGTTAGCTTTAGTGATGTGCAAAAATTAACAAACAAATATTTTTGAAAAAATATTTTTAATGTCTGAATTTAATGGAACTATTATGTCAAATTAATCAAACTGTCCAAACCAAAGATTGGTTTCAAAAACTCCCCGAAAATGCCGCTAGATAATTGATATGAAATTCTCTGCTGCACAAACTTCAGTCTTTTTATAAAAAATGTTTTACCAATTCAATATGAATATATACAAAGAAGGTACAAGAGAGAACAAAGTAAGTTGAAGCGGGAGGGCAGAAAGCATATCTTATAAAATATAGCCCTCTGGCTTCAGTGTGGAGTATTATGCCACAACAACCGATTTGTGGTCAAAGCTGCCTGCAAAAGGCATATTTCCTGTTGACAACACAGCAGAGAAAATTGCCCATTGACTGGAGTTTGTCTGAAAGAACAGGGCCAGATGTCCATCACCACTGATTTGAATCAAGCGTTATCAAATCTGTGGAACTAAATCTATGGACCAGGATTTTAGCCTCTGGTTTTTTCAGTGTTTTGGCCACAGGCTGCATCTTGCAATTGTTAAGTGTATACCTCTCTCTCTTTATCCGTGTGTTTCTTTAGTTGTTTCCTTGTTGTCGTCAGTGTTGTTTTGGCTTTTTATCTTCAAGACATTATTGTTTAAAAGCACTTTGAGATGCATTGCTTGCATGGTAAGTTCTATATACATTTTAATTACTAGTACTATTTAATTAATTAGGACAATTATTCATCATAATAACCTGCTTTACGATTTGTTTTACTTGTTGATTGTGTTGCTTTCTGTGACACGTTGTGCTCTTGATAGAAAAGTTTATCATTACTAGTTATTGTTGTCATTACATTTTCAGTCTGAAAATTGCAATACTGTACCTTACACAATTAATGTTTTGGTTCATGATTTTTCTTTTTTTCTTCTTCAGAAAATGCCATAGAAGACTATGCAAATTGGGCAACAGGACTTTGCAAAAAGTTGAAAGTTGAGTAAGGCATAGCCAGAGTTCAATCTGCTGGAACACTCGATTACAGAGTGTCAAACAAGATGGGGCTCAAGGCAGAAGCTGATTGGGAGGGTGTTGGAGCAAAACAAGGCCTTGTCTCAGGTTCTGTTAAAAGACAGGAAGACACATCACCTGGTACCCAAAGCAAGAGTGGAGATTGAAATGGAACAGGTGGAACGAAAGGTAACTTGTCTTGTTTTTATGTTGAGTAATGCCACCTGTAATACAAGTTATTGCGTTTTGATTACATGGATTGACAATTTTAAAACGTTTACATACAATCTACAATTGCTCAAAATGACATCACATTACAAACTGAACAGCTCATCTCTGTTTTGTAGATGACTTGTGTCAGACGCTTCAGAGGCAGCATGTCTGTGAAGAAGGGAAAACGGTCATTGGGCAGCTTCTTTAAGAGTCGCACTGTACCCACGGCTTCATTCGCTGGGCAGTTGGAGGATGCCATGGAAGCTGAACAGCTACCTGGTTCCTACCATCGATGACGAGGAAGGCCCCCTGGCCTGGTGGACGGTAGATACATACATAGATATATGTAGATATCTGCAGATTTCCCATGACAGATACCGAGCAACAAACCCAAAACATGTGGCAGCTAGGGTGGAGGTGGGTAGCTGCAAGAGTCGGTTTGTGATCTGCCATAGCGCTGATGGTAGCGCTGCTCAGAGTCTCTGCCTTGTTTCCTACAGTGACAACCCCTTCTGCTTAAACTGCAATCAATCAACCCAACATATTATGTAAGACGTGATGGACAACATCCACTGCAAACATAGGACAAATCAAACTCAGGATCCATAATTGATGGCCTGCTGGAGAGCTTGGAAAGGAGGTTCCAGAACATGGATCTTTTAGAGGTCTTCCATGTGCTTAGCCCTCAGGCAGCGACTGGTAATGAGGAACTTAACGTGGCCAATTTGCAGCTCTTAGCCGGCAAATTTTACAGAGAAAAGAGATGCTGCAGTAACGGTCTACTTTCAAGCAGCAAATGCTAGTCCGGGCATTCAAGGTATCATTAGATTACAGTGAGTAACATTTATTTTCAGGAGTTCTCTAGCCTAGATTGATGTTGTGTTTAATGTGTGATGCAGGGCTTGGCATCAGAGGTGGGTGACTGGGGGTAGCTACCCATCACTGAGCAAGCTAGCTGCCATTTGCCTGACCATCCTAGTTTCCAGCGTAAACTGTGAAAGGGATTTCTCAAAAAAGAAAAGGGTAGGATACTTGAGCAAGTAATATAATTATTTGAGTTTATTAAAATCTCACCCCCATGTGCCCCACATCCACTCGTATGTGAATTATTTTGTTTTTATGGTTGAAAACTGCCCTGATAAATTGTTTACAGGGGGGACAACTTGCAATATGTATGGTCTTGAACATATACAGTATGGGCCCCCAGCAAGAGTTTCCTTCTGAGAGAGCCTTTGAGCTATTCTTTCAGAGCCCTTGAAAGATCAAATGCTTTCAATGCCAACTGTGCCACAAAGTCTTTATTTAGACCCAAACAAAATTGTTCAATAAATTCCAATAATTGTTTTAAAGATTACACTTTTATTATGTTCAATAAAAGTGTATTGAGACACCTCATATGTAAGATAGACAGATATTTACACATTACCGTATATTACTGTATGCACCTACCTACGCCTTAAGAGCCCTTTAGGTGCCGCAAACACATAGAAGCAAGCGCACGAAAATATTTTTTAGCATGATAGCTAATAAGATAGTCAATGTCACACTTTGTAGAAATCTTCTTTCCTGAACGTTTAGGAATCAATTATGTGTTGTGTATTAAACTGTGAGATATTTAAACATGTTCAAGTTGTCTTTTTTTCCTCACTTCAGCCAGTTGCAACGAGGACAACACAAGCCTCAAGGAAGGCTAAAAAGAGCTGGTCTGTTCTCTGCATGAGACTGAACTAGGGCTGCAACAACGAATCGATAAAATTAGATTATAAAATTAGTTGGCAACAAATTTCATTATCGATTCGTTGGGTCTATGTTGTCTAACGCATTGTTACAGAGCTGGCTTTGTCAATTTAAGAAAATTAAGTCTGTCTATTAGCAGGTTTTTGCTCGTGATCTGTCTTGAATATTGCGTGACAGCTGGCTAACGTCTGTGATAGCTAAAGTTAATCTAGCAAGCTAATCAACACTACCCAATCCAGTTTGAATGGCCTATAATTAATATATTAAGTGAAATTTACTTTAAGATTGCAAGACAAGGGTATTTAACTAACTTGCAAACGTCTGTGGTAGAGCAGAGGGACAGCTAGCGTTAATCTAGCAAGCTAATTAACGTTACATGTTAAACCTGGTTTATACTTCTCCGTGAGCGCGCTAGCGAACGTAAACGTTCATTTGCCGCTTCCGTTCGCACAGTAGTTTGCCTACATACATCAACGTAAGTTTAACGGGCCCACTAGGTGGCAGTGTCGTATTCAGTAATCCAGAATCTACAAAAAACCGAAGAAGAACCACAGACACTCCCGTTCATGCTATTTCATGTCCCGCGAAAGTATAAACAACGAGACGAAGGTTGCTCACTGCTTTTCATATTTTCTTATATCAAATCAAATCAAGTTAATTTATTAGAGCACGTTTAAAACAAGCAGCGCAGACCAAAGTGCTGTACATTCACATACATAGGCCTACAGTTTATCAAACAAGACAGATCACAGTTGTAACAGCCTATTTGTAGGCTATAGGCAGCTAAGACTTGCTAAGTGCATAGAAAACCACTAATATGATTTGAAGGCTATTGAAAATCAGCCTATCTGCTCCAGTTCATTGTGTCATCTGCGTTTCCATTTGTTTGGATACAGCCAGAGCCATATAGAGATATATAGAGATATATGGCTCTGGATACAAATTATTACTGAATATCTACTTACTTCCTACCCTGCTCAACCAACCAGCTATTGTTTGACGGGCTGTTAGGATTTGGGAGGACTCCCCGTCAACACGTCGGCGGGCCTCGGTGAGCTACGCTTTCCCAGAAACCCCTGCGCTTCGAAGCTGCGCAGAGCTGTTTACGTGCTGCTTCGCAGAAGTATAAACCAGGCTTTAGGACTGGCCATCGGGAAGTATGCTGAAGTCTTTCACCTTTGCACGACGTTTCTGTCGTCTCGTGGCACTTGTATTGGGCTTATAGCCATTTTGTTGATTATTCTTTGGCCAAATAAAAAAATATACATTTATACCCCATGTGCTGTGTCTGCTTTTATTGAAAATAGATACAAATATTTATAAAGTAACTCCGAAGTCATGAAAATGGTCTATTTTCTCCTCGTTTTGTTCACGTAGCCCTGGCAGAGACAAATTCCCAGCGCCGGTGTTCTGAAATTCTGAGCCTCCCCCTCAGAATGGTCTACCTTAGCAAACTGCGCATGAGCATTTACTAGGTAGCGCATTCTGAGTGGTAATTTCTCCCTGTCAAAATGGGCTACCAGGGCTTTAATGTGTTAAAAAGTATGAATTTACTTCAAAAGACAGGGTAGCGCATTCTGAGCAGTCATTTCTCCCTGTCAAAATAGGCTGCAGGGCTTTAATGCGTTCAAAAAGTATGCATTTAATCACAGGGTAGCGCATTCTTAGCAGTAATTTCTCCCTTTCAGAATGGGCTACCTCATACTATTCAATTGAGGTAGCCCATTTGGAGGGGAGGCAACATTTTTCAGTTGTATTTATATAAAATTTTCAGTTGTATTTGATAATATTTGATACCGGGAAGCCCATTATGTGGGGAGGCTCAGAATTTCAGAACACCGGCCATGCTCACAACTAACAGCACGCAAAAGTGATGATTGTCCGCTGACAGCTATTGCCCAAGCTTTCCTTGGTCCATGATCTTTGGGGAACCTTTGACAAAAACAAGGCCATCTCAAAATTGCCTCTGGCATAAAGCAGCCAGTGCAATAAGATTGCATCATAAATATGGTGTACTAGATCTAGCTAATTTAGGCTAGCTATCATGTATAATCTCATGAGCTCAAACACATTCCAGCTGATAATTTTCAGGAAAGTAAACTATACAAAGAATGAGGTAATTAAGTAAATACCACGTTTACCCCTAGTAACTTAGTGATTTAACAATTATTCAGTAACGTTATATTTTCGTTAGGTAGCCATCATCACAGCGGTGTCAGGTCATTTTGAGGATAGTTTTACACGAAATTTCACGGTCACTAAAATGTAACAATACTTTGCGAAAGTTACATTGCGATGCAAATATGTGACGATTCAAATCGGTAACATGAAACATGATACAAGTGCCCTAACGCTAAACGTTGGTTTGTTCGCTAGTGGAGGCTAATGCTAACGGTTTTATGTATAAACTTCGTGTTGGGATATCTCTGTAATAGTTATATGGTCATGACTCATGATGACCATAACCATGACAGACTCATGTAAAATGCTGTTTTATAAATGGGTAGTTGTTTCTGCGGTCTCAGGACAGCTGTCCCGTTCACAGGCGGCATCCTCATTCGGTGAACAATGAACTGCTTTGTTTTTTAATAAATGGAATCAGATTGCTGTGTGTGATTTTGGAATATGATAATTACACTGTCGGATTGTTATAGAATATGTATAGACTTGTAAATTATTTTTGCCTAATTTATTCCCTACCTTAGTACCTCAGAAATTACAAGTAGGCTATTTTTTAGTTTCTGTTGCAGAAATAATGAAAGGAATCTTTTTCAGTCATAATTTGTCTTCAATATCATTTTGTTTATTGAGAGAAAATCGTATTGCAAATCTAGTATTGTAAATCGTATCGAATCGTCAGTTGAGTATCGTTACATCCCTTCTAACTTACATAGGCCTAACAGTAAAATACAATAAAATTGTCACTTGTTAAAAGTTATCCTGTGACACCTGTTTTTAATGTTTTGCCTATTTGTACAACCAAACGTTGCACATGCCTGCAGCATTTTTTCAAGCGGTCTAACTTAGGCCTGTACTCAACTCTTGACTTGTGACTGACCCAATATGGTGACCGAGTAGACGCACATCAAATCCCGAACACAGTATCAATACATATCTATACGTTCTTGCTAGCAAGTAGGGGTGTAAGAAATATCTATTCACTTTAGTATTGCGATGTTATGTGTAGCAATACTGTGCTAAACACAGTTTTGATGTATTGTTTATGTTTAATAATTTAAGCAAATGTTATTTCTTTGTTTGCAGATTGCATAAATTGTGCTATGATGTTGCTGTTACAGGAACTTTGATAAATACAAATGCAGATCCCACTGTTCTGCTGGCATGCACGTGAAGGAAGTCAACATTTTTAACCACATGCTATAACACTTTTCCAAAGTTTAGATAACCATTTTTTCAATATATCGCCTTGGTTACAGTATTGTAGTTTTTTGAATCGTAACCTCTATCGTGTTATGTATCGTATTGCCAGATTCTTGCCAATGCACAGCCCCTCTAACAAGTCACCAACTGGTGCGTCCTCAATAAAAGCGGTGGATCAAGAACCCATACAGGAATTTTAAGTGTTCTTGGTAACTTGGGCTGCATCTCAATTAGTCGATTTTCTCATTAGGTAAAGCGGGATATTTAGTATGTTCAATTTTAATTGCAAAATTAACTGTAATTATTGTTTTATTCGTTTTTGTGGTTTTCTATTTAACTTCGGTTTTGCTATGTCCAAGCACAAGCCGATCGAAAAATATGTTCAGCTAGGGTAACTCGCCAACAATTCAGCTAAATATAAAAGAACAACAATGTTTAGGTTACTGAAACCACCTCATAGGTTTTCAATTACTATTTTAAAGCAGCTGTAGCTGTAGTTTCTGGTTTTGGGAACCCCTACCGTTTACTTAGTGTAATTTACCTAACTGTCGCAAGACGTGCTGAATGCTCGTGGTCACTGCATGTCGCTAGCACGATCAACGACTATACCCCAGGTAGGATATTCTCTTCCTGCTTTAGTGACCCACTTCCTTGTGCCACAAAGTAATTTGTCATAGTTTTGCGGGAGATCGGTACTAGTGGCAGACAAAATGAGTGTTACATATTGAGACTTAAAGGGGACTGATCTGAACGGCGATTGTTTAATTCTCCCAGAGCATTACAATGTGCAAACTGTAGAAAAGGTATTGATAATACGTTAATATAATAAAGTTGCCTATAGTGGCTTTAAGGATCCCAAAAAAAGTACACTTTGAAAACCCCCCTTAAAAATGGTGGTCTGGCCAAATCATAACCCCCCCTCTCACATGTGCCTGGATAAAGGACTTCCTAACGTCCCGACCCCAGACTGTGAGACTTGGCCCCCACCTCTCCTCAACCCGCACGCTGAGCATCGGCTCCCCACAGGGGTGCGTGCTGATCCCCCTCCTGTACTGCCTCTACACCCAAGACTGCAGGCCGACAAGGACAACCTCTTCGTCAAGTTTGCGGACGATACCACGGTGGTCGGTCTCATCTCCAGGGCTGATGAGGCGGCCTACAGAGAGGAGGTCCTGAAGCTGGTTGCTTGGTGCTCTGAGAACAATCTTGTTCTAAACACCAAGAAAACCAAGGAGATCATCATTGACTTCAGGAGGCACCGCACGGACCCAGCCCCCCTCTACATCAACGGCGAGAGTGTGGAGCGTGTTCGCACCATCAAGTTTCTGGGCGTGACTATCTCGTGAGAATGTCACCGCCATCATCAAGAGGGCTCAGCAGCGGCTACACTTCCTGAGAATCCTCAGGAAGCACAAGCTGAATTCCACCTTACTGCTGACCTTCTACCGTTCATCAATCGAGAGCCTGCTGACATACTGCATCACAGTGTGGTATGGCAGCTGCTCTGTAGCAGACAAGGGGAGGATACAGAGAGTCATAAAGACAGCACAAAAGACCATCGGCTGCTCTCTCCCTTCCCTAACGGACATCTACACCTCTCGCTGCCTCTGCAGAGCCAAAAATATCCAAAAGGACAGCTCTCACCCAAGCTCTGGTCTGTTTGCCCTGCTGCCCTCCGGGAGGCGCTACAGGTGCCTCAAGACCAGAACAAACAGATTTAAAAACAGCTTCTTCCCCCAGGCAATAACCCTGCTGAACTCAAATTTGTAACCCCTGTGCAATAGTCATATAGGTATATTTATTTAATTCCGTGCAATACCTGTTAATTCCGTGCAATACCTGTATAGACGTATTTTTCAGCTGTGAATTTCATACATAGATTTAGATATTTTCTTACTGCAATGTACATAGACATGTGGATATATTTTTATCGGGACTACGTACCCATCTTATCTTATCTTATTTTATACTTTTATTTATTTTATTTTATCTTATCTTATTCCTGTTTTAATCTGTACTGCACTGTTTGGTGGTTGCTTAATCTCATTGTACCTGTGTATAATGACAAATAAAGGCATTCTATTCTATTCTATTCTATAACAATTATTCTCTTGTTTTCCCCTGTTTTCTTAAACAAGACCAAAATAGACCACAAATAAAATTACTGCAGGCACCCTCATTACAGTCAGCAAATGTAACGTATGTATGTATCTAATGTATCTAATTATGTCTGGGAAACTGATAATGAATTGAAGGAATCCCAAAAAATATGCAGAAAAGGAGTTTGTGGTATATTTATTGTCATCATAACTTTCCCCCCATTACCTTGCTCTTAAAGCAAACAGTAAATACCAAGGTGCATGTTACACAATACTGTAGTTCAACACATTTATTTAAAACTGTAGTACAACACATTTATTTACGCATTTCTTCTTTCACACACATTTGCTGCAAAGTTCCTAGTTCAGCCCCCCCCAGACCCTGCCCAGCGTCACTTTAAAACAAGACACTGGTACAAGGATTGGGAGAGACCAGACCAAGATAGAGTTGGTTTGAATATGGATACATAATACAATGTTAATTGCCAACAAAGAACATACTGTAATATTTGTTTAACACTGCATATGCAATTACTAACTTACTTATGTACACACATATAGATTGTGCTTAACAGAAATATTGAGTCTGACATACAAATAACTACATGTTAATAAAGACATCTGTGCTTTTGCTCATGCCACTTCCATGTAAACTGTCCATTAAAATTATGTCATGGTTCCGTAAGAGGTTTGTTGTCATATGCATTACTATGAGAGACAGTAAGTATTTGGTACATTAAATTAAATTAATAATAGAATATTGTCCATTCAGAGTAATGACCAGTACATGTTAGGTGGCATTACAAAACATTGCATTACAGTCATTGTTTTCTTTAACCAACTGTAGCCTAATTTCTTAATCTAAGGTATTTGAGAAGCTCATAAAATAATTATTTGTTAAGTTAACTTACCTCTGCACTTACAAGCTATTTTCACTCATGATCGTTATGATGTTGTTTTTTTCTCTCTTCCATCTTTATTTTGTTCTCTGTCTCAGTCTTGCAATCACTCTCTCAAATACTTTTCCTTATTTTCAGCAAATGTTTGTGCCTACCCTCTCCAGTCTTCAGGCCCTTTATCCCTCTCCGTCTCTCTCACACCCTCTTTCTATCCCCCAGTGTCGCCCTTCCTATCTCTCCCCAAATCACTGTTCCTCAGAACAAGGGCCAATGGAGACCCAGTCGGCAGGGTGAGGCACTTCCTCTGTGACAGGAAATCAACAACAAACATGAAAATAGTGTGTGTGTGTGTGTGTGTGTGTGTGTGTGTGTGTGTGTGTGTGTGTGTGTGAGAGAGAGAGAGAGAGAGAGAGAGAGAGAGAGAGAGAGAGAGAGAGAGAGAGAGAGAGAGAGCGGGGTAGTTAATGAGGTACACAAAAAGATAGAGTGGTAAATGTTGGGTGGTTTGATGAGATTCAAGAGGTCAGACAAATGTCACTGTTGTATGTGCCTTGGGGAAATGGCTAAAAGGCCAAACATTTTCTATCGGCACACATCCATGATGTGTCACTGCTATAGATTCAAAAGCTCAGTTATTTTTCTTTCAGAATTATTCTTGGAGAACCGGTTATCTTTTAGTTGGGGCCAACTAAGAATGATGCGCATACAGGCAACCTATCTGGAATGATAATCAGAGTCACATAGAACAGAGAGATTCCAGTAGACCATGGTCATTCCATCCATTTCTTATGAACCTGTCTGGACATTCTGAAAGTGATCCAATAGGGAATAACAAACCCTAAAATATCGCTATTTTATTTACAATAGTAAAACATTAGTTGTCTCCTCTCTGGTCTGAGCAGTTCTGTTTATCTATCTTGGGAAGAGATATTACCATAAAGATATAAACCATGTAGGTTGCATAAGAAACAACTGTATGAAATATTGCCTTTTGCATCTGTCTATTGAGTTGCTCCAATTTAGAGGGGTAGAAGGGAAAATATGGCAAGAAGGAAAGGTGTTGTCTAGATCAGCTATATAAGCACACTGATAGCCCTGGGGCAGTTAGGCTGGTCCTCAGTCCCTGGGGGATAGGCAGGATGTGACTGATAAAGATAATTATCTAGTCTGAGAAAGGTCCTTGCGTGCAGCATCTGCCACTCGCAACACCTCGTTTAGCCGTAAGAGTTGGCAGACTAACCTGAATATACCACCATATAAGGTAACGGGTAATCATGATGAGGAGGGGTTTATACATATACAACAAAATATTTTGTTTGTTACAGGAGTTAGAGACATCATATATTGCTCTGCGAAGACTTGAGTCTTTTTGTGTTTTTTTTTATGGGTCACTCATTATACCTCTGAAGTACATACATGCAGTGTGATGCTGGATAGCATAGTGTGTGTGTGTGTGTGTGTGTGTGTGTGTGTGTGTGTGTGTGTGTGTGTGTGTGCGCACGTGTGTGTGTGTGTGTGTGTGTGTGTGTAGGTTCTACTGAAAGTCTCTTTGAGAATTAGCTTGTCACTGAGGGTATCATTTGCAGTGGGTGTGGTGATATAGTAACAAAAACAGGAAATCCACATTCACTTAGGCAGGAAATGTTTCAGTTCAGAAAATTTGACAATAAACAAAACATTTTGAGTTTTGAAAATCACAGCCACATATTCTTCTTCAAATAAAGAATAAGTGATTTCTCGTTAATTCTTTTTATTCTTGATTAGTACAGTTTCACAAAAAGGAAAAAGTGTATACGTTCTAATAAGCCAAATGTACAGGTATACACCCTTTCAGTCAAGTAGGCAAACAAAGACAGACAGACAGACAGACAGACAGAAATACACACACAGACACTTTATCACAGTATTAAATGTCAAGGTGACAGGACTCTAAAATGGGCACTGGAATGCAAAAAGGATTATAGAACTTAATGGCACAGATATAAATAATAATAAAAATTCATCACAGTATAAACACGATAACATTTCACTTGTTATTCAGATTTTTTGATTGTCTTCAACTGTTTTAGTGGCTAAGGATTTTTTGATTGTCTTCAACTGTTTTAGTGGCTAAGGATTTTTTGATTGTCTTCAACTGTTTTAGTGGCTAAGGATTTCTGGATTGTCTTCAACTGTTTTAGTGGCTAAGGATTGGTTTATGTTACACTCTTAATCCATCCAAGGATTCTGATTGGTTTTATTTCGTGTTTTTTGGTTTATGAGCAGCGTGTCAGATGGTGTGGTGTGTTTAGACTACTAGCTCAAAGTTAAAGTTACAAGCTACAATGTAAAAAGATGTCGCCTGGTGGACCTTTAAAGATACCATGTGTTTTTTTTTTGCTGAGCTAACCTTCATTAAGAAAACGTTAAGATGTCTACTACCTTCTTTATATTGTTTTAATTTTGACCATGTTTTTCGGGCATTACTTTGTGTTGAAAGAGATAGTCGATTAATCCTACATCCATTCGAAAAGCCTCTTCAAATATGACAATAGTGTGAATATTTCACTTAACAACCTTCTTTCTGCATCCATTTACCCACAGTAAGCACTTTTCCATAACACTCCATTTCGTTTTTATGTCATTATTAGAGATGGTGCCATACGTATTGTTATTATTATTATTATATAATTCATGGGATTTATAGTAACTCAGAGTCGGAGATGCGGAGGGTACGAGAAGGCGTGCAGGACTGAAGGAGGTCAGAGAGGTTGTAGGGGGCTAGTCCATGTAGAGATTCTCAACTTGATTGTCATTGGTTCCCTGTGTATGACATGTGATGAAAGTTGTCTTATTTAGCCTAGGATCGTGGTTCTAAGTATTTGATAGGTTGGCCCAGGTGGCAGGTGGCACTGGTAACGTAAGATTTGACTTGTCTTGTCTCTCTCCTTGGTTGAAACCACTTTGTCATATAGCTCATTGTCAAATGGACCTACTTCCCATTTCTACATTGGGTGACAATTACTGTATTGTTGGTGGGGTCAATAATTTGGTTCCATATAAAATATTTATGCTATACATTAGCTTACTAAATTTGCATTATTACAAGACACATAGTCAACATTAGCAGGTCAGAACAAATCAAAGTTCACCATGACAGCTGTTATGTTGAGTTATGTTAAGTAATAGTGTTTTGGTAGCCAGAGATTTCAAATGAATTTTATAATCGGATAACTGATTTACCTGATTTGATTGTTTTTGAGCTGCCGATTTGCCTGCTCTTTTCAAATAGAATGGTTATTTGTTGACTAAGTGTTGTAAGGACCACTGTTAATACGAGTGCCCGGGCTCCACTGTTAATACCAGTGCCCTGGCACCATGTGTTTCTCATGGGACACTGTAGTGTTGGAATTAGCAGGCTTTGTTTCCTGGTGTACTGGAGCTTTCAGGATGTCCATTCCAGGTTGTGTAAAAGTGGTAGGGTTTTGAAAAAGGGTTTTGGTCTCCCTGCAGTCTTGTCCAGTACTGGCCTAAATCATGCTCGCATCCTGATACTGTCGAGGCTGCTGATATTCCAGGAGATAGGTAGCCTAAGAAAGCAATGAGAGGAAATATAAAACATGCCTCATGAATTTCATTATTATTTTCACCTTACTCCTATTACATTGACACACTGAAATGAAACTATGACACACTCAAACGTGCACGCACACACACACACCCGCACACCCGCACACACACACACACACACACACACACACACACACACACACACACACACACACACACACACACACAGAAGTAGAGACTCACCTGTGCTAGCGTTACCAGAGTGGTGGGGCTTCAGGTGAGGGGACGGGAAGGGTGAGGGTTCAAATTTAGGGGACAAAGAGGAAGGACCGCAGGGGGATGGAGGCAGCATGCAGGAGTAGGACGAGGCAGACTGGGGGGACAATGACTTTGGGGTGGGGAGGGTTACGGGAAAGAGAGGAGACAACAGGCAAACAGAGGAAAGACGGTAGAAAAGAGTATTGTTAGGATGAAAAAGAAAACATTGATCTAGTAATACAAATAGAATATTCCTAAAGTTGAATGACCTAATGATTGGTCAATAGCCCTTACACATCTTTTCCATGAAACCATACTAAAACTAACAGCACCAATAGTTGGTCCATTACATGCTATTCTAGGCGAGTTTAAAAATCTCAGCTGAAGTCAGAAAGGTTATGTGTATGGCCTCGCTTGGTGTAAGAATGTTTACTGTCACACCAACACATTCATTATGGGATGGATATTGCGTTCCCTGAGAGCTAGTTTGAGGTTAACTGGAAGAGGAGACATTTTGGCCTTAAATTGGGCAGAATCGTCACAGCATTGACCCATTCTACATCTACGCTAAGGGAACAGTCTACTATTTGCAATGGTAGATCAATAAAGGACATTACATACTTCACAGATATGCTCTGTTACTGTAAAAAGATGTGTTGCTATGCTATGATAGTTGTCACATTACAGAAAGGGTACATACAGCTCTGCAAAAAAAAAATCAGGAGACCACTGCAAAATGATCAGTTCTTGTAGTTTTACTACTTATAGGTATATGAGTAAAACAAAAATGACAAGGTTAAAATAAAAAGATGCAGTGTTTCAGACCTCGAATAATACAAAGAAAACAAGTTCATATATATTTTTAAACAACACAATGTTGTACTAATGTTTAACTCGGGAAGAGTTCAGAAAGCCGTTTTTGGTTGACCTATGGCATGGAGCATTGTCCTGCTGGAAAGAAAAAAACTAGTTTTGAGAGTTGGGGAATGTATTCAGAGCAGGAAGGATGTCTGTAAAGCTGAAAATTGGACTCTCTTGGACTTTTCTAGCTTTGCACAATTTTACACTGTCCACAGGAGCCTGTCGTGAACCTTCCTGCCATGCATTCATTCTGCTTGCCATTCTTTTTGTAGGTCACCTGACGGTTGTTGAGTGACATTTGAATGACTTGGCAGTCATCCCGGAGTCAGTGGAGAGTCGCCCTCTGCCAGTCTGTAGCTTTGCTGTCCCCAATGGCCGCTGCTACACCTTGTTCTTATGAACCTG
The DNA here is from genome assembly GCA_026901105.3 of Galaxias olidus. NCBI lineage: Eukaryota > Metazoa > Chordata > Actinopteri > Galaxiiformes > Galaxiidae > Galaxias > Galaxias olidus. The sequence goes on along the minus strand of JAPMUY010006844.1, from coordinate 61,865 downwards.
ACGCTCACTGCATCCCTCTGCTGCTAAGGACAGAACTGAACCCTTCTTTTCCTCACTCAAAACCTTTTTTATCCAACTTTTCTAGCATGGTCAAATGTTGTTGTTTTTTAACTTAACCTTAACCAATTTAACTTTTGAGGTACTACTAGCAGGCCCAGCAAGTACTATTGCAAGAGGATAGTGATGACCACAGCAGTGGTTGTATACTTTGTAATCCTCGTTAAATAAGATTTGGGTCCGGTGATCACCCTAATTGGTAGAATGAGTTGTGCCTGTTATGGATCTTGCACTTGAAGAATTTGTTGTTCTCTCTTACATTTTTTCAGACCTACTTACATGATCTGGTGCTCTGATGCAAAGTCTATTGCCACTAGAGGGAGATACGTCACAAAATATGTAGCACCGAAGTAATTTATCAGCAATTCCTCAAGACCTCACCTACTAATTAATTTTTTATTTAAATGTTTAATATCTGTGCATTCGTAAACAATATGAATAAATATTTGGATTTTTCTTTTTGATGTTTCAGCATTATCCTCTGTGTAACCATTTCAACAACTGTGTTGTATTTACCTGCATATTGGAGAAGACTGAGAGAGAGCCATAGCCCTGTAGGGATGTGTCGCTGCGGCTGCTGTGCAGAGAAACTGAAAGCCAGACATCATGCACACACAAAAACACATACAGACCATAGTCGCTCACTACAAGTTTATGAAATATTGTAATGTTATACAAGAACAAGTAAAATTAAAATTGCCATGTTAATTGAATCTACTGCAGATATAAAACACAAAACAGTAATAGCTCTATACCTGAATTGTTTCCATGGTGGGAGAGATATGCGCTGGAGTTGAAGGATGTGCTAAGAGGTGTTTGTGCCTGCAAACAGGTAGTCCCACCGCTTGACTTTTTCTGATTTCGCAATTTTTCCTCCCTCCTCCACTTGGCTCTTCGATTGGAGAACCACACCTTACAATTAGAAGTAATATTGCTGCATTAAAATATACATACTGATTTGGAACATGCTAAAAAATATTCAGCAGTTTACACAAAAAGCTTAGCAGGATTAGAATGTGTTTAAGAAATCATAGTTAATAAAAAAAACTAAGCCTGGGTCTGACATGGAAAAGTGATGTAATTTCTTTTTAAGACAGAGCTGTAGAGGGATTAACAAATCAAGTACCTGAATGCGGGCCTCTGGGAGATCTATTCTGGATGCCAATCTCTCCCTAGCAAAGACATCTGGATAATGTGTTCTCTCAAACTCTAGGAGACATAGATAGAGACTTTCAGAAAAGGCATGGTATTATTTTAGTTATTGTGTTTATCCAGGGTTTTAAGCTTGGATGAGAGAGAGAGAGCTCCTATCGCCACCAGAGGTCGCAGAACACACATACACACACACACACCCGGCCAGGACCTGGGAGAGCACCTACCTGACACCTGCTGGTCATGTTGTGTTCCCCTGCTTATTGGGTTATTGTTTTCAGGTGTTCCTCGTTTTGGGTTTTCCCTGCCCCTATTTAAGTTCCTGATTCTGTTGTTTGCTTTGTTGGGACATTAAACTTGTTAACGGGAGTCTACCCTAAAAAGAAGCTTCATGTGTCTGCCTTCTCCTTGGTTCCAGTTTGTTTCTTCTCTGTGTTTGCGTTAACCCTGTTAAGTTGGGTTCCTCTTAAGACTTTTGTTTAGTTTACACTTACTCCCTTTATAATTGTCTGCTCTTGGGTCTCTAGCGCTGTGTTTAGGCCTCTGGATCCTGACAGAATGTCCCAACCAGGACAGATCGACCCAGCAGACTTCCCTGCGCTGCAGACCGCTGTGCGTAACCAGGGAGTGGCGGTGGGCCGTCAACATGAGGAGCTGCAGGCCTTGGGAGCGCAAGTCCAGAGCCTCACCCAGGCGGTGGAACAGCTTGTTGGTGCCCAGCACTCGATGACAGCGAGAATGGAGGCGGTGTGTTCGGCTGCCGCCATGTCCCTGGGACCAGCGACCACCAACCCTTCGCCACCTGTGGTGGGGACCTCAACGGGAAGGGAGCTGGCCCTTCCGGCGCCGGCAAGATATGATGGCCACCCGGGAGGCTGCAGGAGTTTCCTCCTCCAGTGCAACAACATCTTTCGCAGCCAACCTTCCGCCTTCGGGGACGAGGCAACACGGGTGGCGTACATCATGGCGCTGCTCACAGGCCGAGCTCTCACTTGGGCCACGGCGGTAGCTGAGAGGGGGTCCCCGGTGCTACATGATGCAGCACGCTTCATGGAGGCCTTCAGGACGACCTTTGATCATCGCTGCAGTGGTGCTGAGGCGGCAACGCGGCTACTTGAGGTCCGTCAGGGGTCGCGTAGTGTGGCAGACTACGCGATCGAGTTCCGATCGCTGGCGGAGGAGAGTGGATTCAACGCTGCTGCCGAGGTGCCCCTGTTCCGCCGTGGTCTTAATGATCGCATTCAGGACGAGTTGGCGGCCCGAGAGGATCTTGACGACCTGGAGGCGCTTATCTCAGTCTCCATGCGCATAGATAATCGCCTCCGGGAGAGACGTCGATCACGCCTGCCTTCACCGGACCGCCGACCGCCTTTGGTCAGCGAGCCGCTGTTCACCCAGGGGGTACCTGAGCCCATGGAAGTAGGCGGGTCCCGGCTTTCCAAGGCTGAGAGGGCTCGCCGTCTACGGGCTGAGCTATGCCTCTACTGTGGGGAGTCGGGCCACTTCAGGGACCGCTGCCCCCTGTTGGCCAGAGGTGACCGTCGACAACCAGAACATGCGGGGACTCAGGTGAGCAGTTTTCATGTTGCTGTCACCGCTTGGCCTTCTCATCTGGTTCTGCCAACGTCTCTGTCTTGGGGGAGGGCACGCAGGTCCAGGTGGATGCCTTTGTCGACTCAGGAGCCGCGGAGAGCTTTGTGGACGAGACTTGGGCGCGGCGCCATCGGTTGCCTCTGCATCGGCTGGACCGCCCCCTTCCTGTGGTGGCTCTGGATGGCAGGGGGCTGGGTACCGGGATCGTGGAATACGTTTCGGGTCCTGTCCACCTCGGTGCGCCCCTCCGACACCAGGAGGTCATCCAGCTCTACGTCCTCAACACGCCGAGGTTTCCCCTTGTTCTCGGCTATCCCTGGCTGGCCCAACATGATCCACGCTTCTGTTGGTCTACGGGGACCTTGCTGGGTTGGGGGGACCAGTGCGCTGCGGCCTGCCTTCTCTGTCCTGCCGCTCCGGAGCCCTCCGTGGTGGTTTCTGAGTCTGACCTGTCCCGGGTACCTTCTTGCTACCATCACCTGGGGGCAGTCTTCAGTAAGGCGCACTGCAGCGTGTTACCTCCTCACCGGGATTTCGACTGCTCCATAGAGCTGCTTCCGGGGACCTCACCTCCTAGGGGCCGGACCTTCTCCCTGTCTGCTCAGGAACATCAGGCGATGGAGGCTTACATTGAGGAGGCGCTAGCGGCCGGCTTTATTCGCCCTTCTACCTCCCCTGCTGGCGCAGGGTTCTTCTTTGTAGGTAAGAAGGGGGGTGATCTCCGGCCATGTGTGGACTACCGGGGGCTGAACAAAATCACAGTGAAAAACAAGTACCCCCTCCCTCTGATGAACACCGCCTTCGAGAGGCTTCAAGGCGCTGCTTGGTTCACTAAACTGGATCTGCGCAGTGCATACAACCTGGTGCGCATTCGGCGCGGAGATGAATGGAAGACCGCCTTTAATACCCCCACCGGCCATTACGAGTATCTCGTTATGCCGTTTGGCCTGACCAATGCCCCAGCGGTCTTCCAGGCCCTCATCAACTCCGTCCTCCGGGAGTTCCTGGGAAGATTCGTCTTCGTCTACCTGGACGATATCCTCGTCTTCTCGAGTTCGGAGGCGGAGCATGAGGTCCATGTCCGGACTGTCCTGCGGCGTCTACTCCAGCACCGCCTGTTTGTCAAGGCTCCCAAATGCGAGTTCCACGTCCGGCGCGTCGCCTTCTTGGGGTACGTGGTCTCAGAGGGGCGCCTGGAGATGGACGGCAGCAAGGTGCGCGCTGTCCAGGAGTGGCCGGAGCCTACGTCTGTGAAGGAGGTCCAGCGATTCCTCGGGTTTGCCAACTTCTACCGCCGTTTTGTCAGAGACTTTGGGTCACTGGCCCTCCCCCTCACCGAGCTCACCCGCAAATCCGTTGGCCGCTTTATGCTCACCTCGGCCGCCAGGGAGGCCTTTGCCGAGCTTAAGCGGCGCTTCACCACGGCGCCTATCCTGCAGCTGCCAGATGCCGATCACCCGTTCGTTGTGGAGGTGGACGCCTCGGAGGTGGGAGCAGGGGCTATCCTATCACAACGCAGCCACCCGGATGGGAAGCTCCGGCCTTGTGCCTATTTTTCTAGGCGTCTGACCCCAGCAGAACGGAACTATGGAGTTGGGGACAGAGAGCTACTCGCCGTCAAGCTGGCCTTGGAGGAGTGGAGGCACTGGCTGGAGGGGGCCAAACATCCTGTGGTGGTGTGGACGGACCACAAGAACTTGGAGTTCGTCCGGGCGGCTAAGCGACTTAACCCCAGACAGGCACGTTGGGCCCTGTTCTTTGAGAGATTCGACTTGGTGATTACATTCCGTCCCGGCTCAAAGAACAGTAAGCCTGACGCCCTGTCCCGGCTTCCGGGTACCACTGTCGCTCAACCCACGAACGACACCATCGTTCCCCCGGCCTGTGTGGTGGCCCCCGTCCAGTGGACGATCGTGGAGGAGGTAAGGCGAGCCACCCGAACCACCCAGCCCCCTCCGGGGGGTCCTTCACGATGTTTATTTGTGCCTCCCCAGCTACGCCCCCGAGTCATCACCTGGGCCCACGCGTCTCCCTGGTCTTGTCACCCTGGTCGGACACGCACCCTGGAGGTCCTTCTGCGCCGATTCTGGTGGCCGGGGGTCAAGAAGGATGTGGAGGACTACGTTGCGGCATGTTCCACCTGCGCACGCAACAAGAGCTCATCCGCGCCGCCGACTGGTCTTCTGCGTCCTCTTCCGATCCCTGGTCGTCCTTGGTCCCACATCTCTCTGGACTTTGTCACTGGCCTTCCCGATTCCCAGGGCAACACGGTGGTTCTTGTAGTGGTGGACCGGTTCTCCAAGACGGCTCGCTTCGTCCCTCTGCCTAAGCTCCCCTCTGCCCCCGAGACTGCTTCACTGGTCCTCCACCACGTGTTCCGGTTCTACGGCTTCCCCGTGGACGTGGTCAGTGACCGAGGCCCTCAGTTTGTCTCCAGGTTCTGGAAAGCCTTCTGCCGCCTGTTGGGAGCCTCTGTTAGCCTCTCGTCAGGCTTCCACCCCCAGACCAACGGCCAGACGGAGAGGGTCAACCAGGATCTGGAGACCTGTCTACGATGCTTGGCGACCAAAGACCCCACGGGCTGGAGTAAGCAGCTGCTTTGGGCTGAGTTTGCCCACAACACCTTGCGACACTCTGCCCTTGGTATGTCACCCCACGAGTGCCTGCTGGGCTACCCTGTCCCGCTGTTTCCAGAGGAGGAGACAGATGTCGGTGTTCCCTCAGCCATGACCTTTGTTCGGCGCTGTCGTCAGGCCTGGAAGAGGGCTCGGGTGGCCCTGCTGAAAGCCCGGGCTAACATGGAGAAACAGGCCAACCGCCATCGTCGCGCTGGACCCCGCTACCGGGTGGGTCAGTGGGTCTGGTTGTCCACCCGGGACCTGCACCTACAGGGCGCTCCTCCCAAGCTCCAGCCGCGGTTCATCGGACCCTACCAGATAGCCCAGAGGATCAACCCAGTCACCTTTCGGCTCCGGCTCCCAGGGTCCCTCCGCGTCCACCCGGTCTTCCACGTCTCCCAGATGAAACCCCGGGTGATTAGCCCGCTCTGCCCCCGGGACGTTCCGGCGCCGGGGCCTCGGACCATCGCTGGAAAGCCGGCCTACACTGCACGGTGTATCATGGCCTCTCGTCTGGTTCGGGGTCGTCCACAGTATCTGGTGGATTGGGAGGGTTATGGGCCGGAGGAACGGGCCTGGGTTCCGGCGGGTGACATCCTGGACAAGACTTTGATAACTTCCTTCCTCTCTGCTTCCAGGGGTTCCGGTAGGCGCGTCCAGGGCCGCTCGTCGGAGGGGGGGTCCTGTCAGGGTCTGGATGCTCCTATCGCCACCAGAGGTCGCAGAAGGCCAGGACCTGGGAGAGCACCTACCTGACACCTGCTGGTCATGTTGTGTTCCCCTGCTTATTGGGTTATTGTTTTCAGGTGTTCCTCGTTTTGGGTTTTCCCTGCCCCTATTTAAGTTCCTGATTCTGTTGTTTGCTTTGTTGGGACATTAAACTTGTTAACGGGAGTCTACCCTAAAAAGAAGCTTCATGTGTCTGCCTTCTCCTTGGTTCCAGTTTGTTTCTTCTCTGTGTTTGCGTTAACCCTGTTAAGTTGGGTTCCTCTTAAGACTTTTGTTTAGTTTACACTTACTCCCTTTATAATTGTCTGCTCTTGGGTCTCTAGCGCTGTGTTTAGGCCTCTGGATCCTGACAGGTACCAGCTGGTCGACCCAGTCCAATTGGAGCCATTCTGTAAATTGAGCATGGTGAGTTTCTCTGTCTCCGTCCAGTGGACAACCACTCTGGACCTCCAACTCTAGCAGACTACACAAAATAGCATGTAAGATCACTGATGCATCAAATAAAAGCTGTAGTGTAAATTATATAAAGTGTATAAATATGACAAGGTAGAAACAAATGAGAGAAAGAAAAAGAGACACAACAAAGTTGAAGGATGAAAAAGGCAACAACAAATACATTCTTAACATACTTTCAGAGATCAAAGGTATCATCATTGTCTACCTCACCGGGAAGGTATTGGCCTGGGCTACTGCTATATGGAACAACCGGGATCCTCTATGCAACAGTGCTTCTCATTTCAGGGTGGAGACGAGGCACATCTTTGACCACCAAGTCTCTGGCCACAAGGCAGCCAGCAGAATTCTTCACATTCGATCGGGAAACAACAATAGCGCTGCAGAACATTCCATCGAGTTCCGTGCGCTGGCCGCTGTTAAGTGGATGTAACTCCATTGCGCTACTTGCCCAGCCTTTTGGAGGAAATCAAAAGAGAGCTCAGGGCAAAAGAGGACATCAGTAATCTGGAGTTTCTTATTTACACTGCTGTACTGATTGACAATTGAATCCGGGAGAGCAGGAGTCAGCTTCACATCCAGGAGGGAAACAGAAACCATTCGGAGCAACATCCATCCTCTGTAGCAAGTTCCTGTTCCTCATCCCAGGTCTTCTGCATTCTCTCGTCTGGACTATCTTGAGCCGGTGCAAGTCGGGGAACCAAACTGTCTGGATCACAGCAGATCCGATGCTACAAAGAGGACTGTGGACTCACGTCGGCAGAAAACTCCCCAGCTCACCAGGAGTAGAAGACAGCTTGGTGAGTAGAGCCACAAACGTCTGTCCATATCCCAAACCCTGCACAGCAGCATTACATTCCTCTACAGCAATTGTTAACAGTCTTGCCCATAACAACACTGGATGGAGCTCATCTGGAATCTGGATCAGCTCCTATCAAGCTGGAGGTGGCGCAAAGTCATGATCCAGTTTCATTTCATCTGTTCTCCAAATCTTCCTGTGATTCTTGGACATCCATGGTTACTGCTCCACGACTCTCTCTTCCAGTGGTCGACGGCAGGTTTGAAAAGCTGGGGCTCACATTGTCAACATCCCTGTCTCCTGCCATCCGGCCAACATGACTGAACCAATCCCCTGGATTTACCAGACATAGTATCCGGGGACAAAGTATCCCTCGAGTACCACAACCTGGCAGCGGTCTTTAGCAAACGTATGGCACATATTCTTCCATCACTGCTCCTATGATTTGGCTGCCAGGATCTACTCCCTTTGGTAGGACATTTGCCCTATCATAACCTGAACAGAAAGAAATGGAGTCTTACCTCCAAGAGTCCCTGCATGATGGATTCATTTTTCCCTCCACCTCACCCACTGGCGTGGGTTTCTTTTTCGTTGGGAAGAAGACAGGAGGACTTCAACCCTGCATTGATTACCAGGGACTAAACAAGATCACAGTAAAGAACACATACCTTCTTCATCCTGATGTGTATGTCCGTTGAGAGGCTTCAGGGAGCATCATGGTTCACCAAACTGGGATTGTAACAATGGTGACATTGGCTCGAGGGACCACGACACCCGGTTATTGTCTGGACCGACTATTGTAATCTGGAGTGTATTAAAGCAGCGAAAAGCCTTATTCCCCGACAGGCCCGACGGTCCTTATTCTTCAGTCGTTTCAAAGAACCGAAAGAACCAAAAACCAAATGCCTTCTCACGCCAGTTTGAGTCCCCAAACTTTGATGAAAAGGCTTCACCCATCACTCTGATGAAAAGGCTTCACACATCATTCTTGCCACCAAAATAGTTGGTCCTAGAGTCCTCCCTGCTCTATCTAGTTTCTACCAACTTGGTCACCTGAAGTAGGCAAGTCGACTGAGCATGCCTCTGTCCCACTCGTCAATGAGGATGTCACCATTCGAGTGCCTGCATGGATATCCTCTGCCCCTGTTCCCTGGGAAAGATGAGGAGGTTGGACTCCAATGCAAAGGCTTCTGTCCGACATTGCAGTCACGGTTGGAAGATGGCTCTGGCGCCTCCTCTCAGGGGTATCGACGGGTTTCCTGCATACACGGTCAACCACCTCCTGGCCTCTCACTTGGTCCGCGGGGGAAGGCAGTACCTCATGGACTGGGATTGGTATGGTCCTGGGTTCCTGAGAAGAGGATTTTGGATAAGGGCCTCATCAAGGACTTTCACGGTCAATGGGCTTCTGGTCCTTCAGTTGCATCTCGGAAAGGGCCTCCTGTCACGACGGTAATGTCAGAACATCCACTCCACCCATCACGAGCACACTGGGCATAAGAGTGAAGCGCTCCCAGCCCAATTGACTGCTATGATCGTTGTGTTTATTGTTATCACCTATGGTGCTATTGTTCTATTTAAGCCCTGAGTTTGATTTGTTTTGAGTTCCATCATTTGCGTTTGTTTGATCCTGAGTAAGTTTGGAATATCTTGCCTTGCATTCCAAGCCTGATTACTTTGTTGTTTTTGCATTTAATTGCTAACTTAGTCAAGCTTAGCCAAGTGTTTTTAGCTAAGCTTAGTTCTGCACTTGAGTCCTACTAGTCCTCACCCTTGTGACACCTACAAGGACCTATACATTCACAACAAACGATGCATTCGCTTCCCACAGCGACACACTGGGAGTTCTTTACAAACACACAGGATAATTCATAGCTACGCCCCCTGCACCCTGACACGGACTATACACGCATGAGAGGAGAGAGCAACACTGTCAAGTGACATTAGGCACAATGCACCCAATGCTAGATTCCACACACGCGAATAAAACGCAGTAGAAGGACCGAAGAACAGCTTTAAACATTCTGTTATGTACATAAAGGAAATGGTATTAACCTCCTCGTCCTCCCACACACACATTTCTAGGCAATAGCCCTATGACATAGTAGTTTCTGATGCTATGGGAAAGAAGAGCAAAAAACACAACAATAGTAGGATGTTAACTTACTACAGATTCCAAAACCTTGTTTTGACCTGCAATGAAAATTTACTCATAAAATTATGGCAGACTGAACATGTTTGTGTCTGTAACAGGTGGAGTAGGTACCCAATAACTTTTCAAATGACTAAGCATTGTAAAGGTGAAGTGTGGGGGACGGGATTAGACTGTCAGCTGACCACAAAGCTACAGTACACAGAGATTTGAGAAAAGCAGCAGAAAAACATGTGAAATCCCTGATGATCAAGCAAAACATAAATTCAGACACAAACACACAAACAAAGCATGTAAGCAAAAAAATAATTAGACGATTGTATTGTACTCTGGTGTGCTGTTACATTGCACCATACTGGTCAACCTTTATGTAACCAGCAATAATAATAACCTATACAAATTACAAACGAGGCAGTTCATATTAACATACTTTAATATCAAAAGTGGAATATTAATCACCTAAAATCTAGATATAGTAATTTGAGAGAGAAGGAGAGAGGGCAATAAATAACATTTATAAAAGCCTTTTGGATCATCACAAAGCTGAATAAGTGGAGAGTTTTGGGGCTTTCCATCATAAATAATACAGGCCGTCTCCACTGCTGTGCTTTGCCATTTCCAGGATAGTCAGAGGTTGGATGGTTCTATGTTTGACCTTGCGTAAGTGTTTATCTAATTCTACGCTATGTTAAAAATGTGTGTACACAACTTGCATCCTTCCATTCACAGTGCAACAATGACAAGTGTAGAGTAAGGCCACTTACCTGCAACAGAGAAAGACGGTTGGATTTTCAAAATCCACTTTCTCTCTTTTCTCCTCAGCTTTCAGGCTCTCTCTTTCTCCTCTTACTCTCTTCACTCGCTCATCCAAGTCTCCTGACCTCGCTTTTGTTCACTCTGTGTTAGTGTTTGCGAAGAGAGGAGGAGGAGAGGAAGGCGAGCCAGAGAGATGGAGAGAGTTACACAGAGAAAGAGAGGAGGAGACGGAGGGGGGGGGGGGGGGCATAGAGAGAGAAATGCGTCTGCAGGCATTTTAGTGCTTGGAGCGATGGATGTAGGAAGAGAAGGAGGGTTAGGAATGGAGGGAGGGAGGGATGACACACAGACTCAGTGTCAGTGTCAGGTCTGGACTTAATGCCAGGAAAAGGGGGTTGAAGTGAGAAAGGGAGAGAGAAAAAAGAGGAGGGCTGGTAAAGGTGTGGCGAGACAGTATACAGCGATGGGATAGAAATAAGCTATGAATCGATCCCCCAATAAAGTTTGTTAAAGTCTGTTAATGAACATATCACTCATATAACAATCATATACAAGTACTGTAGAAAGACCTTAGTAAAAAGGTCAGAATGGCTGAAATCATATTTGCATTTGTAAACCAATAAGTCTTTTTTTTTTCAATGTTATTTTTTAAATAAAATTATATAACTGATCAAAATACGACGTTACCATGTTTTGTTGTGCATACCTCACTAAGACACTAAACTGTGAGCTTTAAAACACATCATAATTTCATAATTTACTGTAAATAGACAAAGTAAAAAATTACAAACCACTGTGTTTTTGGCCACAAGTCCTACACACCCTCAATTTGTCTCAGTTTTTCTACAGGCCTAGATATGGCCCACCCATTCCAACTGTCAAATGCCACACAAGTGCCACAATGTGTTTGCCTTGTTTTCTCTGTGACTGCATTTTGACGTTTTTTTTACACAACATTTACATAAATCATTGGATTAGCTCAGAAAACCACAGTCCTTGACATGCCAAAAATAGAAAAAGAATTGGAATGTGTGCAAACCAATCTTTCATCCTAAGTGACCAAATTAGTTCCTTTTAGGCCAACGATTAAACAAGAATGCTGAAAAGATGTGAAATGATGATGATATTCTTCTGTTGTTGATGTCTTTTGCATTGCGTTGAGGATTTTCTGATTTTGCCTTTAGGTGGCCTAGCATCCAGTAATTCTGTAGTGTCGTGAAATGGCAACACAATATATGCAATCTTCCTTACTATTCCGAAAAATAAATGTAATGTTTTTTTCAAATGTAATTTCTTGAAATTACGAAAATTACCCATGATGCATAGAGGAATTTACAAACTAAGGCTGATTTCATGAAACATAAAGCATAGAGGCGGATAAGGGATTGAATGATTTTCTGCATTGCAATAACCTAGTACATTGTGTTCATGTGTATTGCAACGTGTTCCATAGAGGTTTAATTATTATAAATAATGTAATTATGTTCCAAAGGCTCCTCTGGTCAAATCTACAACGGAACAGATTTACTGCAAACAACAGTTCCAAACATTGAAAAAAAATTCTGCCGTTTTTTTGGTGTACTCATTTTTATTTCAGAGGGAAAAAATGTTTTTTGTGATCAGATAAAAACAGATAACATAACTACAAATAATATTAGAATGCCAGAGTACAGCTTCATCTGCAGCTGAAGAAAGAAAAAAAGAGAAAGAGCGGGGACCAGTAAGAGAGACGGAGTTGAGGAGGTAGGATGAGGAGAAGGAGGGTGTCAACATACTTTATTTCCGGTTGACAAGACCCTCCGCTCTGTCCTTAAACCCCCACCCTACCGTATCCACAAACACCAACTGACGCCAGCCGCTCCTCTTCATGTCACCTTCCAAATCTCTGTCACTCAAAATCATAAATGGAAATTACTTCATTTCACAGGTTTGGGCTCGTTATGATGAAAATTAAATTTACCAGGGATATAAAAGTATTTCTGAAGGGGATATCATATTTGTTTCAGCATGACACTGAATTGTAATGGCGCGTGAGTGTTTGCACAAGCAGGCTTGCGTTTTTTTGCATGTGATTTGTGTGTTACTTGAATATTGTGCAGTTTAAGATATTGTTTTGTCTCTTGTTGGTTCCTCCCTGTCACACTCTCCTTCTGTTGCACTGCTAGGGGGTGGGGGGTCACTATGGCAACAATGTCGTGACAAATTAATATCAAGTTCTGAAAGTAAAAACAAATAAGTTACTACGCGTGTGGGTCTGGGGGGTCTACATGCATACATACAAACACATGTACAATCATGTTGACTGTCCTTTAATCTTTTTGACCCAATCAATGAAGTCAACTGTAATAGAGAGGGCGGAGCTTCATTCATGCACAAACATTGAGCATGAAATATACATGAATACAGGATTACTCTGCTTATCTACATATCCCACCCACTTCCTCTGTTTCTCTTATTCCTTGCTTTGTCTTTCTTTTTGTTCCCTCCCTGTTTGCTGTCTCTCCCTCTCTCTCGGTTGTTCCATCTCTTTGCTGTTTTACGCCCCAAGGCTACACAGTGCCCCCCCCCCTCCCTCTCTCTCCCCTCCACTCTTACTAACCCTGTCACCTTCAATTGCTCCATGGAACTAGACACACCACCCAAGGCAACAGAGGGGAGAAGAGAGAGAGGAAAAGAGGCCTACACTGTGTTGGCAAGAATTGTATACATTTTGATTTACAAACATGAAAAATAAAGATAATAATTGTTGGTACGGTATGCATCTCCATTATTATATAAAGTTCTGGAATAGTTTCCTCCTGAAATCAGCATCTCTACATGCCATTCCATTCCAGAGTCTGTTGAATGCCAGCACAGGCACACCTCTTGCTACCTATGAGGTACAGATTAGGGTGATCACTAGCCTAAATCTTGAGAGGAGAAGTATATAAAAAACCCTGCTGTGCTCACTATCACTATCCTCTTGCAATAGTATCAGCTGGATCGCAAAATAACTATTTACCATGCCAAAAAAGTCTAAAAGAAAAGTTTAGAGTGAGGGAAAAAAGTGTTGATTCGGGCTTTACTGACAGAGGGGTACTGTGAGCGTCAGGTTGCTTCCCGTAGAGATAGAACGTTACATCCTTAACATTTCAAAGATGGCGGTTCATAGCTTCTTGGCCACGGAGATGTCATCTTGCATTTGATGGCCCGTGTATAGTTTTTCTGCAACCATTTTTTTTTCTAAGAGTTAAAGAGTTAAAATGGTTTTTAATTTAGCAAGAGATGTCTAGTGTTTTGCGTGCCCTGTGTGTGGTTTGTGTTTTTTTTAGAGAATGGGCAATTGTTTCAGAAATCGTGTTTCAGCAATATGAAGAAAACATATGTGACATTTCAGGATCGATTTCTGCCTGAAGATTTGGCGATAGTTCGGCTTATACCCCAACTTTCGTTCATTCCGACTCATTGATAGTTCGATTCACACCTTAACGCGTGTTCATTCCGACTCACTGATAGTTCGATTCACACCTCAACTCTTGTTTATTCTGACTCATTGATAGTTCAATTCATGCGCCATGTCGTGTTCACTCCGACTGATTGATAGTTCGATTCACACATTAACACTCTTGTTCATTCTGACTCACTGTTAGTTCGAGTCACACCTTAACTCTCGTTCAATGTACTTTCTGTGCATTAGTTGACACACACTTTTTTTTGCCATATTTTGATCAAATTAAATTTGCTAAATTATTGCCATGATAATGATTCTAAGCTGAATAGTTTTTACTTTGATTTTCTCTTAACATTCACAAGACTGATAGACTAAGAGCTATATTTGTTGTAGTTATATAATGTTAGGCTACCTAAATAATCAAATTATATTCTAAAACGTAATAGACCAGGGGCTTTAGTTTCATATTAAGAGTAATATTTGCAATATTTGACGAATATTGAAGACACAAATAGTTAGATTCATTTACATGAACTGACTCGAATTAATCGACTCATTCAAAAGAGTCGAACTGCACATCTCCACTTCTCATGGAATACACCTCAGAACACTGGCTGGAATTCGCTTGACAACGTGGCGAGGCACAACCTATGAGAATCAGTTAAATACTCATCCTCTAGTTTACTACTTTTCATTGGCTAACACCACGTTCAACGTCTTTGGGATTGGTCAACTAACCAGTAGTGACGCCTCCTTGTTCAATGTAGAGCTTAAAGGGGCAAGAAGAACGCATACTTCAAAATCTCAGGAAAAGCGCAAGATTAAAAAAGTTAAAAATAAAAAAAAATTGTAAGTTGATTTATGATTGTCTTTAGCTAGTTCCAAATTTGAAAAACATAATTCCATAGTTTGAAGCTTGGCGTTGCCATTTTTCTTACGGAGTTAACTTACTATTTATTTGGATGTGCATGTCTGAAATAACCTACAGCGGGTTAAGATACTTACTTTCTTCTGCTTTCACTCTCAATCACACATGTTGCACTGATATTTAGGCAGAACTGAATTTGAACTTTTGAAATGAATACAATGGCTACTTGTTGTAGCAAAAATGTTTTATCAGTAACGTACTTTTTCTATAAATACCCGCATACATTGATGAAAGGTTAGACTTTTGTTTGATCAGTCCATGCCTTTCTGCACTGCCTTATATCTCCCTCTCCCACCTCTTTCCTCCAAACCAGGCCTCCAGAATGCTGTTGCGGTCACTGGGGTCTCTTCTCGTCATATTTGGCATTGTATTAGCTGTCCCCACCAAGGAAAAGCGTGTCCATCGCCATGGCGACCTAAGTGACCGCGCCCATGATGATGCCCAGGGTTTCCAGTATGACCACGAGGCCTTCCTGGGCAAGGAAGAGGCAAAGACCTTTGACCAACTTACAGCTGAGGAAAGCAAGGACAAACTAGCGTATGTACACTACAGTATAACTTTGACAATTCCCAATTTTAGAGTATTACATTAATGATTATCATTTGACATCTATGAGCAGCAGCTTGACCCTCAAATGAAGCGTGGTAGGCTGACAGGGCGGTCATTCCTGGGTTCACTAGAAAAATAATTGTTCTATCACCCTTTATCTCGACTACAGAATGATTGTGGATCGAATTGACACAGATAAGGATGGCTATGTGAGCCATGCAGAGTTGCACTATTGGATCAAACACAGACAGAGGAGGTACATCGAGGAGAACGTGGACAAGCATTGGAAGGAGTACGACCAGAATAAGGATGGCAAAGTTGGCTGGGAAGAGTACAAAAACACCACCTATGGCTACTATCTAGGTGAGAAATTAAAAGAAAAATGGCAAAGAAAAATTATAATGTAAGGTTATACTCTATGGGACCAAATAAAAAAACTAGGCATACCATAAAACTAACACTATAATAAAG
Source organism: Galaxias olidus (assembly GCA_026901105.3). Lineage (NCBI taxonomy): Eukaryota > Metazoa > Chordata > Actinopteri > Galaxiiformes > Galaxiidae > Galaxias > Galaxias olidus. Next base: position 46,178 of record JAPMUY010006844.1, on the reverse strand, counting down.
TCAGGTTTGGAATGTATATCTGATTAATTGACTGGACCAATCATTGCCTGGATAAGTGATATTATATTACTATCCAGAGATCTAATATGTTACAAAAAGTTTTCTTGAACTCACTTATTAGCTACAGAAACGGTGAAAGAAAATAGAAATGAAATCCATATGCGTGTCTACAAACAAACTAGGAGCAAAAAGCAACCAAGTTGCCCCACGGGGAACAACGGGTAAAATAAATGGTAGGGAAATTAATACCATTCTAAAGGCTTGAACATTTTGACATCTGTAAATCACTCAAAAGATGCTTATTTCTTTTTTGAAACATGAAAACGTCCACCCTTGTAGATGAAGAATTTGACGATGTTGATGACAAGGCCAGCTACGTGTCGATGCTGGCCAGGGACGAGAGACGCTTTAGGGAGGCCGACCGGGACCGGGACGGCATCGCCACCAAGGAAGAGTTCACAGCCTTCCTTCACCCTGAGGACTATGACCACATGAAGGGTGTCGTGGTGCAGGTGAGACCGGCAGAGGAAGTAAGGTGCTCATGCTAAAGTAATCTTCATACAATAGGCAAGAAACCATAGTTATTGTTTTTGTGTCTTAATAGGAAACAATAGATGACATTGACAAAAACGGGGATGGAAAGATTGATATCAACGAATACATTGGTGAGTCTTTCATCTTAAAAGTAAGAAATGTGGTCTAGCAGTACATAAGTGAACACACTAACATTAACCCTCTGCTTTCCCAGGGGACATGTTTACCGCTGAGGATGGAGAGAGCGAGCCGGACTGGGTGCTGACTGAGAAGAAACACTTCACTGAGTTCAGAGATACTAACAAGGTAAAAGTCGGACTTGACGCTGCTCTAACGCTCGCTATCTATTTTGCTAAGTGATTGTTCGCTTAAAATCCATTAATCCCTGTGTAATTCCCATTGTTGTTTAGCCTTAGAGAAAAAATTTTGGTAGAATGAATTTGATGAAATACTCAAACACAAAAAGGCATCACACAACTAGAGTCAAATCATCTGTGCATTTGGCCTACTCAGAATGGTTACCTGGACGCAGGTGAGGTGGCCCAGTGGATCCTCCCTGGGGAAATAGACCACGCCGAAAACGAGGCTAGACATTTGATCCACGAGACGGACAAAGACCAAGTAGGTTTCCCCCTGTCTTGTGCACCTTTTCTGATCACATTGTTGCAGTTTCTAAAATTCATACGCAAATAATGATAAAATGTTTTAAAGGTCGACATGATCACTAATAATGAAAAGCGAACTATGTGTATATCCTACTTGCTCACACACTCACAAAATATATATAAATATTTACACGTTTTATAGAATTACAAGCGTTAAATACAATTTCTTTATATGAACGGATATTTGGGTAAAGTCATGTGACATGAGGTATGCTCATGCTGAGGGGCGGGTTGGTAAGTTGCTTTTATTCGTATCTCACTCGTATATTGGTTCAGTGAGTTTTGCACCTCTTAGCCATGGGCCTTGGCAAAGTGTTCACACCTCCTATGACGTTAACCTGGTCAGTTACAAGCACTGCATCACTTCTGATCTTACTTACACACGGTGGGTGTGGAAAGTAAAAAGAGTGATCATGTTGACCTTTAACAAAGAAGATGAGTAATATATTGTTTTTAACTTCATAACGCTCCATTGTCCCTATTCTATTTTGTTTTATCTTAATCTACATAGTAAGACAGTGGGAATTATAATTAGAATGCAGTACATACTTACATACAGTACCTAATTAGGTGTTTTTGGCCCCTGTAACAGACCATGTGGTTACCTCAGAGAGCAGGTCTTAGACGTGTTACTGTTATCTAAAGAGTTCCTCCACATAGAGATTTATGTTGCCAAAAGGTCTTGCTCTTAACTCTCTCCACACATCACAGACTTGACACGAATTCCTAACAAGAGAGAGGTCTCTTTTGAAGAGAATTGCAAAGGATAAGAACATTCCAGATGCAATGTTACAAATCTGGTCTCATCTTTACTTATTGATTCATCCTGTCAGTGTTGATTGATTGACATTTTAAAATCGCTGGGTAGTTTAGCCTTACATTATTTACTGAAGTGCATATTTTCCAGCAAGCATTTATGCCAATAATGAAACAGAGTAGCATGAATGCATGCTCTGGGATTTCACAGCTCACAACAGCCATGTAAACAGTGGCTGTTCTAACATGGTTAATTACTTGCATAATTCAAATAATTTGGGGTAAAGACTTGTTAATTATAATTAGTGTCTCTCTGTCTTTCCATCTCTCTTGCCCCTTCCATCCCTTTTCCTCACCTAATTTCCTTGCAAATACTTGGTACTCTCAAACTCTTTCTTTTTCCTTTTTCTGACTGTGGCATCAATGACGGGCAAAAACTGGTGATTAAATGCAACAGGATGAAAAAATAACCAAGAAAGAGATTCTGGCCAATTGGAACATGTTTGTGGGGAGCCAGGCGACCAATTACGGGGAAGACCTGACCAGAAGACACGATGAGCTTTGATGACATCACGTATGGGTTAAAGAGACATCACTACAGTCAGTTTGCTCTAACGACATAGCAAGTTCTGACAAGGTTCTAACGAGTATATTGATCTAAGATAAACAATCATCCCATTGGTCAAGGTGGACCACATGTTCATAATCAGCATAACAACGGACACGTACACAGAACACTTAGACATGTCTAAAACATAAACCTCTAGCCTTCAGTGTCTCCAAAAAGCACAAACTGTCTCTTGGTGACCTGGCCTTCACTCTGACCCATCCCTCACACCTGAACCACATCCCAGGCCGGGATAGCCGCTAGGATGCCCAAATTTGACATTAAACAGTGTTTAAGTGCAAATTCCTTTTTCTTTTCGACAAAAGTAATTTTATTAATCAATTTTTATGTTTTCTATCTTGCTATATGAATGTTTGTGACTAACAAAAATGTCAAAACATATCCAGTGCAACTGTTGGATTATAAAGACCTTCCTCATTACATTGACAATTAGGGTTGCCAACGTTCTCCCTACTAAATACGGGACAAAAGGTTTTGTTAGGTGCAATGTGACGTTATGGGTTCTGTGAATATACAATGTATATAAATTTTCAATTGGAAAAGCAAAAAAGTATCATATTCCATGTAGTCTATAGCCTTCGTTTATTTTCATTGTTTCCCACTGTTAGTTGTAGCTGTAGTCGTTTTTGCAGGTTCTCTATATTTACAGGTTTCACCATAGTTTAATGCCAAACCGACCGCACAACTCCAGAAATTATCCTAACTTTATTTTCGCAGCAGCAATAGTGCTGCATTTATACGTTACACTGATGCACATAAGGAGGCCTGTGATTTGATGACTGGTGATCTTACCCTTGGTGTGATCAGCACATGGTCTGCTACTGCTGTTGTATCAGATCTAGGATCTGTGAGAGTGCCGTCTGGCGATCAGAGTAGAGTCGCAGTTAATAAACGGGACAGTTGGCAACCCTACCTAAAATGTACGCAAGTTGACTGTTTTAGCTGACCTATGATGTAATGATATTCCAAAAGATCTTGGATGCAAAATAAAGATGTGGTATTTGAGGAATCAACAACCTTCAACCCTTACTCGCTCAAAAATGTAACTCACATTTAAACAGATATATTGGCATGTTAAAGTCACAGGCCAAAGTCAAAGGCCTTTTAAGTGGTTCTTCAACCCAGCGTAAACCAACAAACACATGTTGTCAATATGGGGAGCACTTGATGCTTTGAAGAAGGCTTCTCTCCAGATGAGCGGTTTCTGTCTATTTCTTCCGTTTGAACTGCTCCCCATCTCCTTTGTTGTCCCACATCTTTCTTTACCAGGATGGTCGCCTATCTCTTGTTGAAGTCCTTGACAAGATAGACTTCATCAGTACCAGCACCATCACGGACTACGGAGGCTTGGTTGTTGATGGACATGATGAATTTTGATCCCAATATCAACAAAATTCACAAGAACAAGATTTTTATTGCAGGTCCAAGGCAGCCCATTTTCCTGGCTATTCCAATTTACCAAAGGCTAAATTATTGAATCCCCCCCATTGACGAGATATGGAGGATTGAAGTTTAATAAAACATTGTGTTCAATAAAATGATTTTGTTATCCACACAGCTTAGTTTGATATTTAGTCTAGCCTTTGTTTCCACTAGATCAGTAGCAACCTGGTAGGCCAACTCAGAGTAAATAGTGTAATTATGTCAAGAAACCAGGTTTGAAATATATTTGCATAAGATAAACTACTGTCTCCAGTTGAAAATACAAAACAAACACTTATTTTAAAAACATTACACTTTATTTGCAAAAAATAATAGTAGCAATTATGTCTGCTAGGGTTGGGAAAATAACTAACTTGCTGCTTTGATGTACCAATGTACATTTTAGTGCAAATAGATAATATCTTTACAGGACAATAACTAAATACCTCACAATGCCACATTTGGTAAACATAAAAAAAGAAAGTATACACAGATAATTATTCATATACTTATTAATCCCATCCTCCCCCTCTATGACAACATCCCCTGAACCTTTTTGAGAACTCTTACACTTGCATTACTGGCCGAGATTCTTTGGCTTTAAGTCCCACTCCGGAGCCAGCAAACCCAGTCCCTCCCTGGGAAACAGGAGAAACCACAGCCAAAAGGGAGTATTGGTGTTAATTAAAAGACAGGAAAACAGAAAGAAGTGAAATATGCCCAGGTCATTCATACTGCGTTTCTTTCTCACCCGTTGCAGTGGTATGATGTCCTTATCCGTTAGCTTGTCTCCGGTCACAGGATCCATCATGTCCTTTCGGATCAACTTCTCTACACACTCCTGAGTCACCACTGCTCCTCTGTAACAGAGACGGTGTAGGACATAGAGAGGAAAGAAAGTTTCAGCCATTCATTCAAAACAAAAACTTAGTAGTAGTATTGAGTAGCAGAGTTCCAAATAAACACCCGTAAACACCAAATGAGAGTACATATTGTCTCTTGTGGTATTGTGTATGTATTCAGCTCCCGCAGTCACCTGCTTTTTCTACTGTCCTATCCCAGCAGAATAGAATAAGGCTTAGATGGACTCATGCTTCAATGAAGGTGAAGCTCAATTGAACAAAAAGATATTAGGATGGACTAGACCTTATAACATGCATAAAAACTGGTCTTTAAAAATACATGTTTACCTACCACCTTGCATGGCAGGTAAGACAAAACATGTCAGCAGAAAGACTGAAGCATCGAAGACGTATACTCACGAGGGCCTAAGGACAGAGCAGGGGACGCTGTTGCCCAGTGTATCTTTAGTCACTGCGCACACATACCTGTCCTAAAGACACAAGATGGAATGGATCATTTTGGATTATAATCAACCATTTTCATTTATACTTTTAGTCATGGAACTCGACTTAATCAGTGAACTGGGAAACGCTGCACAGAGGTTCAGATGGCTAACCTGGCGTGTAAGCAAGGCCAAGCGGTCCAGACTGGGGTCAAGGGGCGTGAAGCGCACCGTGATGAGCTCATTCATCTTCAGGGTCTTTCCTGACATGGGACACGCCACCATTTTACTCTGACGAGCAGAGGATGGAGAGATGGAGACAGAGGAAATGTTCAGCAATACATTTATTTATTTAATTGATTTTTAACGTTGCTAAACTACTAGATTGCTGGAAAAAACGCAACAGTGTAGTTCCAATTCTGACAAATATTCAGGTGGCACACTTCATTTGAGCAAAACAAAAAGAAACATGCATACAGTTGAATGGTCAAGCTGACTTCAATCCAATAAAATGATTTATTGACGCAAAGCAAACAGAAAGGGTGCACAGTGACATGGACATTTGGACCACCTAGAGGAACACTTTGCGACTGTTTCTTCACTTTGCCTCACTAAACTCTGAGCCAGGACCAAGCTTGTTTTCCCCTCACTAAACAGAAGACTCAAAAAATAGTTTTAAGAGAAACAGAATCTTAAATGCAAAACTAATGTTTTGAACAGTTATTGTTGTGGTAATAGGAATGTTGGGATGCTGAAGTGGCCAGGATAGATATAGGGCCAGAGTGGGAATTTAGCCAGGACACCGCTTTTCAAGAAGTGCCATGGGATCTTTAGTGACCACAGAGTGTCAGGTCACCTGTTTAACATCCCATCCAAAAGAGGGACTCTGCCCTGGAGCAATGTGCTGTCACACCCCAGAGGGTAGAGTGACCCCTACTGGTCAACCAACACCACTTCCAGCAGCAACTGCTCTCCCATTCACAGGCTAACCAGCACCCTGCTTAAATCAAATGATGGACTTTTAAACAGTTCTACTGAGCAATAACTTACTGAAGGAGAAAAAGCAAGAACCGCTAAATTTTTATTAACCAATTCCCTTACAACATCCACAAAAGAATCTTGGCCACCCCTAAATTAATGATCCATTTAAAATGCTCGCTGTTGGGTGTTTGTGATTAATAAGGGTGGAATTATGATGTTGTTATTACCCAACTAGCTTTTGTACATGACTGGGATTTTGCCGGATTGAGTTAGGATAGTTTACCCTTTTGTAAAATAATATATGTCTACATTCACCTACCTAAATAACTCATTATTGAATGTACAATCATAAGATTGATATTGATCATCTCGTCTGACTAAGGGACCATATCTTATTTCCCAAAATGTTGAACTGCAACTTTAAGACTTGTATGTCCATGAAAATTCAGATAAATTGTAAGCTCACTTTTTAAATGCCAGATGCAATGCCAAATTGCAAAACAAACTTATCTGGTCAACTCAATTAGCCACATACGTGAGTCTTGCGCTGTGTAAGTAAATCTGTGCTGGAAGGCACCTTTTGGCATTGAATGCTCCACTATCAACACAACAGGAAACAAGTGAAGTCTAATTGTTCAGCAAAGGATCCTGTCTACTCCAACCTATTGGAAGTATTTGAGGCTGTGAGTGAGTTTACTACAGTGGATAACCTGTGCAATCTCCACAAGGCAACACGTCACACCTTGAGCACAAACAACAACAAATGTACATTTCAAGGGGAAGACGGGAACAACATCACATGTGAATTTAAATGGGTTCCACTCACCGGTTTCTTTAGAAGGGTAGGTTTGGCCTCTGGCGTGAGTGAGGGGATCCAGAAGCTGGGCAGACTCTGAGCAGAGCTGGAGCCTGCCACTGCAGTGTCGGCTTTGGATGAACTGGCTGAGGCAGTCTGGCCATCTTTGGCCTGGCCTGAATAAACAGTGAATGGTAACACTCACAGGTCAGGATCATTCCACTGTACAGTCGGCCACACAGACCTAGGCTTAAATGGATGAATTCCGGAGTTCAAATATTTTGTATGCTCTGTGAAAGGTATTATTGCTTATAAGATTTTTTTATTACTTTTAACCCAACACTGTTGAACTTATTTCCCAAATAGCGACTGCCCCTCAGGGCCTATACACATTGGAACAGTCTCCCAGAAAATAAGTAAATTATAAAACAAAACAAATTAAAAACATTTTAGTTATAGTTTATATGCTCCTTTTCGCCATTTATTTTCTATTGGGTTTTTATTATTTCTCCAATATTGTTTAACTTTAGTTTCAAATTTGTATTGAATGTACCATATTGTTATATTTTAAATGCATCAGCTTTTTTACTATTGTTAAAAAAGCTTTAGAACATTTTGCAAAATGCTATACAATTTACGTAAATTATTAATATTACCTTTAAGCGCTTCAAAAAACTCAAAACTCACAAACTGCTTACCAGAGGTGAAAGGGTTAATTGGCTTGGACACAATGCTGTTTTCCCGAGTCTTGAATCTCTCTGCCCTCTCTCTCTCTTCTGACTTTGACTCATGCTGGCAGTCACTCTTCAGAGCCTTCTTCTGCTTCTCGTAAGCCTGGATGAGGGAGAAAAGAGAAACAAACAGGTAGCATAAGTAATCATTATAACACAGGGACAACACCTAAACATAAAGTCAAAAGGGACATAGTTTTTTGGGGGGGGCTAAACTTAAAAAGTAATTTCAAACAAGAATGTGACTTTTGACTAATCAGTAAATGCTATTACCAAGGCATCTTAAAATGTGCTGAATCAACATCCAAAAAGCATTAATTACATAGAAGACAAACAAAAAATAATGCAAGTTTCAGCTGTCAAACATACCTTCATCTTTTTTGCAATATCAGTCTTCTGGTGGAGTATGTACTCTAAAATGGCCTGTTTTTCATACAAGAATCCGTCTGCACTAAACACACAAAATGTAACCATTATATACTGTATTACACTTAAAAAAGTTAAGGATGCAGTACTGCTGTAAATGTTATGCAAGTGTGTGAATTAATGCATTTGTAATGAAGGGCTTAGGACATACGTTACAACTGGGTCCCTACAAGGCTGGAGAGACAGGCAACAGCAGTCAAAGTCCTTTATAGCATCCTTTCCCAAACGCACACTCTGTGTGCCATATCCAGAGGCCACTGGAGGGAAACACAATTGAAGCATGTTTTAACTAGGGATGTCACGATACTAGACATGTGGTGGTCTATACCAACAATACCAGTGAAATACCACGATTCTCGATATCACGCCACGGTAATACGAAAAATCCCATGTACTTCAATATACAGAATACAAGAATCAGACAAATAAAAACGTTACATTTGTGTCAATTAAAACTAAATAATTATCTTGACCGTAGCGTTTTAGTGCTCCCATGGTATTTCGCTGTCTGATTTGACCTGCCAACTATGACTAATTCTGGGTAGGCTACCTAAACAAGAAAAATCATTTCACAAGGAGGACTAACCTGTGTCTTTCTTCTTCTCATGGTACGTGTATACAGCTCCCGCTGTGCAATTTTTTCCATGGCGGGTCATTGCCTAGAACGTATCACTAATTAATTTTTAATAGATTACAGCTTTTCACACAATAATCTTGGTAATTTGCTATCATAAGAATACGATGTAACTAATGCGCTATCGCCATGATAGCAACTAGTAAAAGCATGCAGCATAATATAAAGCAGTAAAAGTAAATACAACACCAAACCTTTGAGAAAAATCGAGTACCCGGCTTAACCACAGGGAAAGAACTGTAAAGCCGTATTTATAAAACAAAGTTAGATAATATAGGCTGATGTAGGCTGAGTCTCAGATGATTTACGTTTCCTGACTAAACAACGACGGTCTGTTTACTTGATACCGACTCAGTGCTTCTTCTCCCTTCTTCTATGAGGTTTATTGGCAGTTGGCAAACAGCAAATTGGTACATTACCGCCTCCAACTGGTATGGAGTGTGGATCAGGATGTCTATTATTTGCGATAAATTATATCTTCTAAATCGTATGAATTAGTCTTGTCTAATATGCTGAAATAGGTTTCAATACCAATCATATCCTGAGTTCATTTGTAGAATATCTATCAAATCAAAGTGTACTTTTACCTCTGAGGTTTTTAATGCCTCCTTTCTGCCTTGCATACTTCTGGCCATAGCCATAACATCCTCAATTTTTTTCTTCTTGTCCACAGTAGTCACATCTTTCGCAGCCTGTATTATGTTGACCTATTTTGAATAGTGTACTGTTTAGTCCAACCACCTCCATTCCTTTTTGTGTTATATGTTTTTACCATAATATAACACTGTTGATCTTGTCCAGGAGCACATCCTGCGAGTGCTAATCTCATCTCAGATAAAGTAAATTCAACATCTATAGAGCATTCAATATCAACAACCTGTTTATTATTCACATCAAAGCATTTCCTCAAGTCTCCACTTTCCTACACCTGTGTAGATTATTTACATGGTAGCAGTGTCACAACGTTCACAGACTGAGGCACTGGGACATGGCAGCAGTGTCATAGCATTCTCTGACACTGCATCCTGCCCAGGAACAACACCACCGACTGAGACTCTGATGACCAAATTGTTGGACAAGCTGCAATGTGTTGCTGTTTGAAGACGTTTGTGATGTTCTTGTAAATAATTAACTTGAAGCTCTCAGGACAGTTGGAAATGTGTGTTGTAATGTTACAGTGTTTGGAAATGCATATACATTTTGAACACAAGCATGTCACTTTTTAGGACATTGTGTCTGATTCTTTGTCTTTTGAATAACCATTATTGTTTGGATATTATACTGTGGGATTATATGGATAAAAGGTGCCATGCTGTGTAGAAGTTGGAGGCCCTCACCATCCTGGCATCAAACTCTGCCTGGTGGCCCAACAAAAATGTCACTGAATCGCCCCCGAAAATAAACTGCCAAACATCAGGCTTCAATCTTTGCTTTCTGTTTAAAGCAGCAATTTTAGGGTTAGTTAAATTGTTCAGCAATGTTCAATTACACTACTCTTAACTTATAATAATGACCATAAGAGTCATTTTTAAGGCATTCTCCCATAACATATTGTTTGATTGTTATCGTTTCATAAGTTGTAACTTAACTGTTTCCAACAGAACATTTTAACTTCCCACATGATGACTGTCAAAGGCTGATAGCAGAACGTTGTCAGCTACTAGTCTAAACTCCACCTCTGAGGAAGTGTTTGGAGCACACATTAATCTATCTATGACAACAGTGAAGTTGTTTACAAGTTGAACAAGCCAAAATGTAAGAAACCGATCCTCTGTCAACTCTGAGAAACCAGCAATAGTGCCCTTTCTCCTGCTGATCGAACCACTAAAGCTGGTCTTCTGCAGAAAGAAACCTGGCATTGATATACAATTATTGTATATTTTAAATGTAGAATACAAATATATAACATGTAAATAATTTAATGATGACAAATAATATAACTACATACATTTTTCATGATATAAGTGCTGTGCTGCAAAATACTAAATGTCGAGATCTATAAATAGAACAAGGAAGTTTGCATTTAAAAACAGCAAGACAGTACCCTTGTTTTAATTTCATGCTATTATGTCTTATCAACACAATGACTTAAAATAGGAATCCACTTTCTTAAAAAGAATATGGTCAATTATCACAAATAATACACAGTTAGATATATTAAAGTGACTCTTACTACAATTTATGTATCACATTATTATTTAATGATAGCACATGTTTGTATAATTCTCAGATCAAAAAATAACATTTATCACTGAAAATAGTCCGTGTTTGCAACATTTTCCTTGGCCACATGGTGGCAAAATATTTTGGGGCTTAGTTGTCTGCATCAAAGACATCAGCTACAGTCCTATATGTGAAGTAGAAAGTCAAAGGTAAATATGAAAAATGTGAATTCTATGAAAAGTATAAATGTAATTTCTATGTTTTATTCTGTGTGTTTTTTCAAGTATCTTACTTGTAGATGGATCCTGTCAACTCATCAAGAAATCCGCCTTAGAACAACAAAGCAATTTAGGATTTAATTTACGACTTCACTCTTGCCTCAGACACTATTTAAAAAAGATACACTTACATTTCAGACTTTTCTTGTTATTGCATTGGTTAACATTTTCACAAGATGCTTACCAGGCTGGCAAACTGTTTGGCAAACAGGACAGACATAGCAGAAACTGCAGATCTGTAAGAAAAAGAAGAGCATTGTGATCTATGATAAGGCATTTAGAAGTTACTGCTAGTCATTTATACCTTTGAATGATCAATGATAAGGTATTAGAAGTTACTGCTAGTCATTTATACCTTTGAATGATCTATGATAAGTGATTAGAAGTTACAGCTAGTCATTTATACCATTGCTACACTATTCCTTTAATCTCAAATTATTCCAACAGCATGCAAATAATGCAGTAATAATCACATACAAATTGATCCAGTGGGCTAACTAGGACTGGCTATTCCAACTGTGCCAACAAATAACTTAAGACATTTGGATTCACAGGTTGCACTATTGTGATGATAATGCAGCACAACTTTCAGGGATCAATGTAGTAATTAACACAGTCAACATAAACCCAGCTGCAACAAGGCAAAAATATCAAAGGAATTCTAAGGGAACACATATTTCATGTCTGGGTTAACTCTACGTTCTTCTTGCAGTTATACTGGTGAGTTTGACAGTAGCACTTAGCAAAAATAGCAGGCCAGATTGTTAACTGTTTTTGTGCAACTGTAGCATGCTCTATGTATAATATATTGAATTATAATGATGGCTCAAAACGTACATAGTAATACAACATCATACTAGCGGGCTATTTTAAAATAGACCATGGCTAATCATGAAAGTTAATTAAAAACAGGAGTTGCTTCAGGAAGCCTCATTACAGACTTTAGTCATATTGAACGCAATGATGAGGCTACATAAACATAACTTTTGTTTGAATATGAACAGGAAACTAGGCCAGAGTATTGAAATTGACCGTGTGCGTTGTGCGTGGAATGATTGGCTCACCTGGCAATCATCACAGTGCTCAGACTCATCCCCCTCTTTACATGGACACTTATCACAACTATCACAATGCTAGAAGAAAGAAAGAAAGAAAGAAAAAGAATACAAACCTCTGAGTCAACATCAGATGCACCAATAGATGTAACTCACAGTGCTGTCCGTAGGTTAGAGAAGGACACTGTCTGGACCTATTACATGTAATCACACTGATGCAAAGTCTATCACTGATTATTCCCTGATCAATCTATCCCGGCCTCTCATATTGTATGGATGCCTTAAATGCTGCTTAGCTTTAATTTACCTCCATCAAATATATCACAGCAGATACTGGTGACCCCAGCTTATACTCTCCATTATAGTTACATGGTTGGTACAAGATACAAGTGTACTCTTAAAGGTACACTAATGGGCTTTGGAACCCTAAGTCAGTTACATTTCTGGAAGAAAAAGTAGAGGTTTATAATGGTTTGAATGTCTGGACTACCCAGGGTGCACTGCTTGTTCATTGGATGGACTTACCTTACAGTATTCGCAATACGAGCACAGGGAACCTTTGTGATATTCATCATCTTCATCATCTTCATCCTCATCCTCCTCATCATCATCTTCGTCGTCGTCGTCTTCGTCATCGTCGTCATCGTCGTTATCTTCGTCATCTGCGTCATCACCATCTTCATCCGCTGCTTTGACGTCATCATCGTCGTCGTCGTCGTCATCATCGTCATCATCATCATCATCATTATCATCATCATCATCGTCGTTGTCATCCTCATCATCATCGTCTTGATCATTGTCCTTATCATCGCTTTCATCATCCCCATCATCGTCATCGTCGGCACCAGCTTCTGCAAGAGATACTATTAATGCTTGTCATGACATAGATTTGTGTTTAGGTCCATGCTTGTGTGGCATGTTGGGCAAAGCAAAATAAATGTGTAAAGTTGTTATTGCCTGAAACTATGATGTTGCCAAAACAAACTGTATACACATTGTCACAAACTACTTACATAAGTTCAGACTTGGCTGCCGAATTAAAAAAAGAAAAAAACTATACCATGACATGCACCCACAAATGATAAACTGTGTATAGAAGACTTCACAGAGCGTGCTGTGCATCAAATTAATACTCACAGGTGCACATTTTTGAAGATCAATTTACAGGTCCAAATAGGTGATAAATATTCAGCATGATCAATACAATCACAAAACGTCTAAAAACAAAATTTTTACCATTCTACATGATTCATACCTCAATGTTCCCCTCACTCATTTACACCGTGCATCTGAAGAACAGCATCTGACTCCAAGCAACAGAATT
>JAPMUY010006844.1:17500-27500 GCA_026901105.3 Galaxias olidus | reverse complement strand
AGTCAACTATAAAAAACTAACAATTCACATGACAAATTGAAATTCTAATGCAAAAGAGTGACCTGGCAGTCTTTGGTGTTATTTTGCCCTGAGTGATTGTGCATCTATGTGCGTCTGAACGTTTGTGTTTGCTCCTGGATTTTACTGGATCATCTTGTTGAAGAAACAGGAGCGAGATCTGTAGGAGAAAACATAATTATCCACAAACCTTTGTGCTGTCTAGTATTAAATTAGCAATGCAATTACTGTTATTTAACTATAACATGTTATAAGCAGTCTCTGGTTTCATTTATTTTTAAATATTTCGGTTCAACGTTTCCTTTGAGAACTTCTTGTCTTGGATGATGAAAAAAGTCTGGAGCTTTATGAGTTCCAAAACATTACATAAATCCAGGATTGGACAGTACATTCCGATCAAAATGTGAGAGGGCAGAAGTGGGGGCAAAAGAATGCTTACCTCTCAGGGTAGGGCAGGGACGTGAGGATTTGATCACTTGACTCTCAGAGAGAGCTTCCACCATCCAGGAGAGGGCGCCAGAGCAGTACTCTAACTGTTGGGGAGGTGACGGACAGAAGTGAGCATGGCGAGTGCTGAGCATGCATATGCAACAGCTGCAGTCACAAAGCAGAGAGGAAGCAGCTGGCCCACAACAGCCCCGCCACTATTACCACCTCCACCAACCCTCCAATCACAACAGCCCCGCCACTATTACCACCTCCACCAACCCTCCAATCACAACAGCCCCGCCACTATTACCACCTCCACCAACCCTCCAATCACAACAGCCCCGCCACTATTACCACCTCCACCAACCCTCCAATCACAACAGCCCCGCCACTATTACCACCTCCACCAACCCTCCAATCACAACAGCCCCGCCACTATTACCACCTCCACCAACCCTCCAATTACAACAGCCCCGCCACTATTACCACCTCCACCAACCCTCCAATCACAACAGCCCCGCCACTATTACCACCTCCACCAACCCTCCAATCACAACAGCCCCGCCACTATTACCACCTCCACCAACCCTCCAATCACAACAGCCCCGCCACTATTACCACCTCCACCAACCCTCCAATCACAACAGCCCCGCCACTATTACCACCTCCACCAACCTTCCAATCACAACAGCCCCACCACTATTACCACCTCCACCAACCCTCCAATCACAACAGCCCCACCACTATTACCGCCTCCACCAACCCTCCAATCCCTCCAGAATATACCCGTTTGTTTGCACCATCTGTCACACGCACACACATCTATATTCATGCCTGTACACCATGAGTCCTCTGTTACAGTCCCTAACTTGAACTTGACTTGAGTGATTTGGTGGCAGGTGGTCAGAAAAGAAGGGGGGCATATAGTGACCCACACTGACCCACACTGACCCACACTGACCTGGGACCCACACTGACCTGGGACCCACAGTGGGACCCACAGTGACCTGGGACCCACACTGACCTGGGACCCACACTGACCTGGGACCCACACTGACCTGGGACCCACAGTGACCTGGGACCCACACTGACCTGGGACCCACACTGACCTGGGACCCACACTGACCTGGGACCCACACTGACCTGGGACCCACAGTGACCTGGGACCCACACTGACCTGGGACCCACAGTGACCTGGGACCCACACTGACCTGGGACCCACACTGACCTGGGACCCACACTGACCCACACAGACCTGGGACCCACAGTGACCTGGGACCCACACTGACCTGGGACCCACACTGACCTGGGACCCACACTGACCTGGGACCCACACTGACCTGGGACCCACACTGACCTGGGACCCACAGTGACCTGGGACCCACACTGACCTGGGACCCACACTGACCTGGGACCCACAGTGACCTGGGACCCACACTGACCTGGGACCCACAGTGACCTGGGACCCACAGTGACCCACACTGACCCACACTGACCTGGGACCCACACTGACCTGGGAGCCACATTGACCTACACTGACCCACAGTGACCCACAGTGACCCACACTGACCTGGGCCTCCAGCGTTCTCAGCCTGCGATCATGGTCGCGGATCTCAGACATCTGCTTAAGGACACCATCCACCCTGCGGAAAAAAAGACAAGCGATTTAGCTAATGTCAATTATCCACTTTTAAAATGTTCTAGCCAGTGTAGTACACGGTTACTAACAGTCAGTGCCTTCTAGGTCTTCAGCAAAATATGATAATTACAGTCAGCTTCATTACAAATTAAATTCATTGTGAATTCATTCAAAACAGGAGATAAATGTTACATGGCGTTGGTCTAGATGTTCAATCACTCACAGTGAAACTTTGGCAATTTTTTACATACACAATGAAATGCACTGTTATGTGCATAAAAGGTTACATTTGGGCACTTTCGGCTAGTGATCAATCTACTGTTGGAGACGTGGATGTCTGCTCAGTGGCCTTTATTGGGGGCTCACCAAATGCTTTATTCTGAAATGCTGAAAAAGGTTTTGCAACATTTATGCACAACAAATATTACTAATCGCTCACTGACCAAACTTGTACAATTAAATGTCAAGTCTTATGTTGTCTAATGTGAAGCTTGCTGCAACACTTGCAATGTCCCTTGGCAATGTGATGTCTTAAAATAGAAGCTATGAGATGAATTGGATCCGACTCCATTTACTTGACTGATGTGCGTTTGAGTCGCGCGGTATCGCTCTCCCTCTGCCGTTTGTTGTGCGCAGTGAGGAGGTTCTCCTTCTGGATGGACTCCCACGTGTCCAGCCGGCTGGCCTTCTTGCCCCGCAGCTCCAGGACTTAGCAACAGGAGAGACACACACAGAGCGATTTGAACAATCGATTGCTGTCTGTCGACAACCATTACATTTGACTTGTAGTTTAGGAGACGATAAATCTTCCTTCACGGCTGTAAACCCAATACATCTCACTGGAGTCCTACTCTGTAGTGAACATGTCTTGAGGATAATCTCTCTCTTACTAAAGTGTTTGATCTTGGTGGAGGGGATGCGGCGGACGTGCCTCTTGATGAGCAGGTGGAGGTGAGAGATGATGATGAAGGGTGGAGCCAGACAGGGTCTGGAGTGGTACTCCACTATCAGGTTGTAGCGCTGGAACTTCCAGTAGGTGTCGCTGCGCTCCTGCACTTTGGAGAAGGTGTAGCTAACAATAAAAGAAGAAAAATAATGATTTACACAAAAAGCCTGCCTAGGAACCGTATGCATTATTTGAAATTGCTGATAAACTGCTTTTGATATCAGCGCTTCATTTTAGAACTTAAACTTGTCGAATCCCATTGTATTACTCTAGTGTATTAAGGTGAAATATATGCCAACCTATAAACATTGAAGGTTGTCTTATCCTGTAACATGATGACAGTAATATAGTTGTGTATGTGCTATTGAAAATTTAATAAGAGGCATGTTTGTGGCAGTTATAGCGGGCTACACAAAAGCCTAGATCTGAAAGGCAAATGACAATACTGTGATAGTGACACCATCTAAAACTAGCGGTTTGTTTCACTCTTTCCAAGACACAACAAACCAGCCAAGGGGATTATTTCAGATGTGTAACGGGTCATTGTAAAAGCTGCTGAGGCTACCTGAACATGGCAATAAGCAGGTTGACGAGCAGGATGTTGGTGACCAGCAGGAAGACCACCAGTAGGAGGACCACCAGCCAGTTGCCATAGGTACTCATGCAGGGCTCCTCACCAGCTTCGATCAGCGTGAAGTTATTGGTGCACTCCCTCTCCTCCAGCTTGTCCGCTGTGGGAAGGAACTCTGTGAGCTGAGGATTGTGAATATGTGTATGTGTAGATGAAAGGAAGGAAGAAAGAAAGAAAGAAAGAAAGAAAGAAAGAAAGAAAGAAAGAAAGAAAGAAAGAAAGAAAGAAAGAAAGAAAGAAAGAAAGAACGAAAGAAAGAAATTAATGAAGCAAGAAAGAAAGAAAGAAAAAAGAAAAAAAGAAAGAAAGAAAGAAAGAAAGAAAGAAAGAAAGAAAGAAAGAAAGAAAGAAAGGAACAGAAAGAGAGAGACTTTAATTACCTGGAGAAAACAGGGAACATGACAAAGGAGGAGACCCCCACTGGAAGAAGCAGTGATGTGTGAGGCCAGAGTTAGAAAGGGAAAAAAGAGGAAACGTGAAGATTCTCACAACCAAGAGAACATGTTACACACACCATCCATTTCATTAATAGGGATCTGCCCAAATATGTGGAGGTAGGGTCTGTAGAACACTCGTCGAAATATCCACAGAGGTCGGGGGTCATAGGAGTAGAGGAGGGCCTGATTTGCGACACCGTAAGCCATGAGCCAGATGGCCAAGATGAAGAGAAAGAAGAACATGTCTTTAATCTGAAAAACAAAGAGGAGAAACAACCAAGGAGAAATTAGAAAAGGCATCACAAAGTAGAGATCACAAGAGCAATCCAACTTTTTGGTGTCTATGTCACTGTTTTCTTGAGAGGAATTCATACCTCACAAAGTTCTCAAAAGCCAGCTGTCAAGGTGTTTAAACTAATTTCTTAGAAATAACAGTCCTCAGTGCAGACTAGGCAAATATATAAATATATATTTATATCTCAGAAACAAGACGACATAAAGAAACACATTTTGAGGATTAGATTGACCTTTAACTAATAGGGGCGCAAGAGCACTATTTAATAAGTATAACTGTTTGATAAGAATACTATAGCTAAGTGTTATAATGTAATAGTGTTTTAATAATTATAACTGTTTGATAAGAACACTATAGCTAAGTGTTATAATGTAATAGTGTTTTAATAATTATAACTGTTTGATAAGAACACTATAGCTAAGTGTTATAATGTAATAGTGTTTTAATAAGTATAACTGTTTGATAAGAACACTATAGCTAAGTGTTATAATGTAATAGTGTTTTAATAATTATAACTGTTTGATAAGAATACTGTATCTAAGTGTTATAATGTAATGGTGTTTTAATAATTATAACTGTTTGATAAGAATACTGTAGCTAAGTGTTATAATGTAATGGTGTTTTAATAATTATAACTGTTTGATAAGAATACTGTAGCTAAGTGTTTACTGACAAGCTATAGTACATGATTAGCACATCATCATCAAAACTCCTGATAAGATATGGAGATACTAATATAGCACTGAACTGGGACACGCCGTCTGCAAATAATGTTTCTATAACCGGCACCTTCACAAATCACTAAAAGCTTTCGCATTTGCAACTAGTATTATAATCATGTCATCACCTATGCCAGCCAGAATGCTGCTTCCCGTATAGGATACACACACAGCGTGACGGCAATAATCACTATGAACTATTTGAACAGGAACAGTAACTTGTAAGATATGTGATTTCGATTTTCAAATTAGTCTTTCAAACACAATGTTTTGCATCTAACCAAGACAACGTGTATGAGAAAACAGGGAGACATTAGCGCTCACACTCAGAGAAGGTCAATCTGATGAGAACATGGACAAGAGATCTCAATAACTCTGGTTATATGTACAACAATGAAAATAAGATCTGTGTTCTCCGCTTAATGTTAAGTGTTACAGAGCACTTACCATTTTGCCAACAATGATAATCTTTGGCCCCAGCTGTTTGTGGATGGCAAAGATGTGGATGAGGCGCAGGGTAAACACAATGTAGTCCATAGCCAACACAGCCCTGCCAAACTCAAAGGACCATGGGAACATTCTGGTGGACAAAACAACACCATGATGGATTTGATAGTATGGCACCACACATTCATGTATAAGCATAGGCATCTAAGCACAGGCACAGCTACTGCTACAAACCTGCAGACCATGCCTAGAAAGAACAGCAGGATGGCTGTCAGGTCACACTTGTTCCACATGTCCTGGATGTAGTTCTTCATCATCTGAAGTATCCCCGTGTTTCCGTCAAAAAACGTCTGAAAGAGAATAGAAAGAGAAGAGAAATAGAGGTAATAAAAGAGGGTGATGACCCATGTTAAAATGAACTAAAGCACGTCTATTGTGTCTGCATGCTGGTGCTGTACGCCAACATACCTGACGGATCTCTTCACAGACCATTGTGAACACCCAAAAATAGAGCACAATCTCCGCGGTGGAAGGTCCATCGGGGGGCGGAGGCTTGAAATCAACCAGTAGGATGTAGGCAAAGAGGCAGAGGAAGAGGACGTACATCAGCACGTTTCCAAGGAAAGAGGTCACGGGGGCAAACCAGAACTCCCGCCAGCGCCTCAGTGCAAACGGACGCTTAGGCCTGGAAGAGGCTGAGCAGATGGGGTGGGGAGGAGAGTAAAAACACGTCTTCATTCCCAAACTAATGGTTCAGATCGTCCTAAATTCTCTAAAATACTTTTTTTTATCTGAAAAAGGTTATGGTTGATAACTTTATTATGACGATGTGCAAAAAGAACCAGCACAACCAGGACAAATCAAAGGTAAGAATAATAATTATTGATTGCATCTGAAATTATTAGCCAGAACACAGGGGTTACCACCACCCCTACTCCTTTCAAGGAGTGACCTGGAATCTTTCTCCACAGGGCAGCAACTGGTCTGTCACCCCAAAGGGCTAAACAGAACCAGAGCCAGGCCAGGGGACCAACCCTGCTTAGCCTCAGAGCCAGGCCAGGGGACCAACCCTGCTTAGCCTCAGAGCCAGGCCAGGGGACCAACCCTGCTTAGCCTCAGAGCCAGGCCAGGGGACCAACCCTGCTTAGCCTCAGAGCCAGGCCAGGGGACCAACCCTGCTTAGCCTCAGAGCCAGGCCAGGGGACCAGGCCAGGGGACCAGGCCAGGGGACCAGGCCAGGGGACCAGGCCAGAGGTGGAATGCAGGGTGCTACTGCTGCTTACTAAGGAAGGTCATCTTTGTACTGACCCACCTTTTGGTTTAGCTTTCAAAGCAGCATCTTCTTCATCATCTTCGTCACTGTAAAACAACAGGAAAAATATAGTAAAATGTCACACAGGTAATTAAAAACCTTAGCACATAAAATGTGATCTGTGCATGTGTCTAGAGGTTATATCCATAGAACAAGTTTGACATTACACAACATTACTGCTATAGATTAAGTTACGGTAACATGGCTGGTGTTTCACATCGTTGGTTTTGCTCCTAACATACAAATCTGAGTCTGTTGAACCAGAACATTTTTAGAGCTGCCAATATGCCTGATTATTTTGCTGCCATTTTGTAGCTGTCAGAATGAAGTCATTCATTTATGGAAACCATTCATCTGTGTGTGTGTGTGTGTGTGTGTGTGTGTGTGTGTGTGTGTGTGTGTTCCAGTGTGTGTGTGTGTGTGTGTGTGTGTGTGTGTGTGTGTGTGTGTGTGTGTGTCTCGACCTTTGTTCGATGTCAGCCAGAGAGAACACGGTTAGATCGGCTCCATCCAAACTGTCATCTCGGCCGTGAGGAATTTCATCTGCTGTGACCTCCACCTCATGCTCCCTGAGATACACACAGAGACAGACAGGGAGACACACAGACAGGTAAACACAGAGACAGACAGACAGACAGACACACAGACAGACAGACAGACAGACAGACACACAGAGGTAGACAGACAGAGACACACAGAGACAAACAGGGAGACACACAGAGACAGACAGACAGGTAGACAGACAGTTAGACACACAGACAGGTAGACAGACAGTTAGACACACAGAAACAGACACGCAGGTAGACAGACAGGTAGACAGACAGTTAGACACACAGACAGATAGACACACGGAAACAGACACGCAGGTAGACAGACAGGTAGACACACAGAGACAGACAGGTAGACACCGTTATTTCTAAAGCTTCCAAACCAGTCCAGGACACAAGTAAACACTTTGACAAATAACTTGACGGAGTCAGAGAGACACGGATGGGCTCAAACACACACACACACACACACACACACACACACACACACACACACACACACACACACACACACACACATGCATACATCTGGACAGGTGCAGAGGTTCTTACCTGAAGGAGATGAGGTTGGTGTAGATCAGGGGCGGTAGTAGAAAGGTGAGGATTAGTTTCCACACGTTCGTACTTCTTTCCATGTCGCCCCACCAGATCTGAGACAGCAGAGCCTGCAGGACAGGAGGGTAAACAGAGGATCAGCCAGATCTGAGACAGCAGAGCCTGCAGGACAGGAGGGTAAACAGAGGATCAGCCAGATCTGAGACAGCAGAGCCTGCAGGACAGGAGGGTAAACAGAGGATCAGCCAGATCTGAGACAGCAGAGCCTGCAGGACAGGAGGGTAAACAGAGGATCAGCCAGATCTGAGACAGCAGAGCCTGCAGGACAGGAGGGTAAACAGAGGATCAGCCAGCACTGAGACAGCAGAGCCTGCAGGACAGGAGGGTAAACAGAGGATCAGCCAGATCTGAGACAGCAGAGCCTGCAGGACAGGAGGGTAAACAGAGGATCAGCCAGATCTGAGACAGCAGAGCCTGCAGGACAGGAGGGTAAACAGAGGATCAGCCAGAGGATCAGCCAGATCTGAGACAGAAGAGCCTGCAGGACAGGAGGGTAAACAGAGGATCAGCCAGATCTGAGACAGCAGAGCCTGCAGGACAGGAGGGTAAACAGAGGCAGGATCAGCACTGCACTAACACGGCCTTCAGTAGATAAAACACATGCACAGTTCACTGCATCAGTATTCAGCACTCCTGCACTTCCCAAGATGTTGGTGTATTACAACCTGGAATTAAAGTGGATTTAATGGGGCATATTTATCATTTGAAGAACACAACATCCTTAAAGGTGCAGTATGTACGTTTGAATTTATCGCAATAAACTACATTTTTATGTTTTTTTTACGTTTATTACATACCTCCTGGAGGATATCATTAAACCAAATGCTCAGAGAGAAGGTGCGCTATATATGAGCGCCCTGGGCCGTGTCTTCAGCTTTTAAAAAATCTAGGGATGCCCGCCTATCCCCAAACCAAGTTTTTGCAAGAAGTAAGGGCTATCTGCCTGTCAATCACCTCGCGTGTACACTATTAGGTAAAATACATACAGCGTCACCCTCCAAACAAGCTTGCTGTTACAATTCGTGTCGCAGACAAAAGTAGCAGCGGTGTGAACTAGTACTTGCAAGGCGGCTGAAGTTTTTGCATGTCGTCGCAAAAGACTTGGCATGTCAAATCGCCAAGTGCCAGATTTATGTCAAAAAGGCATTATTCGTTAACATGCATATGTTGGATATACTCGGTAACGAATAGTAGCTATGGTGCCAATCGCAGCCAAATAAAAACGATTGTCATGCACTAGCTCATACTAATAGGGGAATAAAATTATGAAATTGTTTTTGTTAACGTTAGGTAACTAACTGTATGTCATTACTATGGAAACGGTCATTTGGGTCTGTGCTCGTTGCTTTGGTGTGAACCACTCAGTTTTAGACCGTTTACAATCAGACGTTCGGGATTCTTTTGTTTCTCCCCTCGGAATCAGACATCACTTTATGCGTAGTTTGTGAGAACCAAATATATGCACAACATACACATGATTCATGAAACACTGCCTTGCTCAGGCTCATGAAGTCAAGTCAGAACGCGTACATGTGTGGGATGGGACAGTGAAAGGGATAGGAGGGACCAAAGACTCAGGAGGTTGGCCTTTTTGAGTGTTGTGATTCAAATTCTTGCCATTTTTTCCCCAATTCTCTAGAACCACATAGTGCACCTTTAAGCCTCCCCTACAAGGAGTATATATTTTTTTCAATCTAAGTCATTGAGGTTTCCTGCTTTAAATCGCTCCAGTGTAGCTTCGGCTTTGTGTTGTTCATTTTGTTTTCCTGCTAGAATTCCCTGAGCTCAGAGTATAGTCCAAACACAAGCCCTGGTATTAGCACAGACCTAATGCTGAGCCTGTACAAACCTGGATCCCATCATGGCTGAAGAACAAGCGGGCGTCAGCTGCTGTGGCCATCTGCAGACACGTGGCCCCGCTCCACACTGGAGACTTTCTTATGAGGAGAGTGAAGGAGCGACTC
>JAPMUY010006844.1:0-12500 GCA_026901105.3 Galaxias olidus | reverse complement strand
AGCTCATCCAGCTCATGTCAGGAATCCAATATAAGTAAGGCAATTACCTTATCGGGTAAGGCCCTATGCATTTGAAACAGCCATGGTCCAGGATTCAGGGATCCTATTAAATGTCTGGGTGTAAACAGTGTGTTCTCACCCCAGATGCCCGTGCGCTGATGGGATATGAAGTCCTCCAGGTTGGCCCGGAGCAGCGTCTCCCCTCCCCGGCGGTTGACACTTCCATCATCCACCAGGAGAAAGGCCTGGTAGTTGTTGTCTAGAAAGCAGGAGTCTGGAGCCGTGTTCTGGACATAATACCGAGCTGGGAAACTGCCCTGAGGAAAAGCAACAGAGCAGAGGAACATGACTGGGAAGCTGCCCTGAGGAAAAGCAACAGAGCAGAGGAACATGACTGGCAAGCTGCCCTGAGGAAAAGCAACAGAGCAAATGAACATGACTGGGAAGCTGCCCTGAGGAAAAGCAACAGAGCAGAGGAACATGACTGGGAAACTGCCCTGAGGAAAAGCAACAGAGCAGAGGAACATGACTGGGAAGCTGCCCTGAGGAAAAGCAACAGAGCAGAGGAACATGACTGGGAAGCTGCCCTGAGGAAAAGCAACAGAGCAGAGGAACATGACTGGGAAGCTGCCCTGAGGAAAAGCAACAGAGCAGAGGAACATGACTGGGAAGCTGCCCTGAGGAAAAGCAACAGAGCAGAGGAACATGACTGGGAAGCTGCCCTGAGGAAAAGCAACAGAGCAGAGGAACATGACTGGCAAGCTGCCCTGAGGAAAAGCAACAGAGCAGAGGAACATGACTGGCAAGCTGCCCTGAGGAAAAGCAACAGAGCAGAGGAACATGACTGGGAAGCTGCCCTGAGGAAAAGCAACAGAGCAGAGGAACATGACTGGGAAGCTGCCCTGAGGAAAAGCAACAGAGCAGAGGAACATGACTGGGAAGCTGCCCTGAGGAAAAGCAACAGAGCAGAGGAACATGACTGGCAAGCTGCCCTGAGGAAAAGCAACAGAGCAGAAGAACATGACTGGGAAGCTGCCCTGAGGAAAAGCAACAGAGCAGAGGAACATGACTGGGAAGCTGCCCTGAGGAAAAGCAACAGAGCAGAGGAACATGACTGGCAAGCTGCCCTGAGGAAAAGCAACAGAGCAGAGGAACATGACTGGCAAGCTGCCCTGAGGAAAAGCAACAGAGCAGAGGAACATTACTTTACAATAGAGGGACGAGTATTATTTGTGAAATACTTTGTGACTGTGCATAGTATTGTCTCACTGTGTGTAGGCAAGGCAAGGCAAAACAATGCACATTTATTTTTATAGAACATTTCAACAACCAAGCAGTTCAAAGAGCTCTACATAAATACTGCTGTTTGACTGAGTACTGTGCGACTGAGTATATGCACGGGCGTAAATCCCCCCAACAATGAGAGCCCCAAATATAACCCCTCCTATGAAAATAACATATCTAATTTAAATAGATGTAACATTTGTAGTGAACACATCAGTTAGTGCCCAGCGGTTTTTTAAAGGCAAATTAAAAAGAAGATGTTTTGTCATCTCCGCCTGCACCACCCCTGCAGTGTTATGATTCGCTAGTAGTTGTGCCCAGATTGTTTTGGAGTGGCATGGCGGTGTGACCAGTGTAGAAGACTAGACAACAGTGGCCACGCCTACTGTCCACCCTCACTCCCTCAGTCAGCACCCACCAAATAGCAGACATTCTTAAAGAAATGCAAGTGGCTCATTTAGAAAAGTTGAATCAGGGTGGATCAGGTTGCTCCTATAAGTATGCGCCTGAGTGTTATGTTTGTGAAAATAATCCCTTTTTAAACAACCACTATTGATATGCAATGTATATTTAGGTCAAGTCGATATGCAAGCTGAACGTGTGTGTTGTGTGTGTTGTACAACACATACCTGGGCATTGACCAGCTGCTGCCTGTTGTGTACCCGGCCCCAGGGAGCCACACCTATGGCGGTGACCTTCTTCTGGGAGAGAGACGGGGCTGCAGTGGCGTGGTCCCGTACCGCCTCCCCCACACAGCGGCCCAAACCCTCTCTCAGGCCACCAGTAAGAATCCACGCCCCTGAGTAAATAATGGGATGAATAATGAAAGCAGTTGGGTTGCGAGATGTGTAGGCAGAGATATAAAAGAGAGAGAGAGAGAGAGAGAGAGAAAACAGTTTGTTAGAAAGCGATAGGAAGAAAATAGATTTCATGGAAGAGTGGCAGTAGATAGAGTATTTTAAGAATAACAGGTTCTTTTGTGTCCTGAGGTGTCAACATACAAAGGTGTGCTTAGAGAGTTCCAACTAAATTGTTGGTACAGTGTTGTGCAAGTTACTGGAACTTTGTATTTAGTTAAGTTACTTGTTACCTCTTTAAAATGTAATTCAGTTACTTTACAGATTAGTCCCTTAAAAATTAGTCACTATTGAGTAACCGAATTTAATTTCTAACTCTTTGAAATTGGTCTCTTTTAACTTTATTTTTTTAACCCCACACTGTTAACTTGTGATGGTTTTTTTGTGGTACTTTGTATTAGCCAATATATATCCATCAACTTAACCGCTTATCCTGTACAGGGTCACGGGGGGGGGGGGGGGGGGCTGGAGCCTATCCCAGCGGACACAGGGCGAGAGGCGGGGTACACCCTGGACAGGTCGCCAGTCTATCACAGGGCCAACATATAGGGACAGACAACAACTCACACTCACATTCACACCTATGGGCAATTTAGAGTCACCAATTAACCTGCATGTTTTGGGACTGTGGGAGGAAACCGGAGTACCCGGAGGAAACCCACGCAAACACGGGGAGAACATGCAAACTCCACACAGAAACGCCCTTGGGTCAGGTGGGGATTGAACCCAGGACCTTCTTGCTGTGAGGCAACAGTGCTAACCACCGAGCCACCATGCTGCCCTATATATATATATATTTTGCTCTCTTAACACCAGAAAGGTTTGGTAAAAATTACTCAATCCATATAGCCAAATCCTATTCATATAGGTAGTTCATTATGGCCCTTTTCTGTACACAGTCTAGAAGTACATTTGTTTGTTTGTTGATTTTTAGTTTAAAAAAAAAAAAATAATAATAATAATAAAAAAATATATATATTTTTTTATTATTTTTTATTATTATTATTATTTTTTGTTTTTTGTTTTTTAAAACAGCAACACTGATAATAATCCAATAAACCATTAATGGTCTACTAAGCAATGCAAAAAAACATAAATATTTGTTAAATGTATTTATTCTAGCCTCAAAAGGCCAACCAACAGGCCTCAAAACTCTACGGCTTAAAAGTATAGATTTGAATGGAGTGCCTCTAGCTCTACACCTGTTGACTCCTTACCTGTACTCTGCGCTGACTTCACCAGCCCCTGTCTCACCACCTCTCTAACCCAGGTCTTGACCTTCACACAGTCCTCCCCTCCTACCACTGACACCACGAGGTTAGGTGCTGGCAACCCCCAGTGGGCGGTTATCAGATTGTACACTGTCTGAGGGGGCGTGTCGCATGACAGCCGTAGAAACTGGAAAAAAAGAGAGATTAACAGATTATTAGAAAAGATTTGGGGATAACATTGAAATAATAACCTACAGACAGTTATTGGGACAAATATGTTTTTATGTATTATGGCGCCCCCTAGGGGTCATATTATTTACTTTTGTTTGCACATCCTCAAGAAGGAGTACTGAGTCTATAACGGAAGTCTATAACTATAATGTAAGTTTAGTGTCGATAGATCATTGGCTGTGAAGAACAAATTAAAATCTAAAATCCATATGATAACTTTTGTGAGAATTGGTCTGAAGACCCTCTGTAGTGAAGAATGAAAATGTGTGGCCTGTGAAAACCTTTTAAACTTTTGCCATATTGTACTGACAGACATGAGTCAGTGTGTGTGCTTGTAGTTCCCATTGTTCCTTACGGCTGTGTAAACACGTACACCGTTATTAAATCAACAAGAGGAACCAGTTTTTCATAGAACAGGCCAGAAAAGCTTTGTTCAATTCAATTGTAAGTGAGTTAGAGGGTTCCTTTTTTAAGGTAAACCGGAACAGCTTTGTAGAGTAACAATACTGTATGTCTTCGGACAGGTATTTATAATGAGATGTAACTATTCAATGGGATGTAATGTCAAACATAACTCTAGGTTCTAGCAACAGAAGTACAAGCATGCATGTGAAATCTACAGATAGAACCTGAGTTAAACAATTCACAATGTGTTCTTTCATTTTGGAACAGAACCGAATACAACAGCTAGACAAAATCATATCAATTTAATAATGGAAAAAATAAACAATACTATTTAACCAATGTTTGGAAAAGGAAAGATTAAGGTTAAACAAAGATCTTCAATATACCCTTTGTTCCACCGAAAAGACAATATGACCATGCACTTAGGAGTACATAAAGGTTTTGTCAGACATAGCAGAAAGAGGT
Source organism: Galaxias olidus (assembly GCA_026901105.3). Lineage (NCBI taxonomy): Eukaryota > Metazoa > Chordata > Actinopteri > Galaxiiformes > Galaxiidae > Galaxias > Galaxias olidus. The sequence goes on along the minus strand of JAPMUY010006844.1, from coordinate 8,047 downwards.
AGCCAGTGCCCTTTTATGTGTAGTTAATGTACAGTTGTACGCCTACAGGTATGAACAGAAAACTAATTATATTTGTAAATGAGCATATTGTTCTCCTTGTCTTTATGCTTAATTGTGTGTTCTCATGTCACCCACATAGCTGTGCCTCTTTCCCGCTCCGGCAAACTCCAGCTCTCCGAACGCGTCCGTGGGGTACTCTGAGGAGTGCTGGGCACTGTCCCATTGGCTGACGATTGCCGTTCCAAAGCAGTCTCCTGTCGCAATGGAGCCGTGCGTCTCTCGCCCATTCCCACACTGGCACAGCGCTCCATCACTAAGAGACGGTTAAACACACACACAAACACACAAAACATCGAAAAACAATTCCCAATCTCAAAAAATACACTCGTTTTGAGGCATTGAAAGATTTGTTTACCTGGAGGAGTCCTCTACAAAGGTGGTGCAGACTCTCTTTTTGATGATCTTAGGGATCCAGCTCTGGACACAGAGAAACAATCACACCTGAGTCTTTAGCCAAACAATATAGCCATGAAGCAGTCTATAAACCTTCTCTGATTAGATGTAATATAGCCTACGCATGAAGCAGTCTATATACCTTCTCTGATTAGATGCAATATAGCCTACCCATGAAGCAGTCTATATACTTTCTCTAAATAGATGCAATATAGCCTACCCATGAAGCAGTCATATACTTTCTCTGCTCAGATGCAATATAGCCTACCCATGAAGCAGTCTATATACTTTCACTGATTAGATGCAATATAGCCTACCCATGAAGCAGTCTATATACTGTCTCTGATTAGATGCAATATAGCCTACCCATGAAGCAGTCTATATACTTTCTCTGCTTGGATGATCATTGCCCATTTTGATTCACACAATAAAATAAATTTCAAGTGGATTTGATCAAATCTCAGGATATGAATATAACCAAATGTTGGCAGCATTGCATCAGTTCATGGCATTGAATAACAGTTTGATACCTCAAATACATTCAGTGCAGTAGCCACAATTTCATCTGTGCCCCAGAGATAAACAGGCCTAGTCGTATAAAAAAAAGAAAAAACATGCCGCATTCTCCTACCAGTGCCCTGACCAGTCACTGCCAATTCACCTGGAGTCGGTCTGTGTGTCCTATGTGTGTGAGCAAGTCTTTCGCAATATGTTGGGAGAGCAAGGCTGGCGCAAATTGGCTGCCGTGGTATCACTCAGACTGATTGCTGTGCTTGATAGCTGTCGGTCCATTTGTTGTTCGTTCTGTGTAATTAATTGGCAACCAATTTGTATAAAACGCTTTGAGTCTTGAGAAAAAGTTCTAAAAACTATATAAAATGAATTATTATTATTATTATTATTATTATTATTATTATTATCATTATTATTATTATTATTATTATTATTATTAATAATAATCACTTTTCAACATGACTGGTACATTGTTCTGGGGGACATGTGGCTGACACTATGTTGTTTATGTTTAGTTAATGCACTGTTAGCCTACGTTCCCACTGTAAGCCTTAGTGCTCAGTTAGGATCTGTTCCTCAGATTCTTGTTTGGCTGATGACATAATTAGTTTTTATGTGGCCAATATCCGATTCCAGTGTGAACTGGTCACGGCAATGAACTGACCCACGTGCACACAATAACAACAATGGATGAAGACACGCTCTCAGGCGCTGGGATTGGCTACTAAAAGTAAGCTATGAAAAGCATAAAGCTTTGTGACCTGTATATCAACACTGTCGCAAGCATGGGTGCATGGCCAATCCTAATGCTTGAGGGCATGTCTCAAAACAAATCTAGGATTGGGTACAGGTTGGCATGAGCTAGGTCACGGATTCAAGGTTACTATTCCGACGGTCTTGGGTGGAAATGAGCCAACAGGGACATAAAGTCCTGAAGCCAGTGGGACTGTGACGAGCTGGAAGGTGTTTGATGCCCGGTACCATCTCATGGGCTCTTGGCCAGCACTACCACCTGTAATCAATTATGGCTATCCTTTCAGCTTAGCTGCCTTTAGAGCGAGGAAGCAGTCAACAGTGAAATCTGAAAAAACCATCACTCCCCTCTCCTTATTGTTTTTAGAATAAACACTGTTTTCTGCTTTGACTCTCGTCTAACTCTCTCCATTGAACCTGTGTTTCTGCAGCCAGAGTACTCTCACAGACAGCTTCAAGGTCATTTGAACAAGATCCCAAATGGAACTTCTCTGTGGGACCTTTTCATCCTTAATATAAAACAAATGTGATTTAACTTGGTCAAAAGGACTCGACTCGGAGCCAGTGTAGGTGCATGTGTGTGGGTGTGAGTTCTAAACATACTGGGGCCTATTCAGGGCTTTGCTCTGCACCCGAATAGGACTCTGTTACAGTAGTCCAGACAGGAGGTGACAAACGCGAGGGTGAGGGTCTCTGCCACTGAGCCGGTGAGTGATGGCCGGAGTCTGGAAATATTTTAAATGTGGTAGAAGGCCAGTTTGGTGATGGTTTTAATGTGAGGTTCAAAGGACAGGGTGGGACCGAGATTGTCACCCAGGCTGCGGAGTTCTGCGGAGGGGCAGATGGTGCAGCCGTCAACGGCGAGGAGAAGGTCCCCAAACATCCGGAGCAGTGCCTTGGAGGCCACAACCATGAGCTCTGTTTTATTGCTGTTGAGGTTGAGAAGGTTTGACATTCAGGTTTTTATATTGAGGAGGCAGTTGACAAGGGACTGGGGAGGGAGATGGGAGGAAGGTTTGGTGCTGAGGCATAGTTGGGTGTCATCAGCATCGCAGGGGAAGCTGAGAGCGTGGGTTGGTAGATGATCTGACCAAAGGGAGAGCAGATAAAGGATGAATAGGAGAAGTCCAAGCACCGAGCCTAGATGGGGTTTGCAGAATTGATGCCAAAAAGGCTTGCTGTTGGTGACTTGCTGTTGGTGACTTGCTGTTGGTGACTTGCTGTTGGTGACTTGCTGTTGGTGACTTGCTGTTGGTGACTTGCTGTTTGTGACTTGCTGTTTGTGACAACGTAAAGTAGTCTCTGTTCTTGGAAATGTGCAGAAGCCCGATTGGAATTTTTCAAATACAGAATTTCTGCCCATGAAATCTATCAGCTGATTATAAACTACTATAACTTTTTTAACTTTTGATATAAATTGAAGTTTGGAAATTAGTCCATACTTGACTAGGCTTTTTGAAAAGAGGTTAGACAATTGTCTCTCTAGAATAATAATATGGTCCTACCCCAGTAGTGATTGAGCTATTCATTACAGAGACAATGTTTGGGCAAATTTACAGTCATTTTTATGAAGATGAAGACGACAAAGATGAAGAGGAAAACAAGAACATGAAGAAGGGGAGGAGGTTAACAGAGGAAAGCTTGAAAAGGTTGAGAGAGAAGGCACACCATTAGGCATTTGACCAACAATGTGTTGGATTCTACAATGGGATTAGTTACTTTGGCTACTGGGCCCCGTGTGTTGCTCCTGTCCGCACGTGTGTGACCAATAATTACAGATGTACATGATTCATATTTATACTATAACAAAGGGACTAAACTGTTTTATTGTAGTACTAATTAAACACTGTCAAAAAACATGTTCTTATCCCAATTCCGTTAGCTACTTATTCTCCGTTGTTCTTCAACTGTACCGTTCCTACTGTTCACAGCTGCTCGCAGCTATAATTGATATTGTACTTCTTAATTCAATCCTTCATATGAATGTAAAAATCATCTAGTTTGCGAGCCATCCATTTTCTTTCTGCTCTTCTGCATTTGATTTAATGTCACGCACATGGCCTTCAGCCGAGGTAATGCTTGGCCTGTGGACTTTTTTGTTTTCTGTGTCTGTTCTAGAAAAGCCAGAAAAATATCATTAAAGAAATTACTAACTCCTCTGTATGTTCAATTGAAAGAGAGTCAGCAATAAAATATATATTTTTTTTTTTTGGCAAAATTGGCTGCAGTTTTCAAATTAAGGGTTCACCTTTTATTTCACTTTTAATTTGAGATTGGTACATGTAGTACCTGCCACCTGGCAGATATCAGTAAATCAAACTCTGAGAGAAGAGGCACTCTGAATGATCGCCCTAGGCCCTCTATTCAGCCTCAAAAGTATTTGTAAGCCTGGCAAACACTAAACAATCAGGAAAGTTGTTGCAAAGAGACATGGCTACCTGCCTGTCAATCACCTTGCGTGCACACTCTTGGTTAAAAGGAGCAGTCTGAGACAGTCATAGAGGTGTCGCCATAGCAATGCCAAACTGGATATCTAGCAGGTTAACTATCTGCTTGAGTTTGAGAGTCCAAATCCTGAAGTGTGAAAGGTGACTTCAAGATACCTGATAACAAGACAGCCATGTGGTATGTGCAGTACGGAGATCATATGACTTTGTGTAGAAGTCATTGGGGTGCAGTCATGTGTTAAAACCATTTGAAAGGAGAGGCTTAGGAAAGGGATAGGAGGCACAGAGACTCTTGAAGTTGGCTTTTTGAACTGTTATGATTAAAATGATTGTTAATCTTTTGTTTCTATTCCATTAAAAGTCATACAAATTACTATACGTCTAAAGTTTGACCATGTTTGCGTGTAGCTCCACTAACCGATCACTTAAGCTGAAAATATTTGATTAAATTCTAAATGTCCATGCATTAAGCATTGGCTGGACATTAGATTCATATAAAAATCTCAAATGATAACCCTGTCATGTTTAGCCATCATAAGATCAAAAACGATGTTATAATATCACCGTCAGGTTTAGGAGGGCGTTATATCAGTATACACACAGTGAAGGTTATTTCTAGTTGAATATGAAGAGAAGAATCCCCGAGGACCAGGGCCACACTTTTTTTTTCTTTTTCTTTTTTACCATGAACGAAAGCTAGACCACCACCGAGATAAGTGACTTTAGGATTATGAAAATAAACAAAATGAGGTGGTGTGACTTCATTTAGGGGACCATGCTCTTCAGAACCTAGCCTGGCTTCTGTTATACATTGAGAAAGACGTGATGCAGAGAGAGAAAATGGTGTGTGGAACGATAGAATTGAAAGGAGTAATGTTTAAGTGAATACAATAGCAGAGATCTCACGCTTCATACTTAATTATAAATGGTGGCTTTGTACATGCGCAGTAGCGTTGCAACTGGTAAAACCTGCCTGGCATGTACCTATGAAAGAGTTGGTTTTGAGTAACACACCCTTTCTTCTTTCAGTGTTAAATAGATATCCTTTAATGCATTGATGTACATAACAAGATATATAGGCCTACTTATAAAGTTCAAAAAGCTAAAAGAGCATAAACATTGTCAGTTTGTGGAAATTCAGTTTACATAATACCTTGTTTTTGTTTTGTTTTTTCTTGAATACCAATGTTAATGCTATCTACTTAATTACTTCCAGTTAAATTGTAAATGGATATTGAGACTAGAAGCAAACAAGGCAACATGATGAGGATGCGCTATGGGAGAAGAACTGTCTCTCTTGCTCTATCCATGCAGTCACTTCTAAATCTAGAGTACTTTTTCCATTCTTTAATATATTTTGTGTGTAATAATAATGTAATAAGCTTTGTGTTGCTGTTTCTGTCTTAAAACTTCACCTTGAACAATATCAATCACGTTGCAGTTCGCCTTAGTGTTCTCTTAAGAAGAGTGGGTTAGCTGAGTTTAGGAAACGGCACAGGTAGTTGTCCCTCATGCGATTCTGACATAGTCGCAAAACTAGAGTGATTAAAAATGTAATTTGAAAGGCCTTGCCTAATATATAGTATCTAATAAACTGTGTCTTAATTTGGTACAGACATAAATGGCAGCAATATTTCCATGGCATGCAAGTTTATTCTTGGTTCCTTTACGACCCACATATCTTTCCCTTATGTGTTGAAGCACCTTGAACTTTGGACACACCTGAAACCATGACTTCTATCCACAATAGGCCATTAAGACACTTAATTGAAGCAACCATATATCTTACATGAGGGTGGATTGGGGATAAATAGAAGGCCCCAACTCAACATATTATAAAAACTATGTATAATAGTCCTAACAGCAATTCGTAGTCAAAACACAATCCTAACCCCTAACATTATGTTGTGGGGTGTGGTCATACTATGCCAAGTCAGGTCAAGTCTGAACAAGCCCACTAAAAACCCCCCCGTAAAAGTTAACTAACCAGTTATTATGATCACTTGGCTGCGGAGAATACTGCTGCTTTTTGTTTTACTAATAGACTATCGCTGTGTTCGTCTACTCTGCATCCTTAGCATTCCAAATATTAATTCATTTTCCGGCACAATTATGTTACGCAAGCAAAGTCTGCGATTCAGAACACAGCGCAAAAATAGGGATAATATTTAGGGATGTAAATAATGTGACACTGATGCCAAATCTATGGCATGCAATAGATTATTTCAACCTCGACAACTCAAATATATATATTTCTCTTTTTCCACTGCTTGATTTGAGATATTGGAGAAAAGTGATAGAAGACATCGCACAGCGACTATCCCGATATCCAAAATTAAAATACACCAAATCAAAATCCATTATAGCATGACAGATTCCAAAATGAATCTTTTATTTTTTAGACGAACCTGATCCTTTTCCGATTTTTTGGTTCCTGTTCTCCCTACTCCAACTTCGTTTTCTTTAGCAGTCTCCTTCATTACGTGCAAATCGCCCTCTCAAACAATAACGTTTCCTCCAGCTTCAGAAAATCCGTTTACAGGTCAACCAATCCTTAAAACAAATTCTAATGTTCACCGCGGGATTCAGAGCATTCACTGTCATGCAAAGACTATAACTTAGTTAGGAATCAGCCCAATCAGTCTGATAGCATTCGCTCCGCCTCTCAGTCACGGAAGACGAAAAAATGTATATCTTTACTGTCACTTACTACTGCTGCGTCTCAGTACCTACACACCCTACTATAACGTAGGCCAGAAAAATACTTTGTAGGTTCCAATACATTCTATGTCTAATGCAGTATGCCAAAAATGCATACAACAGTACTTTGCAAGTGCAGCTGAAGTACCTGCTAAAAGAAAGAAGTCGTAGTATGCGATTTGAGACGCAGCGTTAATTTCTCCAAGCAAAACTAAGACAACATAATAACGAAGAAAAACCTTTAATGATAAATAAATCAAGTGTACAGAATCCTAAATTGAGGGAACGGATTGTTATAGTGAGGAAAGGGGTTACTAAATTTAGGCAACAGATTACTAATCTAAACAGAATAGTAGTACCGGCTAGCATGGCTCCGTCAAAAGTGAACAGAGACGCGGTCGTATTTAATAGGGCCTACCTTTAAAGTACCTGCAGCAAAAGAATGCAAGCCAATGCAGTCGTGGTACTGAAAACCCAGGCTTAAACCTGAAGTTACCTCGCTCACTGCTTTGTGGTACAAGTCTCTGGTCAAGTTCACTGAAAAACAAGTAAGGATAATAAAATACCCTATATTTGGCAACATTCAAGATCAGACTGTCAATTATTGCAACACTGTGTCAAAGAAGCCCATAGCCATCAAGTTATAGAGGCCAAAGTTAACCAGCAGCAGCTTTGCCACCGGTGTCATGAACACCAATGTGCTTCTGGGTTACCCCAGCTTCAAGATAGCAGCTTGCAATCTTGCAACAAGAAAAACGACAACTTCCAAGCGATCTCATATCAACTCACAAATGAGCCATTTTGTCTGTTCTGTTCAAGTGGGCACATAATAGACATGAGTCCACAACTCAAAAGGAAAATGCACAGAGACAAGATCAGCTTCCTAAAGGAAAAGGGAATCTGTTTGTTTTGTACCAGGGCACATGAGCAAAGACTGCTAGGCGCCTCTCATGCAAAGTGTGCAATCAAACCCACACAACTGATTCACGGTTAGTAAAATGGAAAAGGGAAAAGGAACAGCAGAAGAGTCTAAAACATCAGAGACCAGTGTGGAGGTTTCTCTGGAAGCATGTGGGCATATTGGGGCCGGTGAAGAGTGTGTGCGTGTGATCGATTGTGCTGTTTAAAGTGAAATCTAGCAAAGGAAATAAAATAGTGTAAACATATGCATTCATTGACCC